>CM037852.1:228268000-228650144 GCA_021234595.1 Delia radicum | reverse complement strand
TTTTTTTTCAATTTAGTGATTTTTTTAAATTTTAGCAAATTTTTTAATTTATATAGTTTTTTCAAAATGTCGGCTATTCCTTCGAATTTTAGCGGTGTTTTGAATTTTAGCCATTTTTTTTTGTAATTTTTGGGAATTTTTTGTTTTGCCTATTTTGGCAGTTTTTGTTCCATTTTTTATTTATTTTTTCATATTTTCAATTTAAGTGGACATTTTTGCATATTTTGTAAAAATTAAAATTATATTTTAATTAAAATAAACAAAAGAAAACTTTTGTGACCCAGAACATAGCATCTAGTTGTTATTTGTTAGACATTTATTTTGGATTACATTTTGAAACCAACAATCTTGAGTAATAAGTCGATTTTTTAAAACTACAAAAATTTACCTGTATATTTTTAATTTTTAGTACATCTTTTTGTATTTTCGGCGCGGCGCATATTATTTGTTTTTTTTTTACATATTTTGATTTAAATGCATATTTTAAGCGCATGCTTTCTATTGTTTAGTTGAAAGAAATTCCTTGCCTTAATGATCACATATGATCACATATGAACTCTTATGAACATACATGAGTCCTATGTGGTGGTATATGGACATGTATGACCTCGAATTACTTTATATATAAGTATGAATGTCGTACATTCATGCATATATGTTGATTTTTAACCGGGTTGATTTAAACCAAAATTAAAATTAAAATCAATTAAATAGTTACAACTTATTTTAATTGATGCTGCAATTTCCTTAATTGGACCGAATTCAATTAAACTTTTAAATGAATCAACAAATATTTTAATTTAAAGCCGATTTTAGCCTTTTCTGTGCTGTCATATTCGTTGCCTCAAAAATGCTGATACCATCAAAAATAAAGGGTGTTTTTTAAACAGGTATAGAGCTATTCTTCTTAGTTTAAACGAGCTTAAGGTCATTTATTTAACAATTATTTATTTTAAATATTTCGTCTTATAATGCTAGAAGATTATCTTTCGAATAAAGTAAATTTATCAATTTTAAAAAATCATCTTTGTTTTATTCCATTTCAATGTTCTACAAAAGTTCTCAAAGTTCTATAAAAAACACCCTTTACTATATATTGTTATTAAAATGGTTTAAATCCTGAGTTACATAGAATCGTACGGTGCCGTAGATTTTTCTATAAGTAGGGCAAAATGTTAAAATAATTTTCTGAGAGGACAGATATTGTGTTTTTTTTTTGATTAAAACAAAAAACATTTTACGCATTAAAATTAAGAGCGTAGCCCAAAATTAAATTTATATTTTTCTGAAATTTTTCTAATCCTATTTCCACAATTTTTGCGGATACTCCACAGAAACCCAAAAGCCGATCCAACCTAATAAACAATCTACCACACTACTAATTATTTTGTATTTAAAAACAAGTGGTCTATTAATTTGCTTGTAACTATAAATTTATCTAATCATTAGTACACTAATAAAAAATAAGTTAGTACAACGTGTAAATCAAGTATAATATTTTTCAGCAAATTGTTTGCTGAAAAATAATGTTTTCAGCTAAAATTTTAGTTATACTTATTCAGCACTTAACTGTTTTGAACTTATGTTTTACTAATATTGTACTAATGTTTTACTAATTTATTTTGATAAAAAAAAATTGTGCTGATAAGCACATTAAAAATGTGAAAGACAGCCAGATTGAAAGATATTCGTAGAATGATGTAGATGTCGCGGCATGTCAAGATGTAGTAGAGATGAGGAAAATGATACTTAAAAGAGCCAACAATTGATGATTTTTGTATCTGTTTTTCATACATAATAAAACAAAAGGACGCCAACAATGTTTATCGTATACATATAAATTGCGGATTAAAAAAACTTAAATTTTAAGTTGTCACCGGCTTGTCACCGGCTTGTCAAAGTAATTGTATATTAATTAAATTAAAGACAAATAAAATTATAAATTATGAAAAGTTTTTCGACCTTTAAAATGGATGACTTTATTAAATAAAATATTTAAATTTAATAAAGATTAAATGTGTATTTGTAAACTAAATGATTATAGTAACTTTTAAGGTAGTGTGGTCAAATTGCAAACAAATATACATTCATGTAGACAGACCAAAGTCAAAGGCCAGGACACACATCTTACATAATTTTGTATGTTTCCTTTTGCTTATTGCAAAAAAGCGTTGTATATTTCACATTTTGATATTTATTTTTGTTTCGTTTCTAGAAAGATTCCGTAATTAAGACAACCATTGATGTAAGTAGTTGAAAGAGAATTTGTTTATGTTATATATAATTATATTATATATTATATATTATTTCTATATATTTTCATATATTAAATTAATTCATGTCGTCTATGTGGGATAATGAACATTTTTATATTTTGTAATGTATTATAAATTATTTTTAAAAGAATAACAAACAAATTTTGAGATTTTAAACAAATGAATTAACTTAAGTATAATTTTTCAAACAAATTTTCTCTAATTTGTCTACCAATATTCAGGAATAATTTTATTAACTTTTAGCAACGATTTTTTAATTTAGAATCAACTAAGTGTAACTCAGCAAATTTTTCTGGCTGACTTTACTAACTTTTTATGTTTGAGTGTATTGTTTTCAATGGCTGATACTTTTTCTGTTTGTACTTGTATTTATTTCCACTTGATTGTATCCAGCAGAGATAACAACGAAATAAAATACGAAAAACAAATAAATTCAACTATGTATGTATAGGAATAAATAATTTTTTCGACTTGATGGTTCACTACAGATAATTTATATATTTAAATGCGATGCTATTTAAATATTCGAGTATTTTTTATAGCTTTTTTGCTTGTTTTATTGGTGGCAAAAAATTAGCTTTAAAATAAAAATAAATAATTTTATAACTATTTTATTGTTTGTTTGCTTTAGAATATTTTTATAACTTTATTTATAAGCTGCAAGCTAGTGTCAGTTTATTTTAACCTGTTAACTGATGAATAAATTTAAAAAATAAACAAAATTAAATATGCAAAAGTTTTCAGTGCATTAGAGCATATGAAATATGAGGTTTCAAATTACAGTTAACTTTTCTATTTCATAAAGTCTTTTTTTAACTTTAACCTATTGGCGTCAAATGATTTAAATATGTCCATTTTTACTTTTTGCCATTTTAGTAAAACCTGCTGGACGTTTATAACAAATCTTGTTTAGTTTTTTGTTTTTTTTTATGATTACAATAGTTTACACCGAAAATGTGCATTTGATGAGAGGTGATTTTCCTTATGTATTTTCTACCTCTGAATTCGAAAATCAAGGCTAAATTTTTTTTTATGGAACATTTTTTGAAATATTGTAAGTTTTTCATTTTTTTACCTTTTTTCACTGACAAATCATATCTCGAGGCCTGGAATTCATTTCAGCGGGTTGTACCCAATTTTCTTGGGAGCAATAAAAGCGCTAACTACGAGGGAATTATTACCGATTTGTTGAAGAACTACAACAAGATGGGTACGGAACGAATTTAATTTCATTCCTGGTTGTTTTCTATTGTATTGTTTTTACCATTTTATTTATTTCTTACAGGTGTAAATATGTCTCTAAAAATCAATTTCTTGCATTCGCATTTGAATTTCTTTACGGACAATCTTGGTGACGTTAGTAACGAACACGGCAAAAGATTTCACCAACAAATTAAGACCATTGAGCGGCGCTGTCAAGAATTTTGAGATGAAGCAATGTTGGGAGACTATGTATGGTTTCTCACTAGAGAAACGGATCCCAAAAGCAACCGAAGACAAAGCAGTAGCCACAACTATTTCTAACACAAAAAAATGTCAAGAATGTATTGCAAGCGTTTAAACCCAATAAATTGTCAAAAAAATAAAATATTCAGAATATATGAGATTTGGATTTATTCACTCAATTGCTTATAACTTTGTCATTTTTCGGTGGATTTTCTTCTGGTTGGTCTTAGTTCTTACGTAAAAGTATCATCTTTATGTACATGAAGAGAAAACAGACATACTAATATAAAAAGGAGAGAAAAACAAAAAAGTGTATTGAATATCCACCAGAGGTGGACCTTGCACATAAACAAGTTTTCAATTTATTTTTTGATCAATGGTTATAATCTTTAACTTCAAGCTCATATGTATATTAGTTCTCATGTAGTGAGTAAACTAGTTCATATGAATGTTTGATGTTTGGCATGGGATTGTTACCGCTTTCTAAACGTGTTCTGATGATGGGAACCTAGAAAATTCTTGAAATAGATTTATCAACACATTCCTGAAAGGGTCAAATAATAAATTTGAAAACAAAAAAAACTCTATAGATTATTTGTTAGGACAATATCCTAATGAAGAAATATAGAGTATGGCCTCGAACTTGAATAGTTTTCATTTTCATTGCACAATTAAAGGTCGAAAAAAACATAATTTTTATTTTTAATAAAAATTATATCAAACTTATTTATAAATTAGTTTTTAAGATTCGCGCTAAACCTATTTTGGCCCATATCGCATAACATAGACAACGAAAAGGTTTTGGTAGAAGAAAATATTGTTCATATTTAGGCCGGTTTGAGGGTTAAGTTTATATAAAAATGGCTATTATTTTTGGATTAGGCATAACTTAGAGCAAAATTCAAAATTAAAACTAACACAAACTATTAACCCATTGCGACAACATATTAAAGATTTAGCTTTAGTACTGCATTTCTCCAATAGGAGGAGCATTAAAGCGCCAAAGGCAGCACAACATTTATTTTAAATCATAACTAGGCCCAAGTCTCCATGAAGTTGCTTAAAAAAATCTTCAGCGGTTTAAGTTCGGAAGGTTAATATTTTTTTAATGTTAATATTTATTTAAAGTAGAATTTTGGTTATTGTCAGTTAACTGGTTAAAGGAAAATAAACTCATGTTTATCTTTATCTTTATGTTTGATTTTATTTCTTTGACACACATGTGTCTCTTTAAACGTTTGATATTTATTTTCTTTTTTTTTAATTGTTCAGAGTATTGTTCTATTTATTAAGGCTGGACAAACATGAGGGCATTTATGTAGAAAATTAGCAACATGACGCCTCTTTAGAAATCTTCTATATATATATATATATACAAAAGAGTTGCGTTATAGGAATGACTATACGAGTATTTATATATATATATAACACCAACAACGCCCAGCCCACACCGCTGGGGTTAAGAACTTGGCATATAGGCTCCTCTAACGAGAAGGCGGGAGTTTCCGATATTTATACGGGGAGGCGCAAAAAGTGGAAGTCTGGCACTTGGTGGCCTGCTTAGTCCCCTTTGGCTGGAGAGCTGAAATTTTGAATATGTGTTCCTTTAAATAAGACCTAACTCAATGGTATGGCAATTTTTGGTGTGTAGGTTTAGTATCCCGTATACACATCCGCTGAGAGGGTTAGGAAAGCGAAAATTCTTGCCGTTGGCGGCTTGGTCAAACCACACAAGCTATGACCTTGAAATTTGGTATGTTGGTTCCTTATACCATTTAGACATCCGCTTAGGCTGTATATTTGGTAATTTATTTGGGAAGGGCTTGAAGATAGAATTCTATCCCTTGGCGGCCTGTACAAACCGATCAAGCGACGCACCGGCAATTTGTTTTACTGGTTTAGAACCCTAAGTAGACATCCGAATATACGGGATTTTCGGAAATTCCTACTGGGAGCAGCAACAATGGAAACTCTGCCCCTGTTTTGGTCAGCAACATGGTAAGAAAAATAGTTTAAATGCGGAATAAATAAACACCTTGACGGACTCGCCAATCCGCTTAAGCGAGGAACTTGAAATTTGTTGAGGGAGCTTCCTAATCCCTCTTAGACAGGATTTCAGGGAATTCCTACGGTGAGGGGCGTGAAGGGGAAAATTCTTCCACTTGGCAGGCTGGGCAAACCGCTATATCAAGGAACTTGAAATTTGGTATGCGTGTTCTTAACGTCGCTTAGAAATCCACTTCGACAGTATTTTTAAAAATTTATACGAGGAGGGGAACGAAAAAGTGTATCTTCTTGCGTATATATCCGCTAAGACAGGATTGTTGGATGTTCCAAGCTATGAACAAAAACGGAGGAGCCCTTGACGGTCTTAACAATGTTTAATTCAGACATAAAGTATTTTTGTAATTTTCGCTACGGTCGCCATAAAACTGGAGCGTATGAAGATACACATTTTGAATTTTTGATAAAATGGGTTTTCAAAGGTAAATAGTTTAAAAAGTTTAGTGACCTATACAAATCCCACAAGGGAAAAATCTAAGACTTAAAACACCATAAGCATTAACCGTAGACTCACTTTCTTCGTCGAATACCGTTTACTTTTTCGTACGTAAAATTTTTGTTCAATTCTGGCCGTTACAAGGCTTTTAAAGTGTGCATAGTTTCAGACTCGTAAATTGTATGTAAGCGTAATTTTTGTTTAAGATTTATTTTTTTTTATTCGCTAAATCGAGTCATCAAATCTGGGCAACTCACACTAACTAGCACTGAAGAGTAACACAAAAAAGTTACTTTTATTGTTTGGAGTGTAAATGTTAATATATATATTATTTTGTCGGGTTTTTGATATCTAGAGGCAATGCTGACAAATTTTGGTATTAGAAACATGTTTGTTGAGCCGATTTAATTCGATTTTGTGTAAAAAATTTAAGAGAAAAGCCGAAGTTTAGCTATAAAGTTAAAAATTCGGCCGCCGAACTATTTTCGATTTGGCCGAACTTTCTGAGGCCGAACAGAGTATTCGTTGCTTAACTACAGGATTTACTTCAAATTTGACACTCAAAATAGCATCTAATCATTTATAATAAACATTTTTCCATCCGCCAAATTTGTCCATAATGCTTTAAAATACCGAATACAGACCAAATGCATTTTCTGGCCGAACTGTTCGGTCGGACACTAGTTTTAAGTTATAACAAAATCAATAATTTTAATGATGGATAATAATAAAAACTAAATTGTTTTTCTAATATAAAATGTAAAATAGAAATTTTAAAGTTTTTTTTTGTATTGGGAGTTAGTGCTGGTAAATTCGGTTACTTTACAATACTCGATACTACTCGATATTTTTAATTTGAATACTACACGATACATTTAACGGTTTTTACTTTCAAAATTTACTTTAAACTTTTACAAAAATTTTATGAAAATTTTAACTTATATTGAAAATTTAAATTTTAAAAATATATTTTTTTTTTACTTTTTTACAAATTATTAAATGTTTTCTATTGTTTTTTAAAAACTATTTTTTTAAAATTTTCACCTTTAAATTTTTTTCTTCTTAAATTAATTTTAATTTTAATGCTAATTATTTAAGCGGAGTCGCATTTTTGTATTGTTTTTCTTTGCAAAATACAATTCTGAAATATCAAGTAGTTTCTTTTAAGCATCGAGTACCCGAAAAAAGATAAATACTCGACACCCACGCCTCTATGAAACAAGACCCCAATGAAATAAGTCCCCAAATTAAAAATGAAATAAGGCCCCAACAATTTCTAATAAAAAAAAATTGGGGTCTTATTTCTTTTTTTGGGGCTTTATTTCATTTTTTTTTTTTTTTGGGACATTATTTCATAATGAAATAAGGCCCCAACATGAGAAATGAAATAAGTCCCCAAATAATATTTTTGGGGAGTTATTTCATTTTCTTAAAAATCAAAATTTTTAAGTAATCTAAGCAAATAACCGTTCTAATTACTGCATGAATTATCAAGTTATTAATGTAAATAGTTATTTGCTATTAGTAAGTGAGATTATACCGTGTAGTAATTTTGAAGTTTCTTTTATGTCGCACGTAGAAAAAAACTTTATTTCGCGAAGCCGCCTGCCGCGTTCTACGGAGGAAAAAAACCCCTAAGACCGGCCGAAGGCCGCCACCCAGAGGAACTTGTTTTTCAAATCAGATGTCGAATCCGTTGAAATCTTATATTTTTAAGACATCAAGTAGTTTGTAACAACAAGTTTTACTGTGTGACGGCCTTCGGCCGCCCTTGAGGGTTTTTTCCTCCGTAGAACGCGGCAGGCGGCTTCGCGAAATAAAGTTTTTTCTGCGTGCGATTATACGATTTATAAATTTAGTTTTATTTTGTGATATACTACTAAAAAATATTAAAAAAAACTGTATTGATATACTAAATATTATTAATCTTTTTATTTTAAAAAATCGCGCGATTTTTTTTCAGCCATTTTACTATGTATTAATTAGGAATAAAGAAATATTTTAAAGTAATATATAATTTTGTTTTTTTTTTTTTTTTAATTGGGGCCTTATTTCATTTTCGAAATGGGGCTTTACTGCATTATGAAATAAAGCCTCAAAATTGCGGTGTTATTGCATTTTATTTTGGGGTTTCGTTTCATTTGGTTGGGGGTTTATTTCATTTTTTTTTTGGGAATTGCTTCATAATGAAATAAAGCCCCAAAAAATGGGGCGTTATTTCATTTTTGGTTTGGGGACTTATTTCATTGGGGTCTTGTTTCATAGAGCCGACACCCACTACTCATTTTTTTAACAGCACTATTGGGTGTGATTAGGACCGAATTAAAAATGGACTTCGTAAATTCGACAAAGAAAGCACTAAGTGTATGCAAAATAAGATGTGCAATCTAGGGTTAAAAAAATATTAAAATTTAGTTTTCTTTTAAATATATTTCGGCATTTAAAAACTACCGGCAACGAAGTATCGGGTTTTTATGATAGTCTGTGTATAAAAGGGCAAACAAATATTTAGCTTATTCTTTTGAATTTAAAAATTTTATCTTATTATATTACAGATATGCAATAAATTTGATAAATTTAAACTCCAGTTGCGTCTGAGTTATATTTTGGAAACAATTATAACTCATACGTCTTATGAGATCAATAAAATGTATAAATAGGTCATAGATAACAAAGGAAGATATTACATGAGTATCTAATAATTGGAAATTAGGTTCAACTACATAAACATAAATTAAAATCACATGCCTTAGTGAATACCCCTAGTACTTAAATTTTTTTTTTTGTGTATATTGGTTAAGTGTAGACATACTATTTCATTAAAATTTTTAATATTTCATTAAAAATATTAAACAAAAATTTAATTATGTGAACAATGTGTGAAAAACCAGACATTCTTTTCGACACTGTTTTTTTTTGAATATTTCTATAAATTGTGTATAGATTATTTTTTGGATGGTGGTGTGTTATAAAAATTTCATACAATGCAACAAAATATTTAATTTGAGCTATTTCAAGGTCAATTAAAAAATTATTACTACAAGTACATTTTTTGTTTTTAATTTAGTTTTCACAATGTTTATAAATGCATCTTAAAATTAAGTACAAGGAAATAAAATTAACTATAAATAAATAATTCAAATGCACAAGCACTCGTAAACAATAAATTGACGTTGCGAAGGCGAGACTAATTACACTGTGCAACAAGAAGTATCAGCCCAAATGGTTCCAATAGGAACTGAAAATAGACCATTGAATAAACAAGATCGCCGCCAAATGGTTATGCAAAGTTAGTTCGAATTTCTTTTTTATGGCCTTTTGAAGTTGGGATATTTTTAACCATTTTCCACTATAAGCGAAACACAATAACATATGTTGGTATGTTATTGTGTGCACTTGTTGTTCCATTGAACTCAATGTCGAAAAATATATTATTCTATATATCAACATATGAACAAATAGTAGGCGAGATAGGCGCGGTCAAATATAAAGAAACTATCGATTGTTTTCCAAACAATTCCAAACAATTTATTATCAAATGCATAAGAAAGTCTGTTGTATACGCTACTGATTAGTGGAATTTATTTTCGGATTTTATTCTGAATATTTTGAAGAAAAAAAAAACAGAATATATTTTTAAGATTTGTTTTTTATTCTTCTTTTATAAAATAGCTTCATTTTAATTATATGTGTTTTAAGATTTTAAGTGCAATTAGTACCGCAAAATAAAGTTTTATTGACACCCTTACACGTCTTCGAATTTTGAAAAGCTTCTTGAAAAGCGTGATAAAAAATGAAGTTAATGTTGTAATTTTTTAGTTAACTTGTTTTTTCTTGGAATTATTGTCAGTTGATTTTTCATATAATGTATATTTTTTTTACAATTTTACTCTGCGGGACTTTAAAATTGCTGTTACAATCTGAATTTCAATACACGTCATTTTCGTAAAGAAATAAGTTGTATAAAAAATTCGAAAAAGGGTAAGAAATATATATTTTCAAGAAGTAGAAATATAAAATTTCCGGAAGTTGAAAAAATAGGAATATTTTTATCAAAATCGTTCCTTTTCCTGTTAATATAGCTCTCACGCGTGATGTCGGCGTGTGATTCTGAGACTAGATTTTTTTCTTTTCTTTTTTATTTTTAATAATTTATTTATTTTAATTATTTATTTTAATTATAAGACTTAGAGTCTCCTAAAGCACCCCAAACATTTTAAATTACAATAACTGAATAACTTAACTTAATTCCATAAAACATTTAACATAGAAATTTTAAAGAAACTACAAAAATGAAAACTAAGCGAAACGTAAATAATTAATCTTTGAATAGATTACTAACTGCCATCTTGAAAAACAATACACGGGGATCGGATTTAATTTGATTAGGTAAAGAGTTCCACAATAGGTACACACAATTACATTCCAATAAATATATTATTATTTTTTTTTTAAATTCACTCATATTGAAAAAAAATGGTCAAAGATATTTCAGTTTTTAGAGGCTATAAAAATGAAATTCGAACTAACTTTTGAAAACACTTTGGCGTGTTTTTTTTTTTTATCGAATAGTCAACTTTCATTTCGCATTGGAGCCATTGAGGCTGTCGGCGATGACCGAAAATTTGTTGCACAGTGTTATGTGTAGGCTTTCGTTTTATTTTTGTTGTAATTCTTTTATATTTAAAAGCAAACAATAATAATGAAAAAAATTGTCTCACCTCATAAATAATATCTCATAAATTCTTTGCTTTTTTCAATTGCATGTCCATGAAATGAACATAATTAGTGTGTACTACGGAATATTCTAAAACCAAACAACACAAATTGCCCATAAAAATAGCTGGAGATTACTGTTTTTCTGGCAAACTGTAGTGCTCTTATTTTAAGTTATGTTAGTATGTAGGTATTAGGATGTCCCTTTTCGATTTGCGTTCTCTACACCCTACAGGTTTTTGCAAATGATTCCAAATGAAAGCACTTTTTTGGAAAACGTTAACGTGTGCCGAATTTGGTCCGAAAATGTCTCATTTTTTAAAAAAATTGTATGAAATTTCCCTGTATATTAATTGATGGAGTCACGCTGCATTATATAGATGTTTGAAATACCATGAATTTATATCCATATTTGCACAACTTCTGAACAAATGTAAAAAAAGAAAAGTCAGACCATTTTTGACGCCACCTTTTTGACCACAATTTTTTATCCTTTCATTAGTTCTTTAGTATAGTACCCTTTATCACATAGCCGAATGTAATTTAAATCGGAAAGAAGCTTTCCTTGTGGGTATTGTTTAGGCAAAAGTGGAAAACATTAATAAGATAATAGACTAAAGTGCGTTGATACTAGACTAAAATGGGTTGATGATTTTCGGCGATGTTACACACAGAGAATAATTTATCTATTTGCCAACTGAAATTCGGTGTAATCAACGAAAATCGTTAAATCGGTTTATTAGGGACATCCTAGTATCCCAACTGTGTGGTTTTAAGCACGTACCTACACGTATGTGGGTACTTTGGATGTGGCACTTTTTTGGTATTACCGTACTAACCAGGGCTAATTGATCAGTAACTTAAAATTATGAGATATAATAAATATTTATCCAATTAACTACGAACCTACTTTTAGGTTTAACAAGTAATTGGAATGTAAAATTTAGTTAATTTTCAATTAATCCACGTACCTATTCATATGATTTAGTAAAACATTACACGAGTAGAAAGAAGTGTAATAGTTTGTAAAACATTTCATACATACTATATTACATATTTATTTCTGTGTGTGTTAAGTCACTGATGCCAACTTGCTGCTTTTCTAGTTACAATTGTACTTCGTTTACATTTGTCACAAAATTTTGTTTTGTGCTGTATTTCAATCATATCGCACACCTAGTTCAAAAGTGACTCAACTCAAAGTTTTAATTTTCCGGGTTTATATGCTTAAACTATGCACAATACACTTGTTTATCTATGAAAAAATATCAGTGTCTTTTGCTGTTGTTAACTGTTGCTAAAAAAACAGTTATGTCTTTCTTTATGTTTCCATTGGTATAAATTTGCAAATATTTTTTTTCCATTTCTGAAAAATAAAAAATTTTGAGTTGAGTCACTTTCGAACTAAGTGTGCGATATTATATTGTCTAACATGATACACGAATTAGATTTCAAAATCTAGTTCGTGTGTCATATTAAGCAAAGTTTTTTTTTTTTTTTTTTATTAATTAATAATTATATAATTACAAATTATATACTATTACCCTAACCGAGCACTAGCTACTATGGCCTTCGGCGCGTTGTAGCGAAAACAGACCAGTGCCTCTGGTGGGAATCGAACCCACGACCCCCGCACTGATAAGCCAGCACGCTACCAACTAGCCTACCGGGGCGCACAACAATGTTTTATCTTTCAAACGATCGAATTACAACCAAAAACCAAAATTTTTAGACTCAGTAAACGCAGTATAATTCTAACTAGAAAAGAAGCACCAAGTTGGCATCAGTGAGTGGTGTTAAGCCGTAGTTAATACCAGCCACCCTCTTTAGTTTAAGTAGTATAATGTGTGTAAAATATAAAATATAAAATTCTTTACAGTTGTATGGGTCAAGGTGAAAATCTCATGTTTTATTATGGTTTTTAATGCAAAACTAAAAAATTAAACTTAAAACACGCCATAAACACGAGTAAACATTTTCCAGCAAAGTGTAGACAAGCATTTGTGCTTTTTTTTGTCTTCAAAGGCTCACTATAAAGCATAAACTATTTCTAAAATTATAGAGTTTGGTTGAAAATAAAACTACAAAAAAAAAGGAAATAGAATTACTTTAAAAAGAAATAGTTGTAACAAAATGTGAAGGGAAACGTTTTTTATTTTATTCTTTTTAACAGTACACTCAAAAAAAAAGTCAGTAAAGTCAGCAAAAAATTTTGCTGAGTCAGCAATATTTTAGCCAGGATGAAGCTTGCAAAAACTTTGCTAATGTCAAAAAAAAAACTAAGTTCAGCAAAAGTTTTGCTATCATTTAGTTGATTAAAAATGAAAAATCCTTGCCAAAAATTAATAAAATTTTTGCTGAAAACTCAACAAATATGTAGAAAAATTATATTTTTTTTAATTTATTTGCTGAAAATACTAAAAAAATATATAACACAAGCAAAATATATTTCAACTACTTACATCCATGGTTGTCTAAATGATGACAATTAGCCGTAGATATTTTTAGAAACAAAACAAAAGCAAATACCATACTATGACATTAACATAAACAACAAATTTTTCGCAAATAAAGAAAGGAAATGATTTTTCCTTTAAACGAGCTTAAGATCTTTTATTTATAAATTATAATTATTTATTTCTAATATTTCGTCTCCACATTGGATGGAGATAAAAGAAGATCAAAGAAAACTTAATAATTTTAGAGAAAGGGAATATTAAAAATTATCTATGGTATGTGTCATTCTCTTTCGCTTTATAAGTTTGTAATTTTCACACACTCCATAAGTTGCCAGCATAAAAATTTAGTTTACACATTCACGTTTTGTTTTAATTAAATTTAAATATTTAATTTAGTCTTTAACTTAATTAATAATCAATATATTTGACAAGCCGGAATCAACACAACATTTGATATGAATATGAATACGCATTGCTGGCGTCTTTTATATGAAAACCAGATACAAAAATCTTCCATGGTTGATTTTTTATACGTCTTACAAGAGTTGTACATTTTAGTAATATTTTCCTCATCTCTACTACATCTTGACATGCCGCGATATTTATTTCATTCTGCGTATATGTTTAATCTGGTTTTCATCCACACTATTAATGTGCTTATTAGCAAAATAAATTAGTAAGACATTAGTAAAATATTAGTTAAAATATAAAATAAATTTTAGCGGAAAACACAATTTCAGCAAAAAAATGTGCTGAGAAATAGTATACTTGATTTTCAAGACGCTTTGCTAATTTTTCTACTAACTTATTTTTTTGAGTGTACGTATAGTATGAATTCTGTACAAAAGCGAGAACTTGTGTAAAAATATATATCTCAAAAAGAGTTTAAAATGCAATAGTAGATTGAATAAGAATGTTAGTAATAATGCAAGGAAATATTCATAGTTGGAATTATTTAACCCTCTAATGTACTAAGTTTTGTTTGCAGTAAAATTTTAGCTATACATTTGGAGCTAAAAATTAACATCGAGGATGTTTTAAAAATCATCTTTAAAAAATTCAACTAGAAAACTAGTGCGCAAAAAAAAAATAATGATGAATTCATGCACTTATAATTGGAGCTTTAGTTATGCTACTTTAGAAGGTATGACGATTTCTGCTTCTATAAATCGCGAAATTGAACAAACATATGCCTTATCTTCAATACATTTTGTTCCCAGTTACAGATTTTTCTACTAACATACATTAGCAACATGTATGTACCAAATATAATAACAATTCACTCCACTGTGGGCCAGCATTATTGTGGCCCATTTTGACCACTTGGCGGAATTTGTTAGGTGCTCTCAAAAATTGTGATAAAGGGCATGATTTTACATACATTTGCCAAATTTCAATACCCTACGACGATGGGAAGAACTTGCGACACGATCAAATAAGTTGACGAAATGGGTTAAAATTCCTTATATTCATAATTTTTAGTTAAAAAAAAGCTATATACAATGCAAGAGTTGCAAAAGATAACAAGCCTCATAAGGTGACAATGTCCTTTGTTTGCATAAAAAGGACTACAAGAACCTTCAAAGCTCCAAAACGATAGTAGCAAAAAGATGAATAACTTTTAATAGAACCCACCAATATTAATGTATTTTATGAAATATATATTATATGAAATTTTTATTGTAAATATCTTTAAAATTATATGCAACTGATATAACTGTGTTATTTTTTAAATCCACGAAGTTATAGCATTTTTAATAAATTTATGTAATTCTAATTTACAATTTTTACCATTTATTTTTTTTAACTTATTCATAATGCATAATTTGTATAGCATAAATCGAAAGTATATTAACTTATTTCGTGAATGGTAACACTTAGCTCATGTCTGATTTGACAGATAATTACTTTTATCCTTCCGCTGAACGAATATGGTTGTGTATACGCTTGAACAACGCTGGGAAATATTGCGACATTACTTTGAAAATCATGATAATGTTGCAGAATGTGTGCGAAAATTGCGTACCGATTTTGGAAGAAGAGAAGCACCGTCAGCTCCGTATGTTCGTTATCTTGAGAAAAAAGTGAAAGAAACTGGCATCCTCATCGATAAATCGTGCTTACACCCGATAATATTGCTGCTGTGGCAGAAAGTGTGCGTGAAGCGCCATCAACATCAATTCACCGTCGTTCTCAACAATTGAACATTTCGGAGACATCATTGAGACGAATTTAGCATAAAGACCTTGGTATGACGCCATACAGGATGTACAGAACTAGTTTCTAGAACTAGTTCTGTACATCCTGATTCTATGGAATTAATTCCAAAGATAGGCTTTCCTAAGTACTAGTTCAATTTTATAATACCCAATGAAAACATCTTTAAGAATTGGTATTAGACTCGTTTCGTACATCTAATATTTAAAACTTGTAGTACCTTGATTTCTGAAAAACATGTTTTTGGTTATTTATCGTAGTTTTGTAAAAAGAATAATAGGTTTTGACAATTTTTTAAACATTTTAAAAGGTGATTTACAATATTTATGAAAAATTTCCCCCTAATCGGCTTAAAGCTTATATTTTTGTATCGATAACAAATATTTAAAACTCAAATAATTTCTTTAGCCGAATTGTTGCTGGTTTTCTAATAATTTTTTTTTTCTTCAAATTACTGAAAAAACTTTCGAGTGCACCCAAAAATATACGTGTAGCAAAAAAATTTGGAATTGCAAAGTTTAGGGAAAATCTATTTTTACCTTTTTATATTTTCTTAGCCTCTTCTTTTTGAGGAATTTACTCAAGTGATACAGGCTTGTATTACCACTTTAATGAGATCTACTTTACTTTCAATGAATCACGCTTCTAACGTAATTAGTTACACTGAAAGATATAAACCTGTATAGCAGAAAAAGCTTGTAAAAATTAGTTAAAAACTACTTTGCAGAAAAAACTGCAAAATTTAGCAGATTTGTTTGCCAAATTTTAATTAAATAAGAACAGCAAAAATAAATCTGTTAACAGTTTATTTTGCTTAAATCAACAGAAATTTTTGTTAAAAATTGGAGATTGCTAATTTCATAAGGGCAGACTTTTAATCGCATTAAAAAAGAAACTAAAAAAAAAAACTTTAAAAATTTCATATTTTTCATGATTATTTGGTCTACTAATGTTGACTAAATACTTTTGTTTATTTTAGCAGATTATTTTGTTTCTTTCAATTAACTAAAATTTAGCTCAAATCAAATATTTGTATATTCAACAGAGTTATTTTTGCTATTCTTATGTTACTAATATTTAGTAAAAAATTTTGCTAATTTTAGCAGTTTTTTCTGCAAGGTCATTGCTAACTAATTTTTAGTAGCTTTTCTATTTTATTTTTACAGGTATATTTCATAGCAACAAATAGAAGCGGCCAGCAAACTTCACAGTTTTTTCAAAAAAAGGCAACTACGGAAAAATCCCCTTCAATTACATCCAAAAAAATTTGCTTCATTGATCAAAAAAATATCAAAATAATTAACCACTTTTACGTCCATAGTATTTATAATCTACACATCACTAGACCTACTACGTTACGTCGGCCGAAAAACAAATTGATAATAAAATTTTGGAAAAGTGACTCCTAATTTTTCTAATATTGCAATAAAAGCTAAAAAATTGTCTCCATTGATTTAAAAAATAACATATAAAGAAATCAGTTAGTACGCCTTCCTGACAACAAATTGGTAATAATATCTTGAAAATAACCTTCTACTTTTTCCAATATTGCATTTTATTTCGAAATGCGTCTTGTCAAAAAAATTTGTATCGTTGATTTAAAAAATAAGCACATTTACAATAAAATAATTATTATTTATACATGATTCATAGATAAAAAATTGGTAACAAAATCTTAAAAATGTGCCTCCAACTTTTTTAATGGCACACATTTAATAACTGCCAAAAACTTGATCCTTTGATTTAAAGATTAACCACTTTGGAAGCTGTTTTAATTTATAACTTTATTAATGGTAGGCCGATTATGAATTTAGGCATATTAGATAAGTAATAAGTCATCGAATTTATTTAAAATGTGAATTGGGCAAGGCAACCTAAAGGTTCCTACAAAATACAAAAGGCATCACTTACAACATATGGGAAAACAGTGGACATTAGAGTGAGGTAAGTTTCTAAAAATAGAACTGTTGTGTTGTTGGAGTTGTACTTCTGAGATTATGTATGCAAGAACAAAAACACCGTGTATTGAATAAAACTAGTTTTAATCACAACAAAACTCGACCTGACGAAAGCTCAGAGGGCTAAATCGCTCTGTCTAACGTGTATAGCGAGTGCATGTGGCAGTAGAAATCAGTTTATCTATACCACGGTCAGTGATTGCACAGAAAATTTCATATAGACGCAATCGAACAAATAAAAACATCAAATATTACATTATTCAAAAAAAAAAAAAACAGGGTCACTCACGAAGGTTCAATACCAGAAACTGCGCAGTCTGTTTCAGAAAATTGAAAATTTGCAATGTAGTTATGATTTTTAGAAAATACACTCATTCTTCTCTACCACGAATTTCACAATTAAGTTAAAAATAGTTATTTTTCAAAATTTGAGCCACCTCTAAATATCTATTGATTGGCCCAAAACTTTGCATTTCCTTTTTTATTCTTTGTTGCTATTTTAATATTTTTAGTCAGGTGAGACCTTAAATTTGAGAACTTATTTTTTAAGTTCAATGTATCATATTATACAGTACCGCATTATCGAAATCTAGATAAACTTCATTTCGAGCGTAATGTAAATGCACCGTCACGTATGAGTGTTTTTAATTTTAATGCACCATTCGAATTTTTCGTAATAACTAGAGAGGTCACAAATGTTACAATAAATTAATTAAATTACAAAATATGTGGACAGAGACTAAGAAATAAAAGTAGATGTAGATGTAGCGAAAAGTGCATTTGGCACTTTAATTTATAAAAACATATTGCCGTTTATTTTGGTATAGAACAAACTCTCATGTATTATTATTTGACCGATATTCGCTAATTTGAAATACTAAAGGATAATCTTTGCTAATCGACAAATATTTTTGGGGCTATCGGATGCGATTACAAATGTCACATTTAAAGAAATGTCTGAAGTTAAGCAGTTTTTCAGCTTTTGGCATTAACCATTATTTTGTTAATCAACATCGGAATAAATTGTTAGTTTTGGAGTAAAAAATATTTTACATTATTGAAAATGTGAAATTAAAAAATCATACTTTTTTAATTATTAAACTGCATTTGATAAAAATTTAACAAAAATTTGATTAAAAAAAAAAACGGAATCCATTAAACGAATTTTCGTATACTCAAAAAATAAGTTAGTATAAAAGTTAGTAAAACGGCATGTAAAACTATTTTCCAGCAAAGTTTTTGCTAAAATATTGTTTTCAGCTAAAATTTTAGTTATACTTATTAACTGTTTTGAACTAATGTTTTGCTAATATTTTACAAATGTTTTACTAATTTATTTTGCTAAAAAAATTGTGCTGTTAATCACATTAATAGTGTGGACGACAAGCAGATTAAAAGATGTATGCATAATGAAGTATATGTCGCGACATGTCAAGATGTAATGGAGACGAAGAAAACGATACTTAAAACTATAAATGTTATAAAAAAATCAACCATGGATGGTTTTTGTGTCTGTTTTTCATACATAAAATAAAATTGTTTATTAAAACAACTTAAATTTTGTATTCTAAGTGTACGAATTTTAATCACAATTTTAATAAAACTATTTGATTCCATAAGCAAATAGCTGTATATATATACATATATAAACTAAAATATATATAAGTGTTTGTTTATGGAATCAACTAGTTTTATTAAAATTGTGATTAAAATTCTTACACTGAGAATACTATGTAGGAAAAGACCACTGCAAATGTAGTTAAAAGCAAATGAAATTTCACATGATGAAAGCACGACTTACATTTCAGTAAATTCAACTAACATTGTCGATTTTTTACTGTTCAAAAAATTAACATAATTGTAGTAAAAGTTAACCACGTCAATAATACTGAATATACACATTAATTAAATTGAAGATCAGTAAAAAATAACTACTTATTTTTCGTTTAAAGCAATTGTATTTTTAAGTTTATTTTCAACTGTTAAAAAATTAATTGATAAAATCAGTAAAAACAATAGATTGTTTCCGTTTATTTCAATACGTATTGAGTATACTCAATATAACATAAAAAGTTTTTTTTTTTTAAATAGAAAATTTTAACTGAATATTTTAACTATTACCGAAAGTCCATTTTTTGTTTATGTATTTTGTTTATTGAATAACAGAAAGAAAGTTAAAACATATATTTCTTTGGTAATTTAACTTTACCGATTAACTTTTTAAATAACTTTTGAACTTTTACGGAAAAGTTGTTGTCAGTGTAGTAAAATATAACCGAACATTTATTTGTTTTACTTTTTTAAATAAAAAAATCTACTATATAAAATGAATGTAAAATCATAATACAGTGAATTGATGTGGTTTGTTTTTTTTAAATGAACAACATATGTAGTCAAAAATGAAATTCCTTCTACAAATGACTGCTTTTTTTCAAACAAAAATAAAGATAATGCATTCCAACTAAAACAACTACAAATATTAACAGCAGAAGTTCAGTGATTGTATCTTTAACAAAAAGCCGACTTGAATTTTTTATAAAAATTTTTTTATATTCACTTTATCTGTTTGCGAAAACTTATACTTTATGTATTGTTTTTTGTTTTTTTTTTTTGAAATGACACAATAAGACCAAAAAAAACGTGCGTATTCAAGTCGAAACTAGTGATAAGGGAAATTATTCCCGATGAAAGTTTTGACATATTCATGCAACAACACGGAAAAATCGCAATGTCCAATTTAGGGAACATGCCACAATTGGGCTCATTCCCATAATAATTTATGAAAATTTTTCATAATATTTATGAAACGTTTCCTAATTTTTATGAAATATTTCATAGAAACTTATGAACTAGCTGCATCCTATTTATGAAATGTTTCATAGTATTTATGAAGATCTTCATAAAAAGAAACTCCATCATCATATATATGAAACATATCATAAGTTAGAAGAAGCATGTCAAAAATTTGCTTTTTTATGAAAAAGCTTCTTTTTATATATAAAATGTTGTATTGGACGAATATCAATTAAGTTTTTCTTCATACAAATGAAGTTTTTCATAAATATGATTAAGCTTTTTTTCTAAGTGTACGCAATCATTACTTACAAATAAATATTTTATTATTCTATCGTTAAAATGTATAAAATTAGCATTTTAACTGATACGTGCTTATAAGCACAACAAAAATTTGGCTCATTTCGATTAAAATTTTAAATATAGCAATGCCTTTTGCGAACACTCCCCCACCAGAGAATTGTATAATTTATTTGCTGTTGTTCCAGAACTTAAAGTCTCCGAATTTTAAGAAATTGCATATTGTTGTTGTGTGTGCTTTTTGTTTTGGAAAGAGTGAAAAAATCCTAGAAACATTAATCTCTTGCTTGGCAGCACGGAATTAAGTTGAGTGGCAACGTGTAATTTTAATGGATGTCTGGGTGTTGCTTTCACTGGATATAAAGTTGTTAACGTATTTTATGTTTTTTTCACTTGTAGTGGTTGTTACTGTTCGTTTTTTATTGTAAGTGGTTTTGTTGCTTTTTTGTGTGCTTTTATTTTTGGAAATTAGGGTATTCAATCGGTTAATTGATTAATCGACGAATTTTAATCAAAGAATTGCTCGAGTAACTAAAAAGGGCTAATTTCGAATAACTCGAAAAATTTTGCACGATTAATTGAGTTAATTGAGTTAATCGATTAATATGTTCTATTTCAGTTTATATTTTATGAAATTAAAACTTCAATTGCTTCGTATTTAAAAAAAATATATTTTTGTGTGCTTTTATTTTTTAAAATTAGGTTATTCAATCGGTTAACCGTTACTCGATTAATCGACGAATTTTCATGAAACAATTGCTCGATTAATTTTGAAGCGCCAATTTCCAGTAACGAATAACTCAAAAAATTTTAGTCGTTTTATCGAGTAAATCGGAATATTGTATGTTTTATTTCAGTTTATATTTTATGAAAAAAAAAACTTTAATTGTTTCGTATTTAAAAAAAAAATATTTACTTTTAATTATAAAGCCATTTGGCAGTTACCGTTTTAATGCAAATATTATACATTTTAATCAGGGGTATAACTTTTTAAAATGGCACCACGATATGGGCAATTCTGTACTGAGAGAAACATATTATTCTTTGGCCATTTTTTAGAAAAAATGTTCTGCACTTAAACCGATGCCTAAAATATCACATTTTTAGCAATTTTTTAAAACCATCCTTGAACAATTATATACATAATTATACTCAAATGCAAGGTTATTTTATGTAGACTTCGAAATTATAAAAAAAAATTAATACTAAAAGTTCTGATTTACTGAAACGATTAGAATGTGTTAACATTTTTTGCAAGATTCGATTTGAACTTAATTCAGCATCATCTTTTGATGTTACCGCTTGGATTGGGCCGTTCACTCTTTTCTTTTATTCGAATCTATATTCACACAAATTAAAAATTATGCATTAAAAAAATAATAGTAACGATGGAAATTTTGTCTTCTAAGTGCGCCCCGGTAGGCAAGTTGGTAGCGTGCTTGCTGATCAGTGCTGGGGTCGTGGGTTCGATTCCCACCAGAGGCACTGCTCTGTTTTCGCTACAACGAGCCGAAAGCCATAGTAGCTAGTGCTCGATTAGGGTAATAGTATATAATTTGTAATTATATGATTATTAATTAATAAAATAAAATAAAATAATTGTCTTCTAAACTTCAACGAATTTGGTGGGGCAAATTTTTTAACGGATGTGAAAAGTAATATAATTTTTATATTTTTTTTTTAGCCAAATTATTTCGGATATTTGTAAAAAATGCTTTAAAGTCGAACTTCACAAAAGCGAAAGAAAAAATGTTTAACAATTGTCTGAATATCTATTATTTAAATATTTATTTTTAATGTTAAATTAATTACCAAATTTTGAAAATAATATATTTCGGAACTAAAAGGAAAAATTAATGTAATAAAATTATTGAAATTATTTGAGTTACTCGAGTAATTTAAAAATCTTACTCGATTAATCGAGTAAGTTAAAAATCTCAAAATCGAGTTACTCGTTTACTCGAAAAAACGCAAATCAATGAATTTTGAACACCCTATTTGAAATATAAATCTTTATCTTTTTCAGTATAAATTTCTCGATGTTTATTTAACCCTAAAACAGAGTTTTTATCAATTTTTTTTCACTAAACTAATGAGGGCTTCTTCACTATGTGAATAAAAAACTTCTTAAACTTCATGTAAATGCTGCATAGTTTTAATGGAATTGTTTTTAATTAAACTTTTTCATTACTCGTATGAAAATTTTAATAAATGAAAGTTTTCATAAAATTTTATGAAAACCTGCATTAGTTTAATGAAAATTTTCAATGGTCGAGTTCCAGTGACATAGTTCTAATGCAACAATTCATTGATATCATTCTCTTAGTGTAAGGAAATATAATTTTAGAACAATCCACAGAACATCGCTCACCGCTTTACCTGGTATTTATCGACTTTGAAAAAGCTTTCGATACAATAGATCAAAACGCTATATGGGGCGCTCTTGCCTGCAAAGGGGTTCCTCCTAAAATCATTAGCCTTACCCAGTCTTTATACTGTAATGTTAAATGTCGTATTGTCCACAATAATGCTCTGAGTAGCAGTTTTAATGTCGTGGCTGGCGTCCGTCAGGGCTGTGTGTTATCACCCTTGCTTTTTAACATCGTTCTAGATGTTATAGTTCGCAATGCTACTAGAGTAAATAGAGGTATCAGCTGGGGTCTCAACCAACAACTCGAGAGCCTTGAGTACGCAGACGATATCTGCTTACTTTCCCACAGCTATGGAAGTATGAAATCGAAGCTAAAGTGCCTCGAAACAGAGGCAGCAAAAGCTGGCCTGAAAATAAACATTGGCAAGAGTAAAGTAATGCGCTGCAATACCGTGAACAATAACAAATTTCGCATAGGAAATATTGAATTGGAAGAGGTCACGTCATTTTGCTACCTGGGTAGCATTTAAACAAATACAGGTGGTTCCAGCAAGGATGTTGCGTATCGAATATCTAAAGCCAACCAAGCATTCGGTACCCTCCGGTCGATATGGAAATCTTCTGCATTATCCAGGTACACTTAGATAAGCATCTTTAACTCCTGTGTCAAATCTGTGCTGCTTTATGCATGCGAGACGTGGAACACAACAGAACACGAAATAAACTCCCTACAAGTGTTTGTTAATCGATGTCTCCGAAGAATCCTAAAAGTTTTTTGGCCTAACACCATATCCAATGGATAACTTTGGAGACAAACAAACCAGCGGGCAATCCATATAGAAATAATGAATCGCAAATTGTGTTGGATTGGTCACACGCTTCGCAGACCTCCAGGTGACGTTGCTAAAATCGCTATTGAGTGGAACCTACAGGGTAGGACAAGAAGAGTAGGCAGACCGTCTCACACATGGCGTTGTCAACTGAATATAGAAGTCATATCTACTGATCAAAGCTGGCGAGTGAAGAGAATATCATCCAACCGGTCCGAATGGAATAAATTCGTTGTGGCCCTTTGTTCCCAATAGGAACCACAGGACATAATATATATATATAAGGAAATATTTGCTTGACATACGCTGATAGTAATAATTTTTGCATTAGATTTGTGACTTATCACGGGAATTGGTCCATTGAAACTTTCATTAAATTAATACAGTTTTTCACAAAATTGTATGCACAATTTCATTTTAGTTATTAATGAATTTCGTAAAAGTTTAATTTTAAAAAGTTTTGTAAAAATAATTAAGCTTGTTCATAAAAGTTTGAGTAATTTGAGGGATGGCAGGCAATACCGCTAAAATACTGTTCTCGATACAAAACCACTTCAAATGGCTATCGTTATCCCTAAAATACCGTTACCGAGGTAAGTGGAATAGCGTTATCCGTTAAATACCGTTGCCGATATAACTTAAATATCAATATCCTTAAAATACAGTTACCGAAATAACTAAAACACCGTTATCGCTAAAATACCTTTACCGAAATAATTGAAATATCGTTATCCTCAAAATACCGTTACCAAAATAATCTGACAATATCTGAAAGAAAAAATCGCTGTAAATATATTATAACCTAGCTAGTGATTGGAACTCGGTCATAATGGGTCTAAAAATATCGATGTTCATTGACACTACCTGAATAACTAAAATTACGTTACCCCTAATATGCCATCACCGTTATTTCGTATAGCTTTTAAATACCGTCACTGTTATCCCTAAAGTAGCGTTCACGAAATAACTAAAATACCGTTACCGCTAAAATACCCCTAAAGGAATAATGAAAATACTGGTAACGCTAAAAACCGCAATTTTTCTTCAATTCTCCTTTGAAATAGCTTCTGTGTTCACACAGGAAAAGTTTGTTTCAGCACTTTTCGTAAATCAAACTGCAGTGTTGAAAATTGCGGATGACAAAACAAAACGGAATTGAAGTACGGGCAAGTCTGTACCCCCTTCCATTCTCTTTTCCTCCCTATTCTATAAACTCAAGAATTGCGCAAGTAAAATTGCCGTGTGTGAACCGGGTCTAAGCGTTAAAATTAATCGTTACGAAACCTTTACGAAACTTGAACTAACGGATTCAATGTGGCGGGTGATTTGGAAAAAATATTGCAATTTTCGTTTAAAATAATTTTCTTGGCAAATTTCAAAATAAAATTTAAAAAGTTAAGGCCACTGCTTAAAATCTTTGCACATTTAAGTGTTAAAATTCGTATTGTTGTTGCTGTTATTGTAACTCTTCAGATTTCTATGTTGTTTCTATGCCAACGGTGAAATTTTTTTATTTTTCAAGTCTTTATTTTTAATTCCTTTGTAAGTCAAAAGAAACAAACAGAACACAAAATTACGTTTAACTCCATTTAATTGCTCGTATTTAAAACAACAGCAAAACAAACGACTTTCGCACAACAAAATGTAGTGAATTAAAAATTGATTTAAAAACTTTGTATAAGTACAAACAATGTTTAAAATTGTTCTCAAGAATTCCGAGTATAGTTTGAGGCAAAAATGTTATTATATTCATACTCATACAAAGCCACAATTTAAAAGGCAAAAAATGTGTAAAGAATAACTGAGAATAAAAGGAAACATTTTGCTGCTGAAATTATTTTGGTAAAATTTTTAAATAAAATTTTTCAAAAAGTCAAAAATTAAATTTAAAATACATAAATAAATAACAAAATTATACATTTTTTGTATAAAATTTGTCCTGACCATAGTTCAATGGCTCTTATGGTAGTTTAATGAATTTAAAAACTTTGTGGTTTGCTTAATTCCAGTTGACCACATGACCTAAGTACTCTCAACATAATCTTGTTTCCAATTAAAATTTTAGCTAAAATTTTTTCTACAATTTTCACCCCCAGAGTATGAGTATAACTACATTATTTATTGCAATTACTTTTTGTGTGTCATGCTAAATTTAAAAATTGTTCGATATCATAGAAAAGTAATTTTTGTATGAACATTTTTCAAAAAATTTTAATTTTTGGGGTAAAAAAATAAAAATTTTATTAATGGCATCTCAATGACGCTTTGTAGACATGAAACAATAGATATAATGAACTTAAATCCATTCGCATACATTAGTTTGAACGAGGGCCGCGAAAGTTATAGCGGTTTAAGAATGAAAATAAAATAAAAATGTCAAAATTACAATTTTCGGTAAAGTCCTTAAATTGGACTTTTTGAGCTTTGCTGCTTCCAACTCCGAAATTTGTTACACAACCTCCAATTAGAATTACTAAAATAAAAAGTTGAGCCATATTGGTAAACTTTATAGACATGTGGCGACCAGCCACTCAACAAAATTAAAATATTTATAAATTCAAATGATCGAATAAACTTTGAATTTGTATTACTTTTAAAGTTTCAAAATATTTAATAAAAATTATGATTCGTTTACATATTTTTAAATATAGAAGACTTTATTTCGTAGTCTCTATAATTGGTGACCCCGACGTGATTCAGGATATGCAAAACAAGCATACCTGAGGAACGCGCAATTAATGTTCGCGGTGTTTATTAAATCGTTGTTATCCTTCAATTCTTTCGTGAATAAATCCGAATCTTTTTGAACGCATGTACAAATTAAATGGCTCAAAAAATCCGGACACAATGCAAATCCAATGAACAGCATCATCATCATCTTCAATCAAACTAACTTTCCACAATACCATGCTGTTGGGCTATTAGCTCCACAATCTAAGAGGATTTTCACAAGACCCTCCTGGTACATAGGCATATTACATCAAAACGTCACTTGATCGAGAATCATCAGAGAAATACAACAAAAATACACTAAAAAAACGTTGGTCGGTTTTGGAGGCCTACCGGCCACAATGCCAAGACAACACACAACAGTTTTTATAACATCATCTCCAGCTTTGTTGAAACTCTATTTTTCCTGGAGACTGCAACTTTTATTGACGCTATCTTTCCAGCAACTGTTTAAAAGGCAGTTTATTTTTAATGGAAGCAGCATAGTTTTTAACGCTGAATATATTTGCACGTAACTGTAAGTTAACTTGCCTTCGCTTAAATTCCAACATGGAAAACTAGTCAATACCTTTGCCTATAGCGGCATTAAAACTCTTAGGCTAGAGAATCGCTTACAAATTTACGTACAATCTACAATTTCATCGTATTTCCTTCCGGATCAGTGGTATCATTCGTATCCCAATATACAAAAACCACCAACTGTGAAAAATACAAAAACCAACAACTGTGTAAACTACTTTTTAAGTTTCAAAATTTTTAATAAAAATTATGATTCGTTTACAAATTTTTAAATATAGAAGACTTTATTTCGTAGTCTCTATAGACATCCTATTTTTGATTAAAGTTTCGGTTCCTGAGCCAAAATGGGTGAATTAAAAAAAAAAAGAAATTTGAAAATATATCCAAAACAAAATAAGTTTTAATTTACAATTGCTCACCTGTACTCAGATATAAAATCCCTGCCAACACACAAGCCCCAAAATGAGTCAGAAATGAGCTTAAAAAATATTATTAAAATTTTTGTATTAAAGTAGTCCATCCAAAAGAGCCTTCCTTTTTGATTCAAAAATGAGGCCTTTTTTTACATGTTTCCAAAATGTTAAAATTCTCAGTCAGTTTCAGCAATATCAAAAATTGTTGAAAAATGTCCATATACTCCAAAAGTATTGGAAGATAATCCCATATACTCTACGGTTAACATGTGATCCTTTTATCTATGGATGACTATAACACAGCAGGTATGGATAGATATTATTCGAAAGTACTTTAAACAACACAAAAGAACTATGGAATTAAGTAAAATGCATGACAGTCTTTGTCGTGCATTTTGCTTCAATGTTCTTTCTAATGCTATACTCAGAGTCATATTTGTTAGAAAAATTTTTAAATGGTTGGTAACATTTAATCCAATAAATATAGAGAAAAAATGTACATCAATTTAACTTCCTTTTATCAACCATCGATTCCGTTTGAGTTTTCAAACAAAATTTTTGCAAAATGATTGGTGACAGTTGTCCGATTAAGATAATTTTACTGATTTTGATTGCCGGCAATGCGGTGTTCATATAATTTAAAACACCTGCGTATAATTTCCCAGCAAAATCTCAGTAATGGGCTCTAATTACCAGTATGTAAATACTAATTAGTAGAATTACAGGCAACTGCATATAATTCTACGTCAAATCTAATTTTGTTTTTGTCCTACGAGGTCGTTTTGTAAGTACACAGGTAGAAATTGCCAACCGTACCAAAAAAATTGTACTGGTAAACCACCGTGTGGTTACAAGTTTGTACATTATAAGGTTACCCTTATACTTATCAGTAATTCAAAAATATGAAGTTGACAGACATTATTTTCAAATGTAGAATCGGTAATGACATGTCATTGCTTTTCTCACTACGAATAATGACAACAGCTTACTCTCTGCATTACTTTAACACAAAACATAAGCACTTACTAATAACTAGTTAATTTTCCCATTATTTGAATGCAAAAAATAATGTGTTACCCATAAGTACTTATTTTCACCATTACTTTAAATATAAAATAATGATCTAAAAATTTATTTTTAGACTCATTATTTTTTCACTTCTACTAAGTTCATCCACTCACAAGAACTTTTCCATAAAAAATCAACAGTTATTTAAAGATTTAATCGGTAAAGTTGTTTTAATGGAATATACAGTTAAATTACCAAAGAAATATATTTTTTAACTTTCTGTCTGTTATTCAATAAACAAAATAAATAAAAACACGGACTTTCGGCAATGGTTAAAATATTCAGTTAAAATTTTCTGTTTAAAACAAAAACTTTTTATATTATAATGAGTATTGAAATAAACGGAAACGATGAACAGAACAGCTGATTCGTTACAGCACGGAACGGCATGACTAATTCTTAGAGATGGGAATCTACCCGGTATTTACCCGAGGCATGGGTAAATACCGGGTAAATAAAAGATAAATACCTTTTTTGGGAATTTATTTGGGTATTTATAAAAATTATTTGAAATGCAACATCTAGCAAGCTCTAGTTGTCAATCAGCTGAAACTTTATTTGAAATTAGTAATTTGACTTAATGTTTTCAATAGCTCGTGTGTTGTTTAATATCAAAAGCGGATAAAACTATATTAAAGTGGATTATATTGACTTCAAATTGTGGAGAAGGTATGTATTTATTAGTGAAGCTAATATTGATGAAATGGAACAATAAACTTTAAGAATTTTTATGTTCAGTCATGGGAAGACCTAAAAATTAAAAAATATGGGAGCATTTTGCAACAAGTCGAAGCAACAAAAACACAGTTGTTTTCAGATATTGTGACACGGTTTATAAACAGGGAAATGTTAATAAAATGACAAAACATTTAATGAAATGTCTAAAATGTCCCGTTTTGGTGAAACCAGATATTGATCAAACGAATCAGGTGAACTAACAACAATTTCAATGGAAAATTCGACGCAGTCCAGTGATGTTTTAAGCTCTTTGAATTCTCTCCAATCATCAAACTCATGCCAAATAATGTCTGATGAGTATAAAGAGGACCTTCATGAGAAACTGTCCAAGGCTATTAGTGTATCTGGTGCTCCATTTTCAATGGTGGAACATCCGCTGTGGGTACAGTTTTTTGAAGAACTGCAACCTTCATATAAATTGCCAAACAGAAAGGCAATTTCCACTAAGTATTTAAACAAACTATATAATGAAACAGTAAACGATATTACTATGCAACTGAAGTCCACAAGGTACTGGCATCTCCAGTGTGACGGGTGGAGCAACATTCGTAGTGAAGGTGTAATAACTTTTCTTGTTTCTAAGCCAGATATTGTTTTTGTTCGTAGCTTGGCAACGAAAAGCAACAACATAGTTTATACCCACCTATTTGGTAAATACCCGGGTATTTACCAATTTTTACCCAATTTACCTATTTTACCGGGTATTTACCATTTGGGTATTAACCCTTTGCCCATCTCTACTAATTCTAGAATATCTACACACACAGTATTTTTTCCGTAAAGACTACTGAATATACAGTACCGAATAATCGGTAGATGAGTTGGGTTAAGTCGTGAAATGGGAAAAAGTTTCTAAACAGTGAAGCCAACTTAGTGCTGTTTGCACTATCTATGGCTTTTCAATGTCACAAAACGCCAATGTCACAAAACTTCAACTTGAGATAATTTCTTTAACTTTGTCCACAAATTAATTTGTTACGCTTTTTACAATTTGTATTGCATTTTTTTCTCTGAAAAATTTGGCAACACTGGTTCAAAATACGTTAATTATGTAAGTAACTCAAGAGAATAATCGCAGGTGAGCCGGGTTAAGTCGTAAAATGGGAAAAAGATTCAAAATACAATTAGTAAATATTTCTAAGTAACTCACAAGAATAGATAAATCGGGTTAAAAACAGAAATCTGGTCGGTTTATCGGATATACTTCGGCTGCAGGGCGAAGTTTACCTTAAAACCTCAACGAAAATGAAATATTGTTTAAAACCTTAACTGTACACTATAAGTAATAAGTTCTATGAACTTAATGAGAATTATTATGCGTATTGTTGTCTATGGGCACTTGCATGGTTGTTGTTTTCTTTACAATTGCACCTTTCAAGATTCCGTGAAAATACATATAGTGATACCTACTTTCGGGAAAGTGCATATACTTGAAATCTAGGATGGACCCAAAAGACTTGATCAGAGAATGTTCACGGAGAATAAATTATTGTTGAATTCCAGCCAAATGTAAATGAAAATACAGTTGCGGTTAAAATAACTAAATTGATCAAAATACAATCTTATATTGAACGATAATTACAACAACCTTTTATTGATATCAATATCAAAGGCATCAATTAAATTCAGTTGGTTTGGACCCTAAATTTTACTTTGTTTTAATATTCAATACATGTTTTTTTGTATCAATGATAACTTCGGATTCTGTTGAGATCTTTAGCCAGATCGAAATACTAGTATCAACCTAGCTAATATGTTTGATTTGCTTTAATTTTGTAAATATACGGAGGTTTAAAGCTTGTTATAAATTAACAATGACATAAAAATCATCTCGATGTATACAAAAACAAAAAACTAATAAAACTATAAAAAAATATTACTTGAGCCAGAGTAAAATCTAAAATTTGTTGATATAAATAGAACTTTTTTGGTCTAGGAAAAGACCCTAGCCACGTGTTTGATTACTACGATGGAGCAAAATTTATAATTATTAGGTTATTTGTTAAAGCTCTGCCTATTCTGGAGGTTCTAGCTTTTCTAAGACTTCGAGTTCTGATGAAATCTTTAGCTAGTTCAAAATACTAGTATCAACCTAGCTAATATGTTTGATTTGATTAATTATTTAATTTTTCTTTTTTATGATAATTAACTATTTGAAAATTTGAATTGCCAACTAATGTTTCTTTTAATAATTTGTAAACGAATTTTATTGGGGTTGTTATTTTTTGAAAAATTATTGATAAAATTTATTTAATTTTGAGTTGTGGAGAATTGATATGGTAATGTGCGGTTAGGTTGAATATATACTGTTTGTGCAAGGGGTCATTCTTGTAAATTTTGCCAAGAGAATGACCATTAGTGGTACAATTTATACCAATTTGATGGGTCTGGCCATGGGTATCCGTCATCTGATATCCAGGTGGAATATTCGCATCGGGTTTTTCGGTATAAAATGTGGAGAACCGATACGGACTATGCCGATCCAACCTGTACCGTTACAAGTAGACTTCATTCGAAATTTTAAGAACACACATATAAATAATTTTTCGTGCCAAACACATTCAAAAAGTTTAAAAATTCTGAAATTTTAATATAGTTAAAATTGCAAGAAAGAGTGATATGAAGCTTTGAAAATTTATAAGAAGAAAACATGCATTTGAAAATAGTACTCTGGTTGTATTACTATTATTTATTAAATGTTATTTTAAATACTTATCGAGTTCAAGAAAATGTTGTTTAAATTTACCTGCAATGAGAAAAAAAAAGAAAAAAAAATAAGAATTGGTAATTTTTACGTTTAATTAAAGAGAAATTTTAAATATTGTAATAAGGTTTTGACTAAAATTCTGACAAATAAAAATTACTTCACAAAAATTCACAAACTTTTAAAGTTTAATTCATGAAACAAAATCCAATCTTGAGACCTTTTCCCATTAATTTCAATTAGTTTTTTAAGAGGTTTACTTTGTTGTAATTTAAATATTAATTCGATTCCTTTTTTTCTTTTATATTATGATGAAGTATGCTATACATATTTAAATATTGTACTAAATTATATATTTTGTAAAATTTCACTAGTAAAACTTTTTGTTTTCATAAATATATTCAATGAAAGTCACAAACATGGAAAACTTAGAACTATAACATTATGTATAAAACAAGGTAATTTAACAAGAAGTAACTAACAGTGGAATGCAGCTAAAAATTACCGCTGCTGTTTTTGTAAAACATACCCTCTTAAAATTACTAAAATTGCAACTTATATTGTACTTGAAAACATAATAATTAGATTTTACTCGCTCAATCAGCAAATACTTGTTTTAAAGACTAACAAGGAGAGTCCATTCATGGTTTCCAGCAGATTGCGATGACATTTTGAAATGTTATAAAGAATTAAGAATACAAATGGCACCATTTTCTGTTATTTTCCTTTCTTCACATTTCTTGCAAAGAAACTATATATAATATAATGAATATAATTTGCTCAACTTTTTGTGGTATTCGGAAAACCACTTATTTTTTCTTGTTTTTTCTCGCAGAGAAAAAATATGTTTGCAATATGATTGCGGATACAAAACTGTGTTTCATGCTGCCATAAAAGGTAGTTCAAATTAAGTTATAATTGTATCAATCATATTTCAGCAATATAGTTGCTGCAATCATATTATAGTCAGAATCTCTCTTTTTTCCGTTATCATATTAATCTCTTCTCTTAAACCATTATATAATATTTCTTTTTATCATATTCCTCTCTCTAACTACATCCATGTTATGGTTAAGCCAAATATAAGTGGATCAGTCTTTTTTTTATGAGCGTCTTCGCTCTTTTATTGTCATTCTTGCTAATGAAGTTGTGAGAAGCAGTCAGTCCAAAAATTAATTTATATTAAAAAATATAAAAAAAAAACAAGAAGGAATAATTTGGTAGTCTCAACCCTAGTCTACCATGGCAACCAAGGCAAAAGTTAAATTGGCACTCATCCCTTTAATGAAGTTTTTGTTTATTATACATAAATTACTCGCACAAAATAAATCGTAAACAAATCAAATTTTAAGAAATATGAACAAAAAATTTAAACAAAATACACGTGCATTAAAGTCTGTAGTACGAAATAATCATAACATGTTTGCAATAATCATAATATGGAAATAAATTATGACGAAATTCGTTTACATGATCATAATATGATAACTAGAACTATAATATTGTTATAGTGCAAATGTTATGAATGCTACAAACATTTTATGGTCATTGTATTGTAAAATTGCAATATTAACAATATTTTAATGCGTACTTATGCTGTAATCACATGGTTCCATTATTTTATTTTGCTTGACAAATTAAGATTTGTTCTGAAAAATAGAAAGTTTAGTTTGGCTTTTTTTGATGCTAAAATAAAAATTTATGTAAACATCTCTCAGCGGCAAAATAATTATTTATGTAGCCACTTAATAACACAAATCGTATTCGTCAGCAATTTCATTAATTAAATCATTTTCAAATAAGTTTATATAAATGAGTAAATTATTATATAAATAAATATACGTTTGTACTACTTAAAACAAAAACATACATACATATTTAATCCAGCTTCAACAGAATGTTGGGAGAATAATGTATGAATCACACTATGATAATTTATAAACATTTCCATAACCATAATAAGATAATATTGAGATCAAATGAGAATCATAATATGGTAATCTATTTATTATATTATGTACAAATAAGATTAGAGTATGGTTGTCACAACCATAGTAACATGGTTGTCGCAATCATTAATCCAAATATGTATTATGCTCTTCGAATATGGTTGCCCCAACTATTATTTTTTCTTTGCGTGTATATTCGTTCGCGTTATATTTTGACACAGGGTGGCAACTCTATGTCTAAAATATAGGCAGTATGGGTATCAAACTTCATATTTTTGAATACATGACTGCGATGTAAAAATAATTTCGAATATCTATCTCAGTTTAGCGATATACTCCCATACAAAATTTTTGTGAAAATCGTTTGTTTTTACAGATTTTTTTTTTTTGTATATACTTAACTATATACTACATGTAACTACCCAGTAAAAAATTTACAAAAAGGTAAGCGGGTTTATAATCAAGCATTTTGGGCTTACTAGATTACCTACTCGATTCTTTTAACAGGGCGTGAGACTAAAATAATTGATTCTTTAGAATTGATTATTTTTTTTACCGAAGAACCATTTCCTTTATATTTTTAAGAACTACATACATTTTTTAATAAAGAAATAGTTCCATTATAAAACTACGAAGTACTTACACAAAAAAAAAATAAATAAATAGTTCCATTGAAAAAAAAGGGGTACTTACATTAAAAAAAGAAGTAGTTCCATAAGTAAATTCAACTTTTACTCACACGTGATTCTCCTAGGTCACACAAATATAACGATCTAAACTCATACGGAAATAAAATCCTAAAAAGTGAAATATCGAATTGTTATGATAAACCACGAAAATATAAATTTTTCAAAAAAAAAAAAAAGAACAATTCAAAATTGAAAAACAAAAATATGACTCACGCACAATCACCCTCGAACATTTTTTTTACACTCACTCACGATAACTTCAGTAATTTCAACTTCCACTCACAATTTTCTGCTCACGTGCGCTTCCCTAATTTATACCTAACCACAGTTTAACAAAATTAAGGCAACATGCAATTTCTGTTTTTAGTATTATTTTCCTGCAAATAAAAATTTGTTTGAAAAAATATATGAGATAAATTCTTTAAAATTGTATAACTTCTTTTTTCAAAATTAGGAACTACTTCCAATAACGTTCTTTTTTTTAAAGAAAAAGTATATGATTACTTCTTGAGTACAAAAAGTTATACATATAAGTTGATAACATTGTTATTTTCTTTTAAGTAAATAATTACTTTGTTATTGAGTTCATGCTTTCTGGTTTAAATTTAAAGAATTGATTACAATACTACTTGATTTTTTGACTCTATCGTTGGAATGAGTTTGGTATTGCAGTTACTATATTTTGCAATGAGATATGTAAGCAAATGTGGGTATCACCTTCTTTTTGCAATGTGTAATTTTTTCCTGGGTATAGACTATAAATTTCATTTTATTACGTTAATTTCGAAAAGCTTTCCAATGATATATAAAACTATACACATATTATAAAAATTAACGTAAAAATACACAAAACTTATTTACAAACATTTTCTACAAAAAATTAAAAGAAAATCTAAATCAAATCTTTGTCTTTTTTTTTTCATCATTTATATCTTTTTTTAAAGGAGATATAAACTAATTTTAAAATTATCCAACAAAAATTTGAAAAAACATGTATTAAGTATTAATTGTTTAATTTTTTTCATCAAGTTATCATTTTGAATATATTTCATAACATGGAGTTGTTATTTTTTTAGTTAAATACAATTTTTATTATAATCCAAATTATTATATAAAGTTTTCTTAAAAATGATGTGTAACATGTGGAACAAATGAATAATGCACTAATTATTAAAAATCAAATAGGTTCCTTTAATTGTCCAACTAACGGGTTGTATAAAAAATAGTTTTAAAAGGTTGTTAATTCCACGTTCCTCCAATTTATAACCGAAACCGACGCTTTGCCAACACTGTGACGATTGTCTTTTTCTGCTTGCGAACTTAAAAATAAGTTGAAATTTTGACTTTGATTGAATTATCCATATACATTTCAATTATTATTGCTTTACCCACATTAATAGAAAACTTTTAATTAAAGTATTTGTTTTTCTTTAATTTAGAAAGCCTTTTTTGTATTTGAAGTTGAATAAAATAGAAAAAACTACATAAAGAAGAAAAAAAAAACCTTCAATAAATTTCTATTGTATACTTTTTTATTTTTTTGAAAAACCACCAACAAACCAAAAGAATTAAAACATGTTTTATATGCAAGACCATGGCTATGAATAAATTATATATATATATATATGGGGGATTTCATCTCAAGTGACCGAACTTGTGACACCGATGTTGCACCAAGTTGAGTCCTATTAATACAGTACAATTTTGTAAATTATGCGCCCAAATAAATGTTTACACAGAAAAAGTTACATTAATAGATACTGAGTTAAGCGTTAGTTAAGAAAGCAACATTTTTTGGATTCAAATTTTATACAGATTTATATTCTATACCGCCTTAGGCGTTTAATATAAATTTTTTTAATTTTTCTGCTATGCCCCCATAAGCAATTTCTGTTGTGATTTTTCTGTCGACTTATATCGAAGGTTGGAAATACTTAGATTTGAAACATTTTTTGGAAATATCGATTTTTAGTCCTATTTAGGCCTTCACTACGACTATCGGCTATATAAATCTTCCGTCCGGGAAGTTGTAAACAATCCGAAAATATCCTTAATAATAATACAACCATCAACAAACAAACAATCCATAATACAACATTAAAATTAAAAAAAAAAACTTTTTAATTTTGATTTTGGTCGGCTTCAGTATTCTCCTAAGCATTTCGATCTGCAATTTTTTGCACTTAAAATGTACTAAGCCCAACCATTTTGTTAACTTGACGCACAAAATGTTTCGAAAATTGCAAGCATTGTGGTACTTTGCGGTCAGAATCCTTTGGATCAGCTATCGAAATCTCCATTTTTTTGGCTTTGGAGAATTCTTGGGTTTTTTTGTTTTACCGGATTCCGATTTTCTACCAATTATCAGGTTCTTGTTAAACTGAACTATCACATTTAAAAACACGGAATGGCTACGTTTAACATTTATTTAAAAGTCAAACTTGGATTATTTCGAAAAGTTTTAATAATTTTTTAACGCATCTGCTTTTGATTATTTAATGTGAACTAATTATACAATTACTTTTGACAGATCAAAAAATATTATAATTGAAAACATATTTGGAAGAATAAAAAATATTTAAATCAATCGGAAAAAAAGTAATAAAGAAACATGCGTTAAGGTTTATTTAGACGCACATTTTAGTTGGGTCAAACAAAATATCAGCAGCATCGGTCAAGGACTTTTCAAGTTGGAGGGTGTTGAATTTTAAAATTTTCGTCAAACAGCAATTTTTTAAAAATTCGAATTTTGGTCCGAATCAGGTCCAGGTCAAATCAAAGCTTTTTTTAATTTTTTTTTGGCTATTTAACCAAATAAACTTCCGATCAATTAAAAAATTATTAATGCAATATCTTGTTTCACTCAAAAACTACATTAGTTTAAATTATGAATTAAACAAAAACTAATTTTTGCGATTTTTTTCCCCAAAAATAACCAAGAATCTTTTATAATCAGATAAGTACTAAATTTCTTAACATATAAAGTATGCATAATATATTGAAAGGTTTTTTATCTGGCTATATAATAACCAAATTACTTTGTTTTAATTGGCCTTGATTTGGTCCCTAATTCGGACCAAAACGGGAATTTCATATTTTAAAATGGGAATATCTAGTGAACTTTAACAGATAATCCACAAACGTAAGCATATTTTTTGTAGCTATTTACTAGCAGATTAGAAATATGTTAATTTTATGAAAATCAGATGGGAAACAAAACAATGGCGAGCAATCCAAATTTTTAGTGCAAAAAGTACCCTCCTTTGGAAGAAAAGAAAATAGATAAACAAGTTGCATCCCACTAAAAGACCACAAAACTTTTAAAGGAAAATGCCTAAGCTTTCTTAAAAAAAAACCCCATTTCGGGTAAAAAAGGCCAAAAATTTTAACTTTGCAAAAAAAAAGGCAACAAATTATTTTTTATTTTTTTTGTCTTTTGTTTTATTGAGCTAAAGATCCTTTATTTTATAATTATAATTATTTATTTCCACTATTTCGTCTTCCCTGAAGAAGTCTTCCAAAGCGAAGACGAAATATTTGAAATAAATAATTATAATTATAAAATAAAGGATCTTTAGCTGAATAAAACAAAAGACAAAAATTTATTTAAAAAGATCGAAGAAAAATAATAAAATTTTTTATTTTTTTAAATTATTGAAGAAAAGGCTGTCGAAAACAATTTGCACAAAAATTTCTAATTACAATAGGTAAATAGTTATTAGTGGGGGCGCTGTGGTGTAATGGTTAGCGCGTTGGACTGTTACACAGATGGTCACGGGTTCGATTCCCGGTGACGGCAACATAAATTTAGAAAAATAATATGTATGAGTTTTCTATCCCTCATATGTATCGCAGCGCCCACCTTCGGTGTTCCCATAGCACTTAACCACAACCAAAGTAAAATAATGAATCAGGGCTATGAACCAAAAAATCTTCAAATAAGTTCGCCAACTCTCCATCAGGGGGCGACCAACAACTGTTCTAAGACTTATCATCTCGCGCAATTACAATGTTGCCATTTGTGATGCCCATCATCTTTCTCCACCTTTCATTTCACCACTATAACCTTTCCAAAGAAATATGAAGAATTTTCAGAGTGGTGCTTCTCTTTACAAAAAAAAAATAATTTGTTATATATATCCGAAAAGATGATGTTTGACGAAAATTTCAAAATTCAACATCCTTCAAATCGGAGAGTCCTTGACCGATGCCGTTTAAATTTTGTGTCATAACTACTTCTTAGTATGATTTAACTTGGTGCAAGTTTCATCCCGATCCCTAAACTTAGGTTTCAAAAGTTCGGCCACTTTAGAAGCAATCCCCCATATTTTTATTGGTCAAAATAAAAAAAACTTAAATAAATAAATAAAAAACGAAAAAAAAATAAAGAATAAAATTAGGTTGAATTTGTAAACTTTTTTTGTTTAACTATATAAACCAATAAAAGTAATTTTTCTTTATTTAAAAAAGTAGCAATAGAAGAAAGATCCTACTTGAAAAGTTGTCCATTTTTGTTAACAAAAAAAAAAAAAACATTCTTTCAAAACATTGTGAAAATTCTAACTAAATAAATTTTTGCTTTTATTTTATTTTGCAATGCTAACATTAACAAACAAAAAAGGAAGTTAACAGCATATTTTCTAATATCCTTTTTCCAGCTGCTCTTAATATTTGTTAGCATATTTACAAGTATTTTGTTTTTAACAACTTTTCTTTACCAGCTCATTAACCATTTGCGAGGAAAAACAAAAAAGAAATGTTCAAAAGCAAATAATAAAAACCCTTTTTATGAAGTCCTATAATAATTAAATTTTAAACAATTTAAAATAACTTTTGTACGTCATTAATTATAGAAAGTGTAAATGATAATGTTTGAAATTCATATAATAAATTTATTGTGCACTAAAATGTGTTTTAAAAGATTTTATTGCTAAAATTATATTTTGAAATTAATAGATTTTTTTTTGCCTATTTTACATATTTTTAAAACAATTTCGTTTTCAATTCGAATTTTTTTCCACTTTACATAAATTCTTCAAATTACTTTTTCCAATCTAAACTTTAACAGTTTAATTTCCGTTTAAGTTTGTTTGTTTTCATACTAATTGTTTCCTTAGAAAAGACAGTACTTTACAATTTTACTATCAGAAAATTTAAGCAATTTATTTTATATTTTATTTTTTACATTTTAAAATGTTTGTCAATTTCTTTTATTGATGATTATCTATTCAACAAGCACTCTGTAAATTCAAAAGTAAACGACAAATAGAAGGTACTTCAAGTTTTTTTTCCGAAGGAAAAGTCAAAACATTAGAATTAAAATTCAAACTTACAAAAGTAAAGACAATTTGCTGGATAACAATCAAATTAAATGTAAAAAAGCACAAAGTTAATAGTTAATGTGTAAAAATCAGCATAGAATGAGTAATCTTCAAATAAACACAAAGAAAATAGTATACAGCAACTAAATTAATGGTTTATATTAAATTAATGAATTAACAAATTTTTGTTTTAATGTTTTATTGATTAAAACATTAAAAAGCTAATAAACATAAAGTGTGCATTAGAGCGCATTTTTTGTCTGAAGAAAAACTTTTTTTTGTAAACTTTCAATTCATTGTAAAGATTATTTTAGTATTAGGTCTAAAAGTTATTTGGTGCAAATTTTAGAATAGCTTTATGTCGGATAGCTTAAATCCGTGGTGAACCGCTAATTTTAGATTTTTAAAAATTTTTCTTACTTACATAAAAATACGACCTTCGACACATACTTTTGATATGCTGAACACAAATATTTTGACATGCTAAACACGAATATTCGGACTAACGGTTTTCAAGATATTGCGGTTTGATTTTCTCTACAAAATGGCATATTTTTCCTCTATTCTACACTCAAATAAAAAAGTTAGTAAAGTCAGCAAAAAATTTTGCTGATTCAGCAAAATTTTAGTCAGGAGGGTGCTTGCAAAAAAATTGCTAATGTCAGCAAAATCTTTTGCTGAAAATCAGCTAGCTGATTTTTAGCAACAAAATTAGTAGATTCAGCTAAAGTTTTGCTAAAACTTAGTGGATTAGAAATTAAAAAAACATTGCTAAACATTAATAAAATTTTTGCTGAATATTAGTAGACTGAAAAAAACTCTAAAAATTTGTAGAAAATTTTTACTTTAGTTAAATTATTTTGCTGAAAATCATAAAACATATTTTTGTGATTCTTTTTTAAATAATTTACAATACGTTACAAAATATAAAAAATTTCATACTCCTACATTGACGACATGAATTTATGTAATTTCTGCAAATATATTGAAATAATTATATATAAAATAAACAAAATGATGCTATCTTTTAAAGGAACGCTATAGAAACGAAACGACAAAATAAAAAAATGTAACATATACAACCCTTATAAAAATCTACCTAGGATGATATGTCTTTGTCTTTCGCTTTATTCTGTCTACATGCTGTATATTTGTTTGCAACTTGACCACTCAATTTGACCACAAATACACATTTAATCTTTTTTAAATTTAAATATTTTATTTTGTCTTTTATTTAATTAATAGACTTTCACAAGCTTGTGAAAACGCAAAATTTAAGATGTTTCAATCCATAATTTTGTTTTATGCATGAAAAAACAGATACAAAATCTTCCATGGTAGATTTTTTTTATGTGTCTTACTAGAGTTATACTTCTTAGTATAATTTTCCTCGTCACTACTACATCTTGACATCTAATTCATTCTGCTTGAAACTTTAAATCTGGTTGTCGTTCACACTATCGATGTGCTAATCAGCACAACTTTTTTAGCAAAATAAATTAGTAAACTTTAGTAAAATATTAGTAAAACATTAGTTCAAAACAGTTAAGTGCTGACTAAGTATAACTAAAATTTTAGTTTAAAACATAATTTTAGCAAAAAATTTGCTGAAAAATAGTAAACCTGATTTACAAGATGTTTTACTAACTTTTCTACTAACTTATTTGTTTGAGTGTAGCAATTTTTTTAAAATTTTCTTAAAACCTTTTGTTTTTGCACTTAAATTTGATGATAATTATGTCTCAAATTTGAGATGATGTATATGTATTTTATGTATATATCGCTCATTTACTTCAAGACTGCCATAAGTCAAAAAATGAGTTAATGATGCAGATTTATTAGCTATATTGTGCTTTATATTGTGTAAAAATTTCATATTAATATCACGTATAGATAGAGATAGAGGATAATATATTTTATTTTTTCTTTAAAGTGGGTGCAAAGAGTATATACTTCATATAGAAACTGTGCCACTCACGGGTCTCTCGATAATTAGTGAATTCACACACAACTCTCACTAAGAGCAAAATACATTAAAACCCCCTATTTATAGAAAACATGACTAAATAAATGCAGAAAGGGTCAAGTGAGGCAGTTATGGATTGAAAACTTTAAACTCGTTTTCTGCAAAATCGTGTTTTTGAGAATGTCAGTCTTGCAGTAAATGAGCGATTATTTTATTAATTTAATTTCAATTTTTGGACCACATATCAAAGACTTTTTGCGCAGGTCGCAAAGCTGTAAAAAATCCGATTTTACTTAAATATCGCACCACAAAACTATTAATTAATGAAAATCAAAATGAAATTAAGGAAATTCCATAATCACGTGCATAAAATTGAAAAACGTAACAATTTTTGTAAATATTCTGTTTTTCCGAGATATTTGTAGGTAAAATTACAAGTTATCGTTGAAACAATATTGACATAATTATGCTTAAATGAAAAGTAGTTTTTTCTAGTTTCCAGTACAAAAATAAAAAAATTTACCATAAGTTTTAAAAAAAGTTGTAAAATGGAGGAAAACGGTGTTTTTTTGGATAATTTTCTAAAAATAAGAGTTCTATTGTTTCTTCATACAATTATATACACACAAAAGCCAAAATATATGTTTGATCAAATTCGATTTGCAAGATCCAATAGGGGAAAAAAGTTAATACTTCCTAGACATCACTCTCTTGTTTCAGGATATCAATTCCATGTAAACTCTGCTCGTCTTTGGAATTTATTACCACAAAACATACAACAAGCCAGCAACGTAACGCACTTCAAAAAACTACATTATAATTTTTTTGAATAACTTTAATTTTTCAATGTTTTTCTTTAATAATTTTTACTAATTTGGTTTTCAATACTTTTGTCTTTTTCTCTATTTTTTGTATTATTTTATTATATTTTATATTTTATATATATTTTATATTTTTTTAAAAATTTTCTATACCTTTTTTTATTTTTTATATTATATTAATCATTGTGAACCAATTGGGATATTTTATTCACGTACTATAATTGTAAGATTCAATCTTGTTGTACTGAAAAAAACAAATAAATATGCAGAAAATAACTCCATTCTTATTTAAAATTGAGTCGCAACATCTCGAAAACTGTTAAATTAATAAAAATTATGTTAAAAGTCTATATGCAATATACCCTCAAAAACTACAGTAACGTTGTCAATTTTCAACCGAATTGAATAAATGAAAATGGAAAACACAATGTTCAAGAATATTATTGTTGTAAAAGAATATTCAAAAAAAACCTTCGTAGAAGTTAAAAAGTTAAAAAAAAAATTTTAAATATATAGTTAGAATATTGTTCTACCTCAAATCCAAAAATCTAATATGATATTGTCATATTCGATTTTATTTGTTGCTTTTCAAAAAGTTTGATCATTTACATTAATTACAATGCAATTGTTTCATTGTCATCTCCCAAATCTTCAGTTGTCTGTAATAGATTGATGTCAATGAAACAAATGTATTGTCTATCATGAAAATTATCAAACTTTTTGAAAAGCAACAAATCAAATCGAATATGACAATATCATATTAGATTTTTGGACTTGAGGTAGAACAATATTCTTAATAAATATATGAAAATGTAGAAATTCCGAAAAATTTAAAATTAATTATTAAATAAATCTCTCTCTCTCTCTGTGAATTCCCGGCATTTGCCGGGATCCGGGTCGAAATACTATCCAGTGGCCCAATATCCACATTGGGGGAGCTTAGGGGCATAGGATTTAAGAAGTTGAGGAGTTTTGTCAGTGCGACGGAGTTCCTGGGGTAGTAAGGTGACATAGAACCGATTGTTTAGAGCGCACAACAAGCCGACATTCTGGCTTAAGTGTAAGTCCTCAGGGACTTAAGTCGGATTAGGAAAGTATTTCCCTTCTCCGCATCCTCTTTTCGACCTAACCTAGCCTAAATAAATCTTATTAACTTATCTATTTGTATTAATAACATTATCTATTTGTATAAATAATATTATATACACACAGAGAAAAATTTAGCTATTTGCCAACTAAAATTCGGTTACTACGACTCAAATTCGGTTATTACGAATTTCAGTCGGTTGGTAAAACTGAAGACTAGTTTTCACAACAAAGTTCGGCTAATTCAACAGAATTTTAGTTGCTACATGCATAATATTCATAAATCTAGTATAAATAGCGTTGAACTAACTGAATTTTTAAGTTGTTTTCAATTCGGTTGGCACTTTATTTCTCTGTGTGTATTTAACAAGGCCAGTAGTGCGATTCAGTAACTTGTTTTAACGATAATCGAATTGTTTTAAAAAGTAAACAAAAATTTATTTCATATTTTTAAGGAAATCAAATTAAATATTTTAAATTGAGCATTTCTTAAAAAAAAAAAAAATAAAAATAAAAATAAAACTGAAAAAAATTTCAAGTTAAATTCTATTTGATCTTTCTACATAGTTTAATATAATAACAAATAGTCAAGGGTATTCTATGGATAAAAGTTTATTTTTTGTGGCAAAAAATGTACAAATTCCACATTTCGTGCTTAGCTCTTAAAACTCATAAAAACGGCATCACGAAAGATGTCCTTGGTCTTGACTTGAAATAAAAAGACAAGTGATAAATGATTACACCGGTCTACACGATTTTTGGGTCTGACTTCTAAATGTTTTACTAATAAAAACTATTTTTTTTTTATTAAAGTGCTATACACTGCCGATCGTAAAATCTTTAAAATTTACAGATAGGCGTTAAAACCGTTAAAACAAACTTTAAAAGTAGGGCATGGATATTTTGGTGTTTTTCGTTTTTCGACTTTCTGCATTAGAACAGAAACTCAAGAAAAAAAAATTTTTTTTTTTTGTCGACCAGTGTTTTATGACATATATATGTGAGCATTTGAAAAGACAAAGAATGAAGAAATACCAAATATGTTTGCTTTACACAAAAAAAAAATCCAAACAAAATGGTTGGTTAAAGGTCTTTGAATAACGTTAAAAAGAATTTTTTGCCAAGAAAACTAATTGAGTTTAAAGCACTTTTTATAAAGATAATACTTGAAGCGAAAGACTATTTATGGTAAAAATTATTTCTTTAAAATATTTTATGAAAATCTAGACTAAAGAATTTAAAGATTTAAAAAGAGTAAAGAAATATTTTAATAATTTAGGAAAGAAATTAATTATATTTTATTTGTGTTTTACATAAAAATATATATATAAACGATTGTGAAAGGCGTGGTAGAGAAGAATGAGTGTATTTTCTAAAAATCATAACAACATTGTAAATTTTTAATTTTCTGAATCAAACTGCGCAGTTTCTGGTATTGAACCTTCGTCAGTGACCATGTTTTTTTTTTTTTTTTTGAATAATGTAATATTTGTTATGTTTTTATTTGTTCGATTGCGTCTATATGAAATTTTCTGTGCAATCACTGACCGTAGTATAGATAAACTGATTTCTAATGCCACATGTACTCGCACTACACATTAGACAGAGCGCTTTAGCGCACTGATCTATCGTCAGGTCGAGTTTTGTTGTGATTAAAACTAGTTTTATTCAATAGACGGTGTTTTTGTTCTTGCATACATAATCTCAGAAGTACAACTCCAACAACACAACAGTTTTATTTTTAGAAACTTACCTCACTCTAATGTCCACTGTTTTCCCATATGTTGTAAGTGATGCCATACGAAATTAAAAACCCCACTATTTTGTAAATCCCTCACTTTCTTATTTTATTTTATGAATATTAGGAAGTTAGTCTCTATATTTTCTTATCTCTTGGGTATATAATATTGAATATTTTTCACTTCCTCATAAAAATTATATCATATGAAATCCAGCTAAAAAATAAATCTGCAAAACTTTATAAAACAAATTAAAATTAAATCCAAGCCCATTTTTTTTTTTTTTTTTTTTTTTTGGTTTCAACGTACAAAAAATAAAATATATTTGTATACAAAATAAATAGTTGGTATTATATATGACAAACACGTTGTTACATTTCTCTTTATCCTATTCCGTAGTTTTGTTTTCAAAGGAAAACACAAAAAGCCAATAAAAAAAGCAAATAATTTCACGAATTTTATGTTGCGTGTCGCCCAACAATTTGTTAGTAATGCTGACAATTTCCTTATTTCCGGTCAATGCTGAAGTTGTGAATGTGGCAGAAAATTTAATATGAAAAGCAAACTATAAATAAAGAAATTTATTAAATAATCATCTTCAAAACAAGCTTAACACTAGAATGACCGACCGGAATAGTAATCTTGACTGGTTTGGCATCTTTGAATAAAAACTACTAGTCTTTGTTGTAACTTATTCCAGCTATGATTAAAGTTTGTGCCCAAATACACGTTAACACACAAAAAGTTACGTTAATAGAGACTAAGGTAACCCTAGAACACACACCCAGGTACAAATGTATCCACTTGCAACTTTGCAGTGCTGTAACCCAGGAACGGCTTAACTTAGAGCATAGAGATTTCGGATCTAGGAAATATAAGTAATTTCTAATCTTCTAAAGGTTATTTGATCCAATCAGTGGTTCAGGAGCTACGATCTTCTAAAGTCTGCAGCGCCGGACAATCGCAGAGAAGATGCTCCACAGTCTCCTCCTCTCCCGGTATGCCGCAGCTGCGACAATGCGAACCGCGTACAATCCCAAGTCTAATGCCATGCCTACCAATCAGCCAGTGACCGGTCAGAACAGCCGTCAGCCTCGAGACATCCCTCCTGCTCCTGCTCAGGAGAGAGTTTGTACGCCCTAGGTCGTAGTTGGGCCACGTAAGTCTCGCGGTCCTACAGGTATCCAAATTATGCCACCTGTCCCCCGCCCTGCGAAAATAGTGCCGGAAAATTTTCCCCTTAACAGTCCCCAGCGGTGCAGCGACTGACACCGATGTGGAGACGTTTAAGGCAGATCCTGCCCTTGCCAATTCGTCTGCCCTTTCATTACCGTAGAGGTCTCTGTGGCCGGGGACCCAAACTAGAGTAACTTGGGATAGACAGCTTAGCCTAGACAGTTCCTCCCTGCACTGACCAACGAGAGCAGAGGATGTGACGTGCGAGCTCAGTGACATTAAAGCCGCTTGGCTATCGCCGAAGATGCCCACTGTCCCTCGAGCCCCCCTTTCAGACAGAAGTCTGCAGGCTTCCCTGATTGCCAGAATTTCCGCCTGGAAAACAGTAGCATGATCAGGTAGCCTGAAAGAACACCGCAAGTTATACTCACCCGAGAACACCCCGGAGCCTACACCACAACTCATCTTTGAGCCGTCGGTGTATACCCTGATGTCAAAACCACATGTTGGATCCCCCATATCCCACTCCCGCCTGGAGGGAAAGCTAACCCGAAAAGGTCGGCAGAAATCCAATCTAGGAGTAACATAGTCGGACTCAAACCCCACATGTGGGTGAAGTTCATCAAGAAGCCTAGCATGTCCATAGGTCCTGGACTTCCAGGAACCCGTTGCAGCAAGCCGCGCTGCGCTGCTAGAAGAAACCGCCATTATATGCAAATCAACAGGAATAATGTGAAGCATTGCATTGAGAGCCTCCGAGGGACAAGTTCTTATCGCGCCCGTGACCCCAATGCAAGCAGAGCGCTGCACCCTATACAGACGATCCGTAACCACCCTCTTAGCGGTCGCAGTCCACCACACGATAGAGCCATATGTAAGTATTGGACGCACAATAGCCATGTACATCCACGGCACCATTTTCGGACTCAAACCCCACCTTGAACCAAACATCCTCCTACAGGAGTAGAAGGCTACCGTTGCCTTCCTGTGCTCGGTGGTTAAGTCGCCATGATAGTTTAGAGTCCAAGATGATACCCAGATATTTCGCATGATCAGAGAGGGTGAGCTCACAGCCTTGCAGTCAAATAAGCTAATAGGTACAAACGTATCCCGGGTGTGTGTTCTCGTAGAAGAAGTTGGGTATGCATCGTACGGTTAAGCGGTAGTTTAAAATAAAAAATTTCATTGATTCAAATTTTATACAGATTTATATTCTCTACCATCATATAAAAGTAAAGCGTTAAATAATTTTTTTTTTTATTTTTCTGGTATGCCTACCATAAGCAATTTCTTTTGTGATTTGCCTGTCGATTTATATTGTAACTAGATTGGAGAATTTATTTTTTTTTTTTGAAATTTCGACAGTTTTTTTTTTTGTTTGGTACAACTCCGGACGTTTCCATCCGAAATGCTGTGAAAAATCCACAAATACAAAACGTTTGTCGTCCATAATACAATATTCGAATTAAAAAAAAAGATCTCTTTTTAATATCTCTTTAACTGCTAAATTTAAATAAAATAAAAACAGCAAAAATAAATCTGTTAACTTAAAAAAATTTTAGTAATATTCTATGTAAATGTTAGTTAATTGAAAATAGCAAACAAAAACTGTAATATTAACTAAACTTTGGCTACATTCACCTCAGATTTAGTAGAATGCAAATAACAGTTTAATTTTGCTAAAATTAACAGAAATTTTTGCAAAAAATTGTATATTGCTGATTTCATAAGGGCAGACTTTTATTCGCATTAAAAAAAAAATACTATAAAAAACTTTAAAAATTTTCACATTTTTTAATGATTTTTTTGTCTAGTAGTATTTAGTAAATGTTTTTGCTGAATTTCGCAGATTAAAGTGTAACTTTCAATTAACTAAAATTTAGCTCAGATATAACTAAATATTTGTAAATTCAACAGATTTATTTTTGCTATTCTTATATTACTAATGTTTAGTAAAAAACATCTGCAAATATTAGCACTTTTTTCTACAAGCTCATTTGTAACTAATTTTTAGTAGTTTTTTTTTGCTATTTCTACAGGATTATTTCTATGAGTGTACATTCCTATCCGAACTTTTTGCACTTTAAATGTACAGAGGCCAACAATTTGTTTAACTTGGCACACAAAATGTTTCGAACATTGCAAGCGTCGTGTCACTTCGCTGCCAAAAATCTTCAGTTCTCAGCATCTTCTCTATCTTTTTGGCCTTGGAAGAGTTCTTGGGTTTCTTTGCTTTATGAGTTTTAGGTTTTCTGCCAATTCTTAGGTCCTTGTTAAAAAGTACTACCACATTTGAAACAAACAAAGTGACTTGATACGTGTAAACTTTTGGGATTTTTTTTGAAAGCCCAATTCGGATTATTTCGAAAATTTAAAAAAAAAAAAAATCACGCACTTCTTTGATAAATGAAAAAATTGTATTATCTGGCACATTTTGCAAACATAGTCTGCTGATTAAAAAATATTTAATTCAATCGCAAAAAAAGTTATAAAGAAAAAATGTGTGTTAACGTTTTTTGGGGCGAACACTTTGTTTCACTTTTGTAGAATTAAGTAGCGTAAAGCAATGTACAGACGGTTGTCAGATCTTACAATATTGTCAGAAAAATGTTCAGGAAATGTCTAACAACAGTGTGAACTTACAACTTTTGTCTTGCAACATTGTCAGAAAAATCATTGTCTGTACATTGTAAGATAATTATATTGTCAGACATCTGACATTCGTGTGAACACCCTACGTTGCCATTATCAGATAATTGCAAGACATTGTAACCAATTTTTTATTGCCAGATGTGTTTAAATTAATGCATCTGACAATGGTAGTATTGTCACATAAATGTTTCGGTTTGGCGACACTGTTAATAATGAAAAAAAAAACCAAAAGTTCATATTAATAATATTAAAAATCAAAAGTGAAACAAAATAGGAAATCAAATTAAATAAAAAAAATGGATGGCGACATATCCATTAATGAAACCTGCGTCATAGATTGCAGCTATGAGCCAACTGACTTGATGTTTCATACCCAGTTCAAGAGGCTCCCAGTCGCCAACAGGCTTTAAAGCCAGGAAAAAACCAACACCCAAACAAAGATCCTACCGCAAAAAGGTGGACTCCGTGTGGTCACACGAAAGTATTATCAAACTTATTAAGGAAGTTGAGGTACGGCGAAGTTTATGGGATGCTGGTTGCGCTGAGTATAAACTTCCCAAAGATATTTTATGGCAAGAGGTTGCAGATGCCATCCAGATAAGTGTAAACGATTGCAAAGGAAAATGGGAAAATCTCCGCACCTCTTTCAACTGCAATTTCCAAAAATATTTTGTCTTCATCCTCGCTACCTTCTAATACATATGCAGCTAAAATCGTTGCAATTGCTTTTTTTGTTCCATGACAATTAATATTACTACTTTTTCAATTTAATTAAACACACAATTGACAATTAATAATTTCTTTCAAATGCTTTGACAGTTGTGGCAATGTCTAACAACAGATCTGGCAATTTTTGCCATACAAGAATCTGACAACCGTGTGAACTGACAATTTTCGTTGGCAGATAAATTTATTGTTTGACAATTGTCTGACAATGAAATTGAAAGGTTTTCTTACAATCGTCTGAACTGACAATTTACCTTTTGCTAATCATGTTTCATTGTCAGTACATTGCCAGCACATTGCCAGATCTTAAAATATTGTAAGATCTGACAACCGTCTGTACATAGCTTAACAATTCTACACAGACAATATTTTTGAATTTCACTTAGTTTCCGATACAAATTTGTTTAATCCTACTCTGCTCAAAACCAGTCACAATGACTGGTGGTCTTTAAAAATTCGTCAAAAATACATTTTTTATCCGCTTGAAGCCGCACTGCAATCTAGAAATCTTGCACTTGCACAGAACTAAAAATTTTAAATATAGAAAATTTTTACACATTTCGTCAACTTATTTATTTCATCGCGTCGTAACTTCTTTCCATCGTCGTAGGTTGTTGAAAATTGGCGAATATGCGGTAAAGTCCACCTAGTGATCAAAATAGGCTCAATATACTCGTACATTGTGTTTTACATGAAATTTACTTTTGAACCCACAACCTCCAGAATTATTATTTTTATAGTACCATATAACATTGTAAGTTTCGGAATAAATTGATATATAAATGACTATAATCTAATAAAAAAAAAATATTTTCAATGAGTTTTTAAATGTTTCCAGGCATTTTACTGGTTTATGTACTGCTAAAGCTTCCAAATGCCGGTACTGTAATTAATTATTGTAGGAGATAATTAAGCACATATTGGTATCATTTTGTACTATTGGAATCATAGATTTAAAATATAAAGTCCGAGTAAGAACCAACGCATCCAAACTGAAAATCAACTTTTTTCCTTGTTAGTACACTTAGAGAAAAAGCTTCATCTTATTTATGAAAAACTTCATAAATATGTTGACAAACTTCATTGATTTCCATAAATATGATGTAGCTGTTTCATAAATGGACAAATCAATGACAGGGTTCTTCATATATATTAAATCTTTCATAATATGAAGTAAAAGGAGAAAGGAGGAAAAATAAATATTTATTTTGTATGCTTTGGTTTTTTGTTTGACTGTATAAACTAAATTAAAATTCTGCAATTATAGAAGACGTTAGTTACACTCAAAACGAATTAAATAAAAATTTACAAAATATAGCATATATATAGCTACATTCTACCTTAAATATCGCCTAAACAACACAACCCTTTGAAATGCTGTAAATGCAGTTTTGAAGTGCTATACTTCTCGATTACATTGCTACTTAAATGTATTTTTCACGAATTTTTAAAAACCACCAATCATTTTAACTGGCTTTGGGCAGAGTAGGTATAAAACAATTCGGTCATTCTAGTGTTAAGTAAGACATGTGAGCTGTCAAGCAGATAAACTTATTTCATTTAATTTATAGGGAACGGCTTTAATTGAATAGTTAATCATGTTAAAAAATTGCGAAACACATACAAATTTACCATTTTCATCCATTTATAATATACAATTTTTTTTCCGGCTTACACAGTGCTACACTAAAAAAATAAGTTAGTATAAATGTTAGTAAATTGTGTTGTTAATCAAGTATCCTATTTTTCACTAAATTGCTTGCTAAAATAATGTTTTCATCTAAAACCTTAGCTATACTTATTCAGCATTTAACTATTTTGAACTAATGTTTTACTAATATTTTTACTGATATTTTGCTAATTTAGTTTGTTAAAAAAATTGTGCTGATAAGCACATTAATAGTGTGAAGGACAACCAGCTTGGAAAATATACGCAGAATATATTACTTAAATTATGTGTGGTCACCGGTTTGTGAAAGTAATTGTCTCTTAATTAAATTAAAGACAAAATATAGTATTTCAATTTAATATAGATTAAATGTGCATTTGTAAACTAAATGTTTATAATGATTATTAATCTAGTATGTTCAAAGTGGCAATTTGAAATTTCAAACAAATATAAGATCAGGTAGACAGACTAAAGCGAATGATAAGGACACACATTTTGGATAATTTTTATATTTGCCTTTTTCTTATTGCAAAAAAATATTATTTCATGTTCTGTTAGTTTCTTGTTTAGTTTCTAGAATTCTTCCTTTAAAAGATGACATCATTTAGACAACTATTGATGTAAGTACACTCAAAAAAGTCAGTAACGTCAACAACATTATTGCTGGGGGGATCCTTGCAGAAAAATTGCTAATATCAGCAAAACATTTTGCTACATTCAGCTAAATTTTTGCTGATTCTTACTGCTTTTCAATAAAAGTTTAATTACAAAATGCATTTTTAAGCAAATGCACTTTTTGCATGCTTTTTTGAAATGATTCGCCCCTTTTTAAAACTTCTTTAACCTGCATCAATCGAAAATCTAACATTTCTTTAATAAAATAAAATTTGCTACTTGAATGTTATCTACGTTTCTCGATTTTTGGCGAAAGACCAAATTTATTATTTTAGTACAAATAATTAAATTTTTTGTATGGTCTAAGAGCCAAATAGGCTGACCCGAAAGTTAAAAATATAAATATTTTTTCATAATTTCTGGTTTGAGATAATATATTTCAAACGCTAATGGCCATAAAGGATCAAACTTTTAGTAAGACACTGTCCAATCCTTGAAGTTTCAGGAAACATTGATATATTTATAATTGATTCATTAATTTCCTAAATTACAGTGGTACAATATTTGACATACTACTCTAACAACTTGTGTTTCGTACGGGTAATAAATATTCATGTATTTAATTTTCAATTTGATATAACTTCCGCAATGATTAGTTAATTCGCACAAATTTGGTTTTTTGGAAAAGCTTATTTTAAGTGCTCTCTAAAACGCACTACCTTTGTAGTGCAATTGCGTTAGCGAATGCGCCATAGTTGAAAATTATTCCGATTTTGCATTGAGTTAAAAATTTGACCACTTAAGTTTCGTACTTTCACAGAAATATAAATATTTTTATTGTAATACAAATATAATGATTTTTTGGAATGAATAATAGCACTTAACGTCCAGTTAATACTTAAAATGCAAAATCGCAGAAAAAAATAACTTTAATAGAACCACAGATCAATGAAAATCAATACTAGCAGAATTTTAACGAATTTCAATGCATAATTCAAGAAAAATATTTATTATTTCTGTGAAACATCATCAAACTTGAGCTATTTATCATCTTTTGAACTTAACTTTATCATTTCGATACTTAAAATGTCAATGAAAAGTTAAAAATAGCAGTAAACAATATTGAGCTTGAGACGGAATCACACACTCTCAATATTTTACCAGTAACAGATTGCAGTTTAAATATAAAGTAATCAGTAATTTTGTTTTTTAAAGAATATACATTTCAACTACAAAGAAATTTTTTTTTTTTTTTTTTTTTTTTATTTATTTTCCTGAAGATGCTACACAAAGGAGTAGCGAAATATTGAAATAAAAAAACTTTTATAAAATAAAAACAACAAACCTTAACTCAAATAATTAGAAAATTGAGAAAATAATTTAGTTATAATTAACTATTAAAATTATAAATCGATTTTTTTTTTTTTTTTTGATAACAGTAGATCAAAATTGAGTATAATTTTGTTACAATTTAACATTTCCCTTTATTTTTTTTATATATTTTTTACTTATTCCAATAAATCTATTTTTTAAGAGTCCTCAAAAAATGTTAGCTTGTTTGTAAACCCGACCTTGAAAATCATTAGCTTTTATTTCTTATGCATTTTGTCAAGGGACTCTTGTTTTGAGGCCTTCTAACTTATTTTTAAGGCACATATTAGCAGAATTTGATAACATTATTTACTTTTTTCTGACTTAAAAACGGCGATTTAGCATACACTGGTGTTTCCGTCTCAATTAAAATCTCGGTTATTGATAAAAAGTAAAGTGCTAAAAATTATAAATAACATCATTCGTTGATATATCACATAAATATAATAGTTTAATTATGCATTAAAATTTGTTAAAACTCACCTGGTAACAAATTTCATTGAATATTAACTGGACGTTAGGAGTTATTACTCAATGTAAAAAATCGTTAGTTTTAGTATAATAATTAAAATATTAAAATTTCTTTGAAACTTACGAAACTTAAGCTATCAAATTTTAGCTCAATACAAAATCCAACAAATTTTCAACGACGGGGTATGAGTCAACGAAAACTCTCTTTGTTAAGGTTAGAAACTGTTTAATAGAGCCATTGAAATAAGTTTTGCAAAAAGCCCACATTTTTAATACCCAGCCAGAAAAATACGAACGGCAAAGCATTGGCCCAGTGCTTTCAACGGTGGTATGAGGGTTGGCAGAGCGTTGGATATCTGAAGATTTAAGTGCTTTGCCAACCCCAAAATGATAACACCGGGCAGGGCTAGGCCGTTCCTTTTTTAAAACGTTGGCAAAGCACTGGCAATAAGCAATTTGCTAGTACCAAAACCAAAAACAACCAATAAAGTCCTACTTAGTAGTGCACTTCAGTAAAGAGTTGTAAAGGGTCCGCCAAAAAACTTTTTTTTTTTAAATGCTATAAAAATAAACTACCGAATATTTTCTCAAATTTATTTTTTTGTTTGAAAGTACAATCCTTCCGGTTAATAATGGAAAATAATTTCATTCAAATGGCTGCCTCGGCTGGCCATGCAGTAGCCTACACGATCGGTTCAATTTTTAAGCACATTATCGATTGTGTGCAGCTGTATTTCACCAATGGCTTCACGAATATTGTCCTTTAAAGCGTCAATTGTCTCTGGCTTGTTGGCGTAACACTTATCTTTGACGGCACCCCACAAATAATAGTCCAACGGTGTCAAATCGCAGCTCCGAGGTGGCCAAACGACATCAGCTCTGCGGCTGATAATGCGATCTTCAAAAACAGGGCGCAAAACATCGAGTGTAGCTTCGGCTGTGTTTCACGTAGCGCCGTCCTGTTGAAACCAAATGTTGCCAATATCCTCCTCCTTAATTTTTGTGAACAAAAATTCGTTCAACATGGCCCGATAACGATCGCCATTGACTGTAACGGCTACTCCTTGCTCATTTTCGAAGAAAAATGGCCCAATTATGCCTCTGGACCAAAATCCGCACCAAACAGTAACTCGTTTTGGGTGTATCGGCTTTTCAATGTATGCTACAATTTGCTTGTTTACATACCCGCCAAGATCAAAATGAGCCATTGGTGAAATACAGCTGCACACAATCGATAATGTGCTTAAAAATTGGACCGATCGTGTAGGCTACTGCATGGCCAGCCGAGACAGCCATTTAAAATGAAATTATTTTCCATTTTTAACCGGAAGGATTGTACTTTGACATAAAAAAAGAAATTTGAGAAAATATTCAGAAGTTTTTTTTATAGCATTTTCAAAAAAAAAAAATTATTTGGAGGACCCTTTATTATTTCTTATTGAATGATTTTGGTAATTTGAACACAAATAACAATGGGCTTGCTTCAGCTAAGTTAATTACAAAATAACTGAATATTTTTTTTATCAAATTATTTTTGTGATAAGTTAGTTTTTTACTGTTTCTTTTACTACAATTTTACTAAAGAAAGAAATTTGAAAATAAATTTCTTAAGTAAAATTTTAATAGAAAAACTATACTTTGTGCTGACTAAGGAGTGAGATCGAATAAATCCCAACAGTGAACTTTTTTTTTTAATCAAGTTATCTCTTTTTTTGAATCAAGTTATCTCATTATAAAGGGTCCGCCATCTAACGTTTTTTTTTTGAACTAGTGCTTATTTCGTGAATGTAACACTTAGCTCATGTCTGATTTGATAGATAATTAGTGTTATCCTTCCGCTGAACGAATATGGTTGTGTATACGCTTGAACAACGCTGGGAAATATTGCGACATTACTTTGAAAATCATGGTAATGTTGCAGAATTTGTGCGAAAATTCAAATCAGCCGCAGAGCTGATGTCGTTTGGCCACCTCGGAGCTGCGATTTGACACCATTGAACTATTATTTGTGGGGTGCCGTCAAAGATAAGTGTTACGCCAACAAGCCAGAGACAATTGACGCTTTAAAGGACAATATTCGTGTAGCCATTGGTGAAATACAGCTGCACACAATCGATAATGTGCTTAAAAATTGAACCGATCGTGTAGCTTAAAAGTTGGACCGATCGTGTAGGCTACTGCATGTCCAGCCGAGGCAGCCATTTGAATGAAATTATTTTACATTAATAACCGGAAGGATTGTACATTCAAATAAAAAAATAAATTTGAGAAAATATTCAATATATTGAATTTTTCCACTCTTGTTGTGAACAAGGGATGTGCCACTGTTTTTATTAAGTTAACAGTTGTAAGTTTTGTAAATAAGTACTGGCAATGCACTTTTTGCCAATGTTGGGAAGGCGTTCTAAGTCAGTACTGCGCCAGTGCTTTTTTATTTTTACGGTTGTAAATTTTGTAAATCAAGTACTGGCAAAGCACTTTTTATGAACGTTGGCAGAGCATTGTAAATCAGTGCTTTGCCAGCACTTTATTTGTTGGATCACTGGCAAATAGTGCTCTGCCAGTGCTTGATTTTTCAGACCATTGGCAGTTTCTGGCTGGGTATACTCATGGAATCTCAGCAGGAAGGAAGACTATTGCATAGGAAAATACGAGAGAGCTTGCAGTTTTCAAACATTTAAAGATTTCAAAATGAAACGCTGTATTTATCACGTTAATTTATCTTTTTGAAATCTTTTTTGGTATTTTTTAGCTTTATTCATTATGTAGGGGACAGGCTTGTAGGTTGCCACCGTTTAGATTTTTTGTCCATAACTTATCATTAAATCCACAATTTGTTGTCATATTCATAAATTGACATGAGAAAGTATCAATTCACAATTCACAATTCTGAGCAAGAAATAATTTGAATTTGCTAAAAATAAAAATTGTATTTGCAAATTTTCAAAAGTACCTAAAGTTGACCCCATAAACAAATTCTTGCGGGTTGCCAGCCTCTGAAAAATTGCTGAAAATCTAGGAAACTGCAAGTAAAACACCTGATTTGGAAAATTTAAGAAAAATTATTAAATTTTATTTACATTTGGTGGCTGCGAATATAACAAAATTGTGAAAATCCACATACAAATTTGAATTTCTAAAATGGTATGGATTTATTCCAAATTATCATCGAAATCACAGAAGCGCATATTGGCACATTTCGTGAAAACTGCTGTTTTACATTCGTGGCTTCTTTGATATTTGACATCTAGTTTAAGAACAAACTAATATGCCAAATGTTGTAATTCAATGATGCTCAAGGCATAATAGAGCTTGGCGACTAATCCAGCAAAAAATAACCTGGATTTGGTAAGCTGTAACTACATTTGTATGCTTCCAAAAAAGGCTTCACCGCCTTGCATACTGTGAAGCAATTAGGGAGGCATTCTGTAGTGCTTTCCAGAATGCCTTCTTTGAAGCAGTGAATAACGCTTACAATGAAGCAATAAAGTATGCATACCATGAAGCACTAGTGCCTAAGAAGGCATGAATTTATTGCTTCTAAGAGCACATGAAAGAAGCGCTTTAAAAGAGACATACCAAGTGGGATATCACGAACAAAAATCATGCCATCTTTATTTGCTTTGAAAGCGCTTCGTTATCAAATAATACCTTCCTGTAGCGGTAGGGTAATAATTCATTTCAAATAAACTTTTAAATATGTTTTTTTTTGAAAAATGGCCTTATAAAAATGGCTTTATAGCATTGTACTAAAAAAACCTAAAATATAAAAGTTGAGAAAAAGTAAAAAATTTAAATTTTGGAGCCTCGAAAATGATTTTTTTTACATATATGTCGTAGTGGAACTTTTTTTCCTCATGCCAAAAGTTATCGAAAAATCGATGGCACAATATCGATTGCTATGATATATGATTATATCGGAACTTTTTTCGTCGGGTTATCAGAATATTTTAACAATTTGAAATAAAAAAATTATGCAATGGGTATAAAATGAGTTGTAAGGCAAATCATTTTTAATTTGTGCCGCCGATTTGCAACTAATTTATTCTCTGTGTGTAGGCTAAAAAAACAATTTTAGTTGTTTATTTTGTTAATTCCATAAATGTTTCAAACTAATTTATATACCATTTTTATTATTAACTGCAAAAAAACAAACCAAACACAAAACTCCTCTCCTCAACTTGTTAATGTTGATTTTAGCTGTGTTAAACAAAGCGTTAAATTAATTTAATTTTTATGACGGACATTTGTAGCACATCGTAAAGTCACAAAATCATAAAAATAAATAAATGACTGTGGAATGACTGCGAAGGATGAGTTTATTGGATGTTTGCTGATAATTTATACAGAAAATATCAAATAGAAAAGCAAAAACCCTGTAAACGATATTTAAGCAACAAGTATTGTACAAAATAAAATGGAAAAATGTTTAACGAATTTTAATTGAGGAACTGAATAAACCAATGAATGATTGATATAAATTAAATTTGAAAAATTGTCAATATCTCGTTATTATTGTAGATTTTAATTATTTAGTTAATTGTTTAACACCTATCCCTATGGGCAATGGGACCGGTTCTGCGTGTGCCACAGGATCGGTCCCTTCGTGCCAGAGACCGGTCCTCTGCTAAACCCTACCCTATGTAAACAACTGGCAACTTTAACATTGACTTGTCATAGGAGGGGGTCATTTGTCCTGCTTTAAACCAAAGGTGGGCATACCACAAGACTGTCGCAAAAGTGCCATGTCGTATTTAATAAACGAAAACTAAACAGCTTCCAATGGGTAAAATTCTGGCCAACTGGCTTTTTCTTGTTAATAAGCATTCTGGTTAAGTGGTATGTCCTCCCTTTACCAGTCACAGGATTGGTAATTTTAGGACAATTGACACTGCTTAACCCACTTCAGTATTCAATTATACCAGTCCTGTGATAAGACCCTCTTTAACCAGTCACTTGTAGGTCAATTGACTCCTTATTCCCCATAGTTATACAGATAGAAAAATCTTCATTCTTGTTATGAACAGCTTATAATAAAACGTTTCATTGCACACGCAGAACAAAACTTGGGGAATATTATGGACTACATAAGTTACAAGTTAGTTTTACAAATTTCTTGTAAAATGTATGATTTTTTTTAGAAATTTGTTTCCTATTCTTGTACACACAGAAAATAAATTAGTTGAAAATCGGTTGAAAATATAAAAAATCATTTATACGCAGAGAAAAAATATGGTTACAATATGATTGCGGCCACAAAACTATGTTTCATACAGCCATAAATGGTTGTTTCAATTAAATTATTGTTGTATCAATCATATTCCAACAATAGTATGACTGCTTTCATCATGTTCTAGTAAAAATGTCTCTTTCTTCTCAGTTATCATATTATCTAATTGTCTACAATCATAATATAGCATTTATTATCATATTACTCTATGTTACTACAGCCATATTATAGTTGCGGTTTTTTTTATGAGGGTCTTCGCTCTTTCTTAGTTTCATTCATTGTTTGAGATTTTGTGAAAAGAAGTTGTGAGAAACAGTCTGCCACAATAAATTAAATAATTTTAATCAAAAAGACATTAAAAATAGTCAAACACGTAGTGGTGTTAATTGTAATGGTGATTTGTTTAGTGTAAGAAGGAATAAGTTGTAATCTCAACCCGGTCTACCCTGGAAGTCTAGGCAAAAGTTAAATGGGGTGCGCCCATAACTATAGTTGTTTTTATTATATGGATATAAAAGTGTTAAATGTAAATTGATAAAAAAGTGCTTTATAAAAGTGTTAAATGTAAATTGATAAAAAAGTGCTTTATTTTTTAATTGTTTGTAATTACGCAAAAAAATATTCTTAAAGAAAAAAATATGAAAGAAAAATTTAAACAAAATGCACGTGCTTTTAAGTCTGTATTACGAAATAATCATAATATATTTGCTATAATCATAATATTTTTGCAGTAATCATAATATGGTAATAAATGATGACGAAATTATTGTCCATGATCATACTATGATAACTAGGACTATACTATGGTTATAATGTTATTGTTATGATTGCTGCAAACATGGTTTGATCATTATAAATGTATTGTGAAATTGTATTCTTAACAATATTTTTATGCGGATTTATGCTGTAATCAGATATATAGCTTGTATTGCTGACATAATATTTTACAAAGCTTTTTCTTCAGTGCAAAGACAATTGGATTACTTAAATTATTTTAAACCTAAGTTTATTTAAATATGTGAATCAATAAATAAATATACTATTAAAAAACATGCATATAATTTTAATCCAGCTTCAAAAGAATGCTGGGAGAATTCTGTAAGGCTGATATTATGATAAATCATAATAATTTCCGGAACCATAATATGATAATATTGGAATCTATTTGGAACCATAATATGGTAATCTAATTATCATACTATAATACAGATGCAGATAAGAGTATGGTTGCCACAACCATAGTAACATGGTTATCGCAATCATAAATCCAAAAACGTATGATGCTCTTCGAATATTATTCCTTCAGCCATGTTTTTTCTTTGCGTGTAGTTGTATAACTAAAGGTTCCGCCATCTAACGTTTTTTTTTTTCAACTAGTGCTTATTTTGTGAACGGTAACACTTAACTCATGTCTGATTTGACAGATAATTAGTTTTATCCTTCCGCTAAACGAATATTGTTGTGTATACGCTTGAACAACGCTGGGAAATATTGCGACATTACTTTGAAAATCATGGTAATGTTGCAGAATGTGTGCGAAAATTGCGTACGGATTTTGGAAGAAGAGAAGCACCGTCAGCTCCGTATGTTCGTTATCTTGTGAAAAAAGTGAAAGAAACTGGCATCCTTATCGATAAACCAAAGCGTGGAAAGCCAAAAACAGTGCGTACACCCGAGAATATTGCTGCTGTGGCAGAAAGTGTGCGTGAAGCGCCATCAACATCAATTCACCGTCGTTCTCAACAATTGAACATTTCGGAGACATCATTGAGACGAATTTTGCATACAAACCGTGGTATGACGCCATACTAAGTCCAATTGGTTCAGGAGTTGAAGCCAACTGACCATCCAATGCGTTTTCGCTTCGCTAAGCGGGCCTGCGATCGACTTACAGAAGAAAGGACAATATTCGTGAAGCCATTGGAGAAATACAGCTGCACACAATCGATAATGTGCTTAAAAATTAGACCGGTCGTGTAGGCTTCTGCATGGCCAGCCGAGGCAGCCATTTGAATGAAATTATTTGCCATTATTAACCGGAAGGATTGTACTTTCATATAAAAAAAGAAATTTGAGAATATATTCAGTAGTTTTTATTTATAGCATTTTCAAAAAAAAAAAGTTATGTGGCGGACCCTTTACTAAGCCCTTTGATAATATTCCCCTAGTTTTTTTTTGCGTGCAGTTTTAAAACATTTCCTAAACACGATTAAAAGTTTGACTTGACGAAAAGTGTTATATTTTTCCATAACTTTTATAAAGCTTTTTCTCCCAGTGATAGTTAAAGACCAAGTTTGAACATTTAACCCACTTGTAGCAATCGTCCTTTTAAAAGACCATCTGACAAATGAGAGAAAAGCGCCGTTATGCACGTGCATTTCTGTACATATTTTTTTATATTATTATTGTTTATGCTGTGTTATTTAGCTTCGCAGATCGAAAGCGTCAGTTGGTGAAAGCAGTTCCGGGTATTTTTATTACTTATTGATTGCTTTGCGAAAAGTGAATTTTTTCTAATAGTGCGTAATGGAAAAAAAACATGTAAGTAAATCATTTACATGCAGTTAATTGTTATTTTTTTGTTAAAAATTAATAGGAGTAACATTTTAGTTAAACAATAAATAAATGGAAAGCTGTATTGCAGCGCAAAGTGTACTGTCTTTGGACAGTACTTTTAAAAGGACACACGATTCCGGGAAATCTATAGGTTAAGAAAAAAAAATAGTTATTTAATAAAAAATGTTAAGAACCCTATAACGATTTAAGTTTCGAAATAAAAATTTAAGTTTTCAAAAAAAAAAAAATAAAAAAAATCCGGCGCTATCTGGGTTAATACAGAAAATAGGTTTACCTCCATTTGTGAGCCTTTTTTACCCATTCCACCACCGCCGCCACCAGCACCCCCACTTTGTGCTGCATTCATGTTGCTTGAAAATTTAAAACTTTCACCAAAAACTACCAGCAGTTGTAGTATTTTTAAATTAAATATTTTATTATTTACTTTTTTTGGTTGTTGGCTGTTGTAGTTAACAAACACCAAAGAACACTTTTCACTTAAACATTAGAGACAAATAGAGGGAAATGTTGCATTTTTTTTTCATATTGACTGCAATTTAAAATGCAATTGCATTTTGTATTTCATTTTTCATTTTAAAATACAAACACCAGCATCATTTTTAATTTGTAGGGTTGGTATTTATTTATTTATTTACTTTAACATTTATAATTTTCACACAACACTATTGGTAACATGTAGTAGTAGTAGTAGTTGGTGTTGGTTAAGTCTTTTTTCTTTATTGCCAACTCACACACGTTTGAACTGACACAAATGCGTAATTAAATTTGTGGGTGAATTACACAGATTTTTTTCACAATTTTTTTTTGTTTGCTTTTATTATTTGCTGGCTCTCTCTGATAATAGTTCAGATGTTGTAGTTGATTTTTAATTATTATTATTTTCCTTTTTTTTGTATTTTATAATCCGGACACGTTTTTTTTTCTTTGGTATTTCTTTTAAATTATTATTTTTTATTTCCTTTTGTTTTAAATTTTATACACTTTAGTACGTTAATTTATAAGTTAATTATATACAATTTCATATTAATTAATATTCACTAACATCAGTTAATCATTTTACTTACTTAAGTTTATTATCATTTCCATGGAAGCCATTTATTATGCTAATTTTTTAATAAGAAAATCGATTTTTTAATGAAATTAATTCAAAAAAGAAAAAGCACTTATTTACCAGTGTTCATAAAATTTATTTAACTTTAAGATGTTCTTAGAAATTATCCTTTAATATACTACAAAAAAAAGTCTTAAAAAGTTATAGACATTAAAATAGAAGTAAAAAAATGGTTGGTTTAAACGTTTGAGAACCAACCCTGCGGGAAATGGACCAGTATGGTCATGTGACTAAAACTTTGTGTGTATGAACTTGTCCCAGTTTCGGTTCTGTTATATGAAAGTGACCGGTACTTTTAACATGGGCTTGTCAATTTTCTACCTGGTGAGCACAGTGTGACGTATCGAATAACTTGACCAAGGTAACCTATCACCATACAGATTGAAATGAATATACTACGGGATTAGTTAAAAGTAGGTAGTATCAAAGTATGACCCTTTTAGGATTTATGTGATATGCAACAGAACCAATGGGAAAAAATTATCAAGTGACTGGTGTACGTATCTTAGAACTGGAGAACAATTTTTGAAGGAAAACTAGTCACATATTAAGCGCAATGTGTTCTGTAGCAGGGGTAGTTTGACTGAAATAGTTTTGAGACGAACCACTTCTAAGGGTACATGTCGCCGGGCATTCGAAAAGTAATTAGCAAGTAACCTGTCAGTTTTTATTCAGCGTATGTCATATTATGCACGAGCTGCTAAATAGCCCGTCCGGAACCCGTCCAAAACAGCGTGTCTTACCCCCTATTCAAAAAAACCTTAAAAAAGGCACAACAAAAATCAATTTTATAATTAGCTTATTTTGTCTATACCCAACAAAAAACTAAGTTTAAGATCGCGACATTTGGCAAGAAATCGCCATATCTGGCAGCCTTGGTCACAGTTCCGTGTTCAGTTCTTTTAAACCAGTGGAGTGCTACGTCTTCGTTTCTACTGTCACAAAGTCGGTACAGATAAAACTCCTTCAGTGTTATGTCTGCTGTGTAGCAGTCAAGGGACTGAATCCTTTGGCACTAATTGCCATGTTTTCATCCACTGCTAACGGTTTTGAACCAGTAATAACTTCAACTGCAAGGGCCCTAGTTGCTTCAGTACACTTTGATGTTTTGTTACTTTTTCTCCAGTTACATGATATATCTGGTAACAACCACTGAATGTTTATTCACCATAACTATAGTCACGTGATTGGTCATTTCAATTAAATTAACACTTTTTGGTGCACCACAATTTTGGTTTCATCAGTTTAGTGACGTGCTCCCCAATCGTTTACCACAGAATTACCACTTTGGGTCAATCGACCCTTCATTTCCCGCAGGGAAGTTACAAGCAAAAAGTTTTTAATTTTTCTAGTTTAAAGTAAAATAATTTAAAAAGTATTACACTTTAACTACACCCACGGAACTTCTGTTGTAAATATTTGTGGTTGTTTGAATTGTAATGCAGTATCATTAGTTTTAAGTGAAAATACAGTTATTTGTAGAAGACATTTCAGTTACGACTACAATTGTAGTTTATTTAAAAAAACAAACCACATCATATTACTGTATTGTGATTTTACATTTATTTTGTAAAGTAGTATTTTTTTTTTTTTTGTTATTTAAAAAAACTAAATAAATAAATGGTTATTCATTTTTTACTAACATGTGGTTCATTTTTACCACAATTATCAATCATTTTTTGAACAGTAAAAAACAAATGACAATATTAGTTAAATTTAGTGTAATGTAAGTCGTCCTTTCTTTAAGTGAAATTTCATTTGTTTTTAACTACATTTGCAGTGTATAACTACATAGTATTCTTAGTGTATTATTATACGCAATGAGAAAAATTAAGATATTTCAAATCTGAAATTCGGGTACTCTACTCATAGAAATAAACCTGTAAAAATAGCAGAAAACGCTGGTAAAAATTAGTTAAACATGCTCTTGCAGAAAAAACTGCTAAATTTAGCAAATTTTTTTTTTTTTTTGCTAAATATTAATAAAATAAGAAAAGCAAAAATAAATCAGTTAATTTCATAAAATTTTAGTTCTATTCGATGCGAATTTTAGTTAATTTAAAATAACATTTTACTCTGTAAAATTAGCAAAAACTTTTCCTAATTATTTGTAGACTCCAAATAGCAAACAAAACTATAATATTAACAAAATTGTTGCTATATTTAACAGAAATTTAGTAGAATGCTTTGCTAAAGTAAACAGAATTTTTTGCAAAAAAGTTGTAGATTATTAAAATTATTATATAAAAAAAAAAAATAATAATCAAAGTAAATTATCATATAAAAATTATAATTTTTCTGTTAATTTAGAGAAAAATTTGTCATGATCTAAAACCGAACCAATAAAATCTCACACATAAACTTATAGGTCAACGATAAAATTCACTATTAAACCACTGACCAGGTACAATGTAAAAATCGTTTAATGCATATGCTCGACATATGTATTAACAAAGAATCTTTAATGTTTGTTGATATGCTTTGCTTATGTAGAAGGATATATGACATTAGACAAAAGAATTGCCATTTAAAGTTTTAACTGAAAGTTAAACTGGCAATTATGATAATGACTAGAGAAAAAACAAACACGCTATAAATAGAAATCGTTTGTGGTAAATTTCATTCTAACTCAACACACAGAGTAATGTGGGATTTAACGTTACCCAATTTCTTTAACGTGTGATTTAAATAGATGATATTTACGATTAACACTAAATGTCACGAAGAATGTTGATGAAGACCGTAGTGGGTCAGAAAATGCATTCAATTCATGCTAGTGTCTAATAACTTTTTCTGTGTTTTTTTTCTAATAGTCAAAGTAAATTATCATATAAAAATTATAATTTTTCTGTTAATTTAGAGAAAAATTTGTCATGATCTCAAACCGAACGAATAAAATCTCACACATAAACTTATAGATCAACGATAAAATTCACTATTAAAAAAAAAAACTTTAAAAATTTCACATTTTTAATGATTTTTTTGTCTACTAATATTTGTTTTTGCTGATTTTAGCGGAGTATTTTCTTACTTTCAATAAGCTCAAATATAACCAAATAGTTGCAAATTCAACAGATTTATTTTGCCCATTCTTGTTTACTAATATTTACAGAAAAAAAACCTGCTCATTTTGGAAACTTTTTTTGCAATTTTTACAGGTTTATTTCTATGAGTGTATTCGCTAATGTGATAACCCATTTGTTCGCTAAAGTGAGCCACTATAGCGAATATCAAAATGTGTGGCCAAGGGTTTTGAATAGAATAATGTATGAAAGATAGTTTGCAGTTACTTACACACATTGGCATAGTTGAGACTCTTTATAACAAATCAGTCAGTTCATTTTGACAGAGACAGATTAATGGAAACTAAAAAATGAGCTTTGTTGGTGTGGATTTTTCAAAAGGGTTTGTCGCGTAATAAGCGCATTTATTCGAAAATCCTATATGTTATATGCATATGTATATGTTTATTTTACAGGACTATGAATCTTATGATATACCAACAAAGATATTTTAATTTTATTAACATTTTTAAGCCCTTGTTAAGATATTTTAGTCTCAAAACATTATTTAGGAAACCAAGAAAAATCTGCTATTGTTACGGATTTTCACAACTAACTTATTTTATGCCAGCGGTGTGGTGTAATGATTAGCGCGTTGGACTGTTACACAGATGGTCCCGGGTTCGATTAACGGTGACGACAACATCAATTTAGAAAAATAATATGTATGAGTTTTCTATCACTTATATGTTTCGCTGCGCCCACCTTCGGTGTTCCCATAGCACTTAACCCCACCGAAGTAAAATAATGAATCAGGGCTATAAAACAAAAAGCTTCAATAAATTCGGCAACTCTACATCAGGTGGCGATCAACAACTGTTCTAAGACTTACCATCTCGCGCAATTACAGTGTTGCCATGTTTGAAGCCCTTGATATTTCACCACCTTTCATCTCTTTACTATCCCCTTTCCAAAGAAAGCAACACATTAATTAATAGGAAGAATTTCCTGAGTGTTGCTTCTCTTTTAAAGAAAAAAAAAACATTTAGCTAATTTTAGCAAACTGAGCCTGCAGTTTTTAGTAAAATGAAAGTAATAGAAAAAATTAGTAAATAAGCACTACCAAGGCTTAGTAAAGTTTCAGTTACCTTTGAATACAACTTGATTTGCTAAAATCAGACAATTTCTTTATACAAAATAACACTATAAAACACCAAAAAAGACCACCCCTTGCAACACAGCCTTTCCATATTAATTCGGCACGCTGAATACGAATCTGGCAAAAACATAATTTCCGCAATTTTCCAACATATAGATTTATAAATATAAATATAATACAATATAAATTTTCATTTCCAAGCTTCAATGTCGTGGAATTGAATTTAAAATGTTAAAAGTTTTCGTGAAGCATTAATTTTAATATATAAATGTTTTTTGATGTTTAAGAATATTCCCGCGATTTTATTATGAACTGGAAAAATCTAATATTTTAGTTCTTACAGAACTTACAGAAAGGATCCTGAAAACATCCTTAAACATTGAAACAAATTATTATACTCATATGAATGCTTTACTTCCGTAGATTTTTAAATTATAAAAAGTTTTTAATATATTAAGTTCGATTCCACGGTACTGAGACAAAAGTTGTAAAAACAGGGTGTTCAATGAAAATCAAAAAGATAATATATCTCTAAAATTAACAGTGCGTTTTTAAAATTTTTGCAGTATTTGTGGTCTGCGTACCAAAATTATGCGAAAATTATGAATTGCAAGATTTTCAGAAATTTATATTTGTCGAATAGTAGACATAACTGTTTTTTAGCAACAATTAACAACAACAAAATACACTGATATTTTTTTTATAGATAAACAAGTGTATTGTGCATAGTTTAAGAATATAAACCCGAAAAATTAAAATTTTGAGTTGTGTCACATTTGAAGTAGGTGTGCGATATGATTACTTTATTGTATTGAATTAAATTACTTATACATAGTGTAGCACTTGTAATGAAAATACTTCGACAAGATTAATGTTATTAATAATTTATTATAAAATTTTTAAACTTAAAAAAAACTATGCTCTCAACTATGTACTAATAGAAAAAACAAAGTTTAAATTTTTGTTGAAACTACTAAAAATTAGTTCAAATTTACGTTGCAGGAAAAACTGCTGAAATTTGCAGATTTGTTGTTACTATATTAGACTAGAGTGGCACTATGCACCGCAACCAGAAGCTGATATTTTGTGCTGCCAACGAATACACCCTGTAAGTTCAGGCTCCCTACGAAGCCAACTATCCTACCAGGTAAACAATTCCAAACGTCCACCAAAATAACGCACCCTCCTGTCTGAGAGCCTCGGACATTTGCCGAGAACATGCTCTGAGGTCTCGGGTTCCAATTCACAAAACCTGCAAGTATCCGTAGAGGATCGTCCCATCTTGTACAATTGATATACTGAGTATTAGAATGATGTTAATAATAGAAAAAAATTTTTTATTTTATTTTTTATTTAATTAATTAATAATCATATAATTACAAATTATATACTATTACCCTAACCGAGCACTAGCTACTATGACCTTCGGCGCGTTGTAGAGAAAACAGACCAGTGCCTCTGGTGGGAATCGAGCCTACCGGGGCGCACAATAGAAAAAATAAATCTGTTAAATCTGCAAAATTTAAGTTATATTTGAGCTTAATCTTTTTATTAAAATTTTTGTGTGGTTTAAAATTTTTATTTTTTTTTTTTAATTTTTGCCGCATTTCTTTAATAATTTCTCTCTATTTTTTACAATTTTTAAACATGGATCACAACAAAAAAAAATATAATGATTGTTGAGCGCAATTACTAAAAAGTTAGCATTATAAAATAAATGCAGTATTCTGTAGCTATCCCTTACAGCAGATTGAAGCGATACATAAACGTTTCTATAAACAAAATTTAAATACATATTTTGGTAGTTTTTACATCATTTTGTAACAATTTTATACCTGTTTAGAAAGTTTTCATTACTTTAGCAAAACATGTTCGTTAACGTGGACCTTTTGAGTTGTTTTCAAAATCGTTATAAGCAAATATTGCACAAAGAGCCATATAAGCTACTGTATTTGGATTGATATAGGTATGGGATCATATTAGCGAACATTCCCGTATACAAATTATTATTGTTCTTACCTATAACCCTAAAGTGTTTTTAACTTTGTATTAAGAATAGTTTAAACTTAAAAGTCCTTTCTACTTTATTTGTAATTCATGTTATACTTCAATAAAACCTTCTGAATCTGATAAACATGTTGGACATACTCAATAGTATTCAATAGTAAATACGGAAATGCTTTGATATTGAAACGGAAATTAAATATCAACACTGTTATGAGTAAAGGAACATGAAACCACAATCGTTGAAAAGATACAAACTGAGAAAAGCAAGCATGCATATCAGGGTGTCCCGATAAAAGGATTTCTTTTATGAATTGTTTAAAGTTGTATCACTTAAAAGATGCGTATTAATAAGCCGAATACGGTAAAAATAAACAAAAAATTTTTAAATTTTCTCTCTAGTTTTCTAACAGCGATTCAAGATTTTGATATTAGTGTGTATTAGGTATTAATACCGTGTGTTTAGAAGAAACATTCACTACAAGCTACATTCAATACAAAAAAAAATGCATGTAGTCACTCATTCGTGTAGCGTCGAACGTCTTCTAGAAGCAAGGCATAAAAGTTGCATAACGACATGCTTGGTATAAAACATATTAAAGAAATTTTTATGGAATAAATTTAATCGACCATTGCGTTTTTAAGATGATAATTTTAAATTTTTTGCCAAAATGAGTCTTAAAATTTGCGCTTTGTCTGCTAATTTTGATATCTCTACGTAACAATTCTCGTCCAAAATTGCCTTTATAACTATAAAATGAATGTTGTTAAAAAACCCATATTTCCCATTCATGTTTTTTTTATCATAAAAGAAGCATCAGTGGACCAACATTATTCAAACTAAAATATAAAATACATTGTTTGTAATGTTCTTATCATTAAGCAAGTCTTGACACCAATTATGTACAAAATATATCAACTTTTTTTTACCGATATACATTAACATTTTTAACGCTGGGAACTAAAGATACCCTCCAAATTTATTTAAATTATTTCTCCCATATTCGGCTCATTAATACTTATCGTTTGAGTGGTATCACCTGAAATTTTTTTTTCGGGACACCCTAATGGTTTATACTTTTGAAAGAAGGAAGTTGTTAGTGTCACAATAATGGGAATAAAACTGGATATTGCTGTGATAAAAAGAAAATAATTTAAATTGCACACTGTTTAAGGACATTTTTAAATTGCCCGATTAAAAAAAAATTAATATGATGCCACAAAGAAATGTATCAAATTTCTATTTAAAATAAAAAAAATAAAATGGATTTTAAAACAAAAACCTCACTTTTATAAAATTTAAACAAAATATATAGATATCGAGACCTTATATTCAATACCCTCTATGAAACGAAACACAATTTTTTCAGTGGATGCAAAAAACTGATTTATGCCAAAACTCTTAGGCATGTATTCATAAAAAATCTTAATTCCGATTTCAAATACATTTTAGTTAAAACAGATTTTAAGCCTTAAAACTGTATTTACAAGCAAATATTAGCTTAAAATACCTATTTTAAACATTGTGTAAAAGTTAATATTCGTTTATGAATACAGTTTTAAGACTAAAATTTGTGTTTTAACTAAAATGTATTTGAAATATTTTTTAAGAATACGGGATTTTAATTATAAAACGATATATCTTCAGCAATATTTTTTAAATATGACTGCTGCATCCATCCTAAGTATAAAAATAATATAATATTTTGCGTTATTTGCGGCGCTATGTTTGATAGAGGGTATAGCAATTGACTGACAGAGAATATTTCACAGTAAAAATATACAGTCTAACCAAAGAAATTACACACAAGGATTGATAAAACGTGTCAAACAAGACACTATACAGGACGTGTAACAAAATATTTTTGTAAACGATTAGAGATATCCTGTCTCGTAGTTAGTTTCTACAGTGTAATAAAAAGAAATTAAAGGTTTTAAAACTGTAAGTATATGTAATGTAGATAATGTAAAGAATGTAAAATATGTAATGTAAATACTGCAAATAATTTAAAGTATGTAAAGTAAATAATGTAAAGAATGTAAAGTAAATAATATTAAGTATGTAGTGTAAACATTGAAAGCAATGTAAATAATGTATGAAATAACAATTTTATTTTACTTTTTGTAGTGTAAATAATGTAAAGAATGTAAAATATATTATGTAAATACTGTAAATAATGTAAAGTAAATAATGTAAGGTATGTAAAGTAAATAATGTAAATTATGTAATGTAAATATTGAAAGCAATGTAAATAATGTATGAAATAACAATTGTATTTTACTTTTTGTAGTGTAAATAATGTAAAGAATATAAAATATGTTATGTAAATACTGTAAATAATGTAAAGTATGTAAAGTAAATAATGTAAATTATGTAATGTAAACATTGAAAGCAATGTAAGTAATGTATGATATAACAATTTTTTTTTTTACTTTGAGTTTTTTTCGTTCCACTGTTTTCACCGAAACAGGATATCCTGTCTGACAGATTGTTGTATTTGACGTCCTGTATGATGTTTTATTTAATAATTCTTGGTACTCCTTATATATAAACTTCTTGGTATAACAGCCTCTAAATCTTGTAATGTTTCCATTTACTAATCTCTAATAAATTTTCAAGTAAATTTGCCTACCCTATTCATAGTAGGTATCTCAGCTCCAACTATAATTCGGGTAAAAATACATTTTGTGTGTTAATAAAAATATTTACATACAATATGTGTATATGAAATAAACACCAAAAATGTAAACTTACGGATTAAAGTGGGTATAAAATGTTTAGCTACATACGAGTATTACTTTACTATATTTTGTATGTAAAATTACGTAACTAAAGATCTAAATATACATTCAAAAATCACGAAAACACCGATTCAAAACTTTAATTGCTGAAATTCCGCCAACAAGGAAAATAGCTTATTCAATTTAATTGAATTATTTTTCAATTAAATAATAATTCATTTGATTAAAATGTGATCAATATCGTATATCTTAACAAAACAACACATGTTTTGTTGATTTAGCAAATGTTATTTTTTTTAAATATTGTTGGCATACGAAAAGTTTTTTTATAGCTTGAATTTTATAACATTGAATTTAAACCGGCAAGAAATTCTAATTTAGTTAGCAGATTTATTTATACTTATGTGAACAAATACACACAGAAATCGTTTTTTTCTATCTATTGAAGCATAGGGACAATGCAAATTTTTTTTTCGATTTTTCTTTGTAGAAATAAGACTTTGTTAAAATCAGAGCATTTTTTTTGTTTGAAATAATTTTGAATTTATTTTTTGCATTTTCTTTCTGTTCAAAAAAAATTTATTGAACGAAATTAAACTTTAAAAATTACATTATGAATTTTATCATAATGTTTTAGAATAAATAAATATTCAGATTTAAACAACTGAAACTAAATTATTAAACTTAAAAAAGCAATAAAACTAATAAGAATTAATATATAATCTAATTGAAATGAATTTAAAATATTTATTACTAATACATACACAGAAAAAATTATCAACATAAAATATCTAATTAACGTTTTGATTTGAATTAAATTTGTTTCTAAACAAATATTTAATGGAATCAATTAATATTTTAATTGACTTTTAAATATACAAATACATATTTTATTTTAGACGCAAGTCTCAAGTTATTTTTTCATACACTGTAGCTTAAATAGCAAATTTACAGTGTAAAATACCAAATGCATTTGAAGTTTACACAAAAAAAACCAAGCACACACACAGGCGCAGCATTAACAAAAACACACGTACCAATATATCGTTCAGACACGTTTTTGTGTCAGTATCATATTTTTTGATAGAAGTTATTTATAACTTTTTTTCCTTTTTAATTTTCAATAAAAGTTATAATTGATATTGTCGTGATAGGCGCAAAATCAATTAAAATATTAATTGATTCAATAAACTTTTTAATTGAAGCCCGTTTTTAGTTTTTTTCTGTGTATAAAGAACAGCTACATAAATATTACAAAAACAACAACAATGTGTTGATGTTTGCATTTGAGCGATAATATAAAAATATGTCAATCAGTTTCGAATTTGAGCAAATATTTAATAGATTCAATTAATTTTTAATTAACAGCTTTTAAAATTTTCAGCAAACCGATTTAATTGAAAAAGGAGGGAAATATATTTTTCTGTGTTAAAATGCTTAAAAATATAAGAAACATTTTTAATTATATTTTTATATCTTTTACTAATAAATTTACAGGAGTTACAATATATATACATACAAATCACACAAACATACACATATTGATAGTCATAGGTTGACGCATTTAGTTCTGATAACAGTCGAACCCCGTTCATTTTAGGTAGTGGCTTAAATAATTTTCTTTCCTTAATTTTTTTTTTTTTTATTAATTAATAATCATATAATGACAAAGTATATATTATATTACCCTAACCGAGCACTAGCTACTATTGCCGTCGGCGCGTTGTAGCGAAAACAGACCAGTGCCTCTGGTGAGAATCGAACCCACGACCGTCGCACTGATAAGCCAGCACGCTACCAACTAGCCTACCGGTGCGCACTTCCTTAAAAATACTTTTTCTTCCAGTTTTTTACTTTATTGCTATTTCGTATGTATTGTATGTATTTCGGACCAAGTTTTTTTTTACAAAATTATATATATATAATTATATAAAAAATAATTTTTACCGAAAAATGTGCTTTTCCTTTTAGCGTGTAAATATTTTTTAGATTAGTAAAATAGATTGCGAACAAGCCAATCGGGGTAATAATGTACTGTCACTTATATTAAACGTTAGAGTGCATATAAGCTCTTAGGATGCGTCTTTTGCTAATAGCTAACTAGTGAGCGTTTGCATCTGAGCTTACGCTATAATTTCGTCTCAATTTTCCTGGAAGTTGATGCCTTTAGTTTAAGTCCAGACCTTTTGTCTAATAATGTTATAATTTTGGGGTTGGGAATGCAATTGTTGCCAGCACTTGTACCACTTAATAAAGTGCCTTGCCAGCGGTGGTCGGTTTGTTTTTTCTGACCTCGCCGGTTTTGGCAATTTTGTTAATTATACCCTTTTGAGTTTTAGGTTACGATATGTACTTATTAGAGTTGAAAAAATAATGGGTCTATAAATAGATTTTCAAAAAATTTCTACGTCATTACTTTCTATTTAATATAATGATAAAAATATGCACTGATGGGTAACGCATTATTTTGTGTATTGTAATAATGTTAAAATTGACTAATTATTGGTAAGTCATTATTATTTTTATTTAAGTAATGCAGAGAGTAAGCGGGTTCCATTACTGGTAGTCTGAATAATAATGATATGTCATTACCGTTTCTACACTGGGACATAAATAAAAAGAATCAAATTAACGTTATTGGTTACCATCCGATTAAATATTTTCTAAATATGTACTAAAGAAACCCACTCTAGTTGCTTTTCCTAGAAATTACAACAAAAGGAGAAAGAGGAAAAATGTTGTTTTACTCGCTACTACAACTCAACGCCTCAACATTATTAAAATAATCATTATATGCACTGTTATAACAGTTTAAACAAGCTTTACTTGGTATCATATCTAGTGGTATATCTCGGTTCATGCAAATTTTTTTTTGGTATCTCAGCAGAAACTTCTTAAATAATCGTTGTAGCAAAATGTGTCCAAATTTCGTGTGAATTATGTTTTTAAAAGAAGAAACATGAAATGTTTATAGTACCGTCTATAGAACGAACCATCAAAGTTAGGAAGAAAAAACTGGTACATATTTCACTTTATAGTCAGTTTTCCTGATACTTAAGCACGTAATAGTATAAAGTTGTGTTATTCAAAAAAATTGTCATTCTTTTGTTTTTTTTTTTAACTTTAAGTGTATTTTAGTGTATTTTGTCAACGAGCGAACGTAAAAAAAAACTTTTTATTTTACATATAGAGTAAAACCAATTTAATACGAATTTGAAAGGAATTCATGTAACGGGGACAACATTGTCCAAAATAGTACAAATTCGAAAAACTATGTGAAAAATTGTGAGAAAAAAAAATTATGGAAAAATTTAAAAATTTTGTAAAGCTACCCACAGAGAAAAATTTAACTGTTTGCCAACTGAAATTCAATTAATACGACTCAAATTCGGTTATTACGAATTTTAGTCGGTTCACTGATAGAATTTTCCTTCATAGTATTAATGAAACGATTTCATTAAAATCGATTCATTGGTTTAATGAAAAATTTCATTAACTGAATGAAAATTCATTAATATTGTTATTTTTTTCATTAACATTTTTTATGATTTTTTCTCAACTTCATAAAAAAAATTCATTAAATCAATGAAAAATTTTAAAATTTTTTTCAATAAAAATTTTGGCTTGTAATAAGAAAAAAATATTTTTTTTTGAAACTAAAAAAAAAATAAAAATTTCTTCTAAGCAGAATTAACCAAAACTTTGATATAAATAATTTTTTTTTATTAAATTTGCCTAGAGCTAACAGTTTTTGACGAAATTCCAGGGAAGAGATTATCAAAGAAGAGATTATAAAAAAAAAATTAATTACGATTGTCATTATCTGACGGTTGCAAAACACTTTCTAACATAAAATTTGAATAAACTTGCTTAACGGCGACTCATGCCCGTAATTTCAAGCAATATTTACCTACCGGTGCTTAGATACCTACCCGATTTTGTTCGTGTATACGGGTAGATATCTAAGCACCGGTAGGTATCTATTGCTTGAAATTACGGGCATCAATCTCTTACCTACACTTGGTATCCAACTATTGTATGTGAATAAAGCGCATCATAAAAACGTGATAATTACTTGTGAAAAAGAGATAGGATTAAGAAGAAAAAGCATTCTAGTTGAGAAATGAATTGTGCATTGGTATTAGCTAATTCTGTCTCTTCTGATCAAAACAATACTTGTGTGTACGTAGTGTGACCAAACTCCAATTTAGTCGCAGTCAACGCTGTGTCGACCGTGGCTCAACTGGTTAAGAGGTGAGATTACGATGCATAGCTTTGATGCTAAGACTGTGAGTTCAAATCACAGTACGACACCAAAAAATAAAAAGTTTTTCATATAGAGCAAAATTAACAATATAAAATACTTTGTTCAATTGACACATAAATTAACCACTGACGAGTCCCAGGAGGGGGACGAAACTGCGGCAGTCTGGTGTATCCCTTGTGTCCGTAAAATTTTTCAATAAAAATGTTTTCTTCTTCTTCTTCCTGTAAAGAGACTAACTAAAGAAAAACGATATAGTTTTGTTCAAAACGAGACCTAAATTGTTATCGTTTTGACGATGTTACCCAAACCTTTATGCTAAACGATAAGAAATTTTTGTTTTTTAACAACATTGTTAACAATATTTAACATTTTGTTCTAATATGGACCATATTATATGGTCGTAATTTAACTAAAAAAGTGGTAAAGAAAGATTGAACAATTTTGTAAAAATAAAGCAATAACAGCAGAAATAAATTAAAATTGGTCCAGACCAGACCTTAGAAATAATATCCACGAATGATAATTTCTCAATAACCACCAAATTAATTCTATGCTGAAATAATCATAAAAAGTGCAAATTATTAAATATCAACGAAAACATTTCAACAAACTATGAATTTTATTCATTAAACACATGAACCTTATTAATTAATGAAAAAAATGTCTTATACTTTAAGAAATTTTCATTGGGTCAATGAAACCATTCATTAAAATTGATTTAATGAAACACCTTTCATTGACTCAATGAAACGTTTCTTTGGGGACTTTTTTATGAAAAAATTCATTGGATTAATGATGGAATTCATTAATACTACGCACAAATTTCTATCAGTATTGGTACAACTGAACATTAGTTTTCACAACAAAGTTCGGTTAATTCAACTGAATTTTAGTTGCAACACCGAAAATATTCAGAAATCTAATGTAAATATCGTTGTACTAACTGAATTTAGTTGTTACCATTAATATACACTTTTCAAATTGGTTGTCACTTTGTTTTTCTGTGTGTAGAAGAGTCATTCCAAAAAGGTACACTCAGTTAACTTCTGCTGTAAATATTAGTAGTTGTTTGAATTGTTATACAGTATCTTTATTTTTAAGTTAAAAAAAATTATCATTTGTAGAAGAAATTTAATTTTTGACTATAATTGTAGTTCATTTAAAAAACAAACCACATCAAATTACTGTATTATGAGTTTACATTCATTTTCTACAAGAGTTGTTTTTTATTTAAAAAATAAAACAAATAAATGTTTGTTTATATTATACTACATATGTGGTTCATTTTTCACTACAATTGCGGTTGATATTTTGAACAGTAAAAACAAATGACAATGTTAGTTGAATTTACTGAAATGTAAGTCGTCCTGTTTTCAAGTGAAAATTCATTTGTTTTAGTTACATTTGTAGTGTTCTTTACCTAAATAGTAGTCTAATTGTAGATTAAATTTTAGTCGTTTTTTGAAATGGATGTGTTTGGATTTCATTTGAAAGTGACCACACTGTTATTCAACATTTCTATGATATGTGTGCTGCATTTAGTTCGAAATTCGGTATAGTTCACGTTCAAATGCATCTCAATGTTTAACATTTTTAGCAAAACTAAGAAAAATACCTAATGTTTAAACTGGATCTTCTAAATATATGCCTAGATAGTGCGCCCCGGTAGGCTAGTTGGTAGCGTGTTGGCTTATATGTGCGGGGGTCGTGGGTTCGATTCCCACCAGAGGCACTGGTGTGTTTTCGCTACAACGCGCCGAAGGCCATAGTAGCTAGTGTTCGCTTAGGGTAATAGTATATAATTTGTAATTATATGATTATTAATTAATAAAAAAAAAAAAAAAAATATGCCTAGATATTTATATATTTTTTTGTGACATTTGTTAGAAAATTATACCGTCTCTTTCCCGACAGTCTACAAAAATTAAAAACTGTTATTTTTTCGCGAATATTTAAAATACTACATTTTCAGTTTTTCTTAAAATGTCTTATAACTATAACAAAAAACATATGAAATTTCGTTTGTATGACTGTCACATATAGTTTGACTATCTCAGATTTTAAAAAACTTTGGATTTTTTTTTAGCTGCCCAATCTCACGTTTAAGGGTTAACAAAGGGAGTTAAAAATTTATTTGCTTTTGTATGGAAAACTTTAGATTAAGAGAATTAGATTTGCTTGCATATAGGGATAAAGTACTCAAGAAAACAACAATTATAATATCCATATTGCCTATATAGTGGATACAGAGTTGCCACAATTTTGAATTATCGAAGAGCCTTCTTCGATAAAAGTCGCATAAAAACCGAACGAATATTGGAAAAATCTCAGACACCCCCTCGATTAAATTAAATAAGCATTACTATGCATTATCTTTAGCAATTTACACAATTTCTACTCCAGTAAACGTGTCTTCAAAAAAACTTTCATCTGATACATAATGTGTCTGTAGTTACTTCAAATGGGATAAAATAAACTAAAAAAACGTAAAATGGCGTCATGTTTGACCCCATTTCACCCCCCTATCAACAGATGATTTTATTTTAATCGTTGCCAAAACGTCGGATCTTTTAAACTAGATCGTATAAACTGAGAATTCATCTTATCCAAATTGCTTTTAATCGCTGTCTACTGTATTTTTGTTTGACGATGTTACTATTTCACTGCTGCTGCATCTAGAACTTCTGTTGCTGCTGCAGCTGTTGTTGTTTGCTGGTGGTTGATTTTTAATTTCTTTGGCAATCTAGGTCAATTAAATTTTATTGTGACACTTTTTTTTTTTTGTTTTATATACCAGGATATGGTAGTGGTTCTCTGTATAAGACTATTTTGTTGGCACAAAAAAAAATGTTTTTTGTCATAAATTGTTTTGTTAGATTTCCTGCATTTTACGGTAAATGACTTTTATGTAGTTTAATAATTTTCAGGTAATTTTTTATGGGAAGAGTAAAAATATTATCATAAATATTACGAAAATAAAGTTAGAACCAGTGTTGCCATTTTTGGAATAATTATTCAAAAAACGGAACTGTTTAAGCATTCGTTGCAATTTTTGAATAAGGGCATTTTTGTGTAATTTCTGTGTAATCACGGGTAAAAATAGTTATATCTAGTCATATATATGTAAGTCATATCTGACTTTGGATGGTGTCACATTATGGCTTATATCAATATATTCAAATACATCTGATCATTTTGATTGAAAGAATTTTTAATATGATACTTGATATTATTATATGTCTCCAATCAAATAATGACATTTTTGTGTAATTTCTGTGTAATCACTGGTAAAAATAGTTATATTTAGTCATATATAATATGATTAAGTCATATCTGACTTTGGATGGTGTCACATTATGGCTTATATCATTATATTCAAATACATCCGATCATTTTTATTGAGAGAATGTTTATATGATAATTGATATTATTATATGTCTCCAAATCTTACTTCATATATAAATACATAAGTCATATAATAAAAATCCAAATGTATGTAGTGATCGATATGATGGTCACATGCTAAGTCTATAAAGAAAACTAAACTATTATATTTTATTTGGCATTATAAATAGTCCCATAGATATTTTGGTGAAGTTCAATATCAATTTAAGTTATACGCAGATTAGGTTTTTCTTATATATGGTTTCACACATAACCATATTAATTTTATAACGAAATCATTTGCAAGTGATTTCTTTGGCTCTGTGCGATAACTCCCAGGTAAAAAAAGTCCCAAAAAAAAAAAAATGAAATAAGTCCCAACATTTTTTCATACAAATTTGGGAGTAATTTCAAATATAATAATACCCAGTTCTTTTGCAGTTATTTCATTTTTTTAGAAGTTATTTCATTTTTGTTATTAGGTGTTATTTCATAATGCAGTAAATCCGAAATGAAATAAGTCCCAACAGAACTTAGCGTGGAACTTATTTCATTTTATTTTCTTGTTCGGTGTTATTTTCAAAAATTCATTATTTTCAAAATGCATTATTTTTTTAATATTATTAATATTCTAAACGGTTCCTATAACGGGATCTTTCAAAATATTTTGATGATCTTCTTAAAAAGAAGAAGTTCGTTCATATTGCGGGTTTCAAACCAAGTGTTACTGCTGATCAAATTATTAATTTTGTTAATAAGCATGCAAATGTTGATAAACAACATTTGGTATGTACGAGGCTCATTAAAAAAGATGCTGATATTAACTTGCTTACACATGTTAATTTTAAAGTAGGAGTTACTGAGAGGTTCTATGATGAGTTAATGAAAGCCTCCCTTTGGCCTACAAGTATTCGAGTTCGACCTTTTGTTTTTTTCCCAAAAAAGCCATTGGATCTGGGAAGAAGATAGACAAATATATTTTAAATGATAACTCTAATTTAAAAATATATTTTCAAAATGTCTCTGGTATGCGTTCTAAAAGTAAATGTTTATTTGATTTTTCATCTCAATATGATTATGATGCCTTTGTTATTATTGAGTCTTGGCTAAATAAGGACTTCTTCGATTCTGAATATTTTGATTTAAAAATGTACAGTGTGTATCGAAAGGATAGAAGTTTTGAGAAAACTGGGTTAAAAAAAGGAGGCGGTGTTTTGATAGCAGTGAAAAAGGAGCTAAAATCATATGTTTGTTCGAAAGTGGCGGTAGATGAAGAACTTGATCAGCTTTTTGTTGTTATACCTTCTGTAAATGGTTTGCTGTATATCTGTGCATCATATGTTCCGCCAATAAAATCATCTGAATTGTATGCTGCACATGTAAATAATATTTTATATCTTAATGAGAATGTGGTTGAAAATACTCGATTTGTTGTACTTGGCGACTTCAATTTAACTGATATTGTCTGGTCTAATTTTAATGGTACTTTTTTACCAACTAATGTTAATAAGGATTTTGAAATCAACGTCATTGACTCATGTTTTGAATTGGATCTTATTCAGATCAATAATATTTGTAATAATCTAAATAATATATTGGATCTGGTATTCGTCAATTCTGATGCAAAATACTATATCTATGAGTGTTTACAACCATTTTCTTCAAAAACAATACATCATACTGCTTTAGTTATTGAATTAGAGTGTTATAATTACTTACGTAGTAAAAATTCAACGTCTGCTAAACAATTTAATTTTAAGTTTTGTGATTTTGATGCATTAAATTCTGTTTTAAGTAATGTCAATTGGGACAATATTTTGAATGGTAACTGTACGGATGTATCTTATGATTTGTTTTTGGATACCTTTTTGAGTATTTGTTTTCAAAATATTCCTCTTAAGAGGGAAAATTCTTTAACACATCCCTGGTACACTAAGGGTTTAAGAAATTTAAAAAATCAAAGAAATAAACTTCATAAGCGCTATAATTTAACTGGCTGTACTGAGGTAAAACAACAGTATCTTCAACGTCAAAAAGAATTTAATTTTCTTAATAAATTTTTGTATAAGCAATATTTGCTTAAAGTTGAAAATGACATTAAGTCTAATCCTAAATCATTTTGGACATTTATTCGGTCTAAGAAACAGAATACTGGCATTCCATCTTCAATGGTTTATGGGAATCTTAAAACTGATAAATCTGATGATATTGTAAATTTTTTTGCGAATTATTTCAGGTCAAATTTTGCCGCTGATAATGATAATTTAATATTTGATGCAACTTTATTTAGGAATTTGTACCCTTTTTCTGATATTAATTTGGGAATTGTTTCAGTATCTAAAGATGAGGTTTTACAGGCTATTTTAGATGTAAAGGATTCATACTGTTCTGATGCTGATGGTTTGTGTGCTTTCTTGTTAAAGAAATGCTGCTTTTCAATTTCATATCCGTTAATGAATATTTTTAATAAATCTTTAATGGAAGGTATTTTTATTGATCGTTGGAAATATACTATAATTTCTCCAATATTTAAATCTGGCCGTAAGGAGGATGTGACTAATTACAGGTCAATCTCTAAGTTAACAATAGTTTCAAAACTTTTTGAACATGTGATATATAATGTTTTACTAATATTTTACTAAACTATTTTGCTAAAAATATTGTGCTGTATTAATAGTGTGGAATACAACCAGATTGAGAAATATATGCAGAATGAGGTAGATATAAGAGCGAAAAGGAAAATTATATTAAAAATTCCAACTCCTGTAAGACATATAAAAAATCAATCATGGATGAGTTTTGTATCTGTTTTCCATACATAAAACAAGACTGCGGATTAACACAACTTAAATTTTGTGCTGTCACCGGCTTGTGAATGTAATTGTCTATTAATTAAACTAAAGACTAAATAAAGAATTTAATTTTAATAAAGATTAAATTTGTATTTGTAAATTAAATTTTTATTATCATTATTTATGTAGTGTTGGCAAATTGGTAATTTTAAATAGCAAACAAACATATGTCCAGGTAGACAGATTAAAGTAAAAGCCAAGGACACACATCTTAGGTAATTTTTTATTTTTTATTTATTTTATTTAATGATGCCATCATTTAGACAATCATTGAAGTAAGTAGCTGAAAAATAATTTTGTTTATGTTATATATAATTATTTCGATATATTTTCATGTAGTCTATGTGGGAGTGTGAACATTTTTATATTTTTTAACTCGTTTTAAAAGAATCACAAACAAATTTTTAGGATTTTCAGCAAATAAATGAACTAAAGTATAATTTTCCTACCAATTGTTTGAGTTTTTTCAGTATACTAAAATTCAGTAAAAATCAGCTCGCTGATTTCCAGCAATAGTTTTTGCTGACATCGGCAATTTTTCTGCAAGCACTTTCTTGCGGATCTTGAAATATCGCGTTTCAAAATATGAACAATATTCGAAAATTTTAAAAAAGTAGTCGTTCATAATATTCTATAGTTACGAGAGTCATGCCCGATTTTAAATCTACTTAAATTTTGGTTTTACGAGAGCACACAATTTATTCACTTCTCCACTGCAAAATGCATTGTTTTCATAACCCGCTGTTTTTTTTTTTCTTAATTTAAAAAAATATATATATAACTTCCCTATGCCGTATCCAAATCCCTATGCGGAGCTTTTATGGTATCCTGAGTTATGAATAATAATGATAAAAAAAATTAACTAAAAGGCGATAACTCTGAAACCTGATGAATTATCCCATAGAGATTTGGTGACGGTATAGAAGAATAATTTATAAATTGACATACATATTTTTTTTTTTTAATTTTGCATAGTACAGCAGGCTCTGCTAAGTGGTTCTAGCTAAATGTAACTACTTTTTACTAGCTACATATTTCATAAGTAAAAGGTCCGCCAAATAACTTTTTTTTTTTGAAAATGTTATAAAAAAAAAACTACTGAATATTTTCTCAAATTTCTTTTTTTATTTGAAAGAAAATAATTTCATTGAAATGGCTGCCTCGGCTGGCCATGCAGTAGCCTACACGATCGGTCCAATTTTTAAGCACATTATCGATTGTGTGCAGCTGTATTTCACCAATGGCTTCCTGTTCCGCCCTGTTGAAACCAAATGTTGCCAATATCCTCCTCTTCAATTTTTGTGAACAAAAATTCGTTCGACATGGCCCGATAACGATCGCCATTGACTGTAACGGCCACTCCTTGCTCTTCTTCCAAAATCCGTACGCAATTTTCGCACACATTCTGCAACATTACCATGATTTTCAAAGTAATGTCGCAATATTTCCCAGCGTTGTTCAAGCGTATACACAACCATATTCGTTCAGCGGTAGGATAAAACTAATTATCTGACAAATCAGATATGAGCTAAGTGTTACCATTCACGAAATAAGCACTAGTTGAAAAAAAAACGTTAGATGGCGGACCCTTTAAATACAAACATAAAAACAATAATATCTTCATTACGGAATTTATAGGATATTATTTTACTCTATAAGAACATTCATTAAATTATAAAACTTTTGTATCAATCAAGTTAATTATAAAGGGTCCGCCAAATAACTTTTTTTTTGAACTCCTGAACCAATTGGACTTTGTATGGCGTCATACCAAGGTCTTTATGCAAAATTAGTCTCCATGATGTCTCCGAAATGTTCAATTGTTGAGAACGACGGTGAATTGATGTTGATGGCGCTTCACGCACACTTTCTGCCATAGCAGCAATATTCTCGGGTGTACGCACTGTTTTTGGCTTTTCACGCTTTGGTTTATCGATGAGGATGCCAGTTTCTTTCACTTTTTTCACAAGATAACGAACATACGGACCATATTCGTTCAGCGGAAGGATAAAGCTAATTATCTGTCAAATCAGACATGAGCTAAGTGTTACCATTCACGAAATAAGCACTAGTTGAAAAAAAAAAAAACGTTAGATGGCGGACCCTTTACTTGAAAATTTTGCAAACAACATAAAACATAATATGCTTGAATCCATTTTTTTCTACAACTAAATTACGAAATTAATTATCTCAATGAAAGTGTGCTTTTATTTTTATTAAAAAGTTATCCTAGAACTATGCTACAAATAACAATATTTTTCAGTTCACATGTTAACCATGTGAAAGAGCAATGTGCAATGAATATATTCTAAGTTAGGAGAAAGCATTGAATGAAAGTGAGTGTTTTAAACTAAAAATATAGTATACAAAATTAATTTTTACTGTGGGAATTTTTTAAAATAATGGTTTTAAACTTTAATTAAAATTTTAAAATTTGTTCATGCTGTTTAACGCCAGAATATTAGAAACCGTTATAAAACATCTATATACTATTTTTGTAAAAAGTGTTCTGCTTTTTTTTATTAGATTTTTCACTTTTAATTGTGGAAAATTGTTAAAGGCAAATCAAAAAGGGAAACGGATATGGAAATGGAAATGCTTGGAAAACAAAAGGCAAATTGTAATAGTCTTTAGAGACATGAAATAGTTAAAATCACAAGTTGAACTAACAACAGGATTCTTCTACTACTAAAATATTAAAGCATTTAACAAAAAATTAGACTTTTTTTTTAAAACCTTACATTTTTCTGTATATAAGTAATCTAAGCAATATATTTTATTTCTCTCCTACAAATAAAATACCAGTATGAATTCCATACTCTTCATTAGGCAAACGAATTTAGCTTTAACTGTAGAACGTGCTTTCATTAAAAATGGATAATTAGAAATAGCAAATAGTTGAAACAAAAAACAAATAGAACAGAAAAAATGTCACATATTTTAAACACAACAGTGTTAATGATTTAGACTATAAAGTTTCAGAAAAGTTTAGTGTATGAGCACAAAAGTTAGCATATCATGGGGAGACAAATTTTAAGTTTAAGAAAAACATAGCATTCTTTTGAAATGATGTTTATACACTAAATGTTGCATATTTTTAGGAGTATAGTATTGCATAAGTTTTTTCTTTATACTGGTTTTATTTTTTTTTTACTAGAATAAAAATTTTATTTTTATCAGCACATGTTAGAGAACATAAATTTTCTTAGCAACAAAGCCTACTAGGTTTGTAATCGCACACGTATATGAGGAATTTCTAAAGTTGTTAACACTTTGAGGCACACTTGCCAATGCTTTGGCATTAGCATTTATATAAGAAAATCAATGCCTCAATGCTTTTCCCCCATGTGTACTTTGAGGCAAATTAATAGTGTTTCCAATTATTTGACCTAGGCGGGTAACCGATTAAGGCATTATTCGAAAAATCCCTTAAATTGATTAACCGGTTATTCGGGTCGGTTGATCGACAAAATTTCCGGTTAATGGATTAATCGTTTAATGCTAAATAAATGTATTTCTTTGGTACTTTATCAATATCAATTTGGTACTTTATCAATATTTTTAAGTAAAGTCGAGTATCTGTGTATATAAATGCTTTGTTTGGGATAATAAAAAGCATCCTGCGATTTTTTAAAGGCGCATTCCTTACAAACTTAAAGATGTATTAAGGAAAAATTTAAGTCACTAAATGCTTAGATTTACTGAGTTTTTCGATTAAAAAGCTCTAAAGGTCTGGCAACGTTACCAGTTTTAAAATATGAGTGTTTTCAAGAACGACTTGTAGAACAACTTATTTTTGTAGTTCTATACTGATAGAAAGAAATTAGTAAAATTTTTTACTAAAACTACATGAAAATTAGTTCAAAATGACGTTGCAGAAAAAAAATGCCAAAATAAGCAGATTTTTTTGCTAAACATTAGTAAGATAAGATCAGTATATATAAATCTGTTGAATCTAAAAATAATTTGTTATATATGATCTTATTTTTAGTTAATTAGAAGTAGCATATTAATCTGCTAAAATCAGCAAACAAATTTCTAAATATTTGTAGGCAAAAAAAATCATAAAGAATGTGAAATTTTCAGTTTTTTTTTGATTTTTTTTTTAAAGTTAGTAAAATCAGCATTAGTCAGTAAAGTGCATCCAAAAAAATTACCGTTGTCAGCAAAATCTTTTGCTGAAAATCAGCGAGCTGATTTTAAGCAACAAAATTAGTAGATTCAGCAAAGGTTTTGCTAACAATTAGTGGATTAGATATTAAAAAAAATTTTGCTGAATATTAGTAGATTGAAAAAAAAACTCAAAAAATTTGTATAAAAATTTTACTATAGTTATTTTTGTTGCTGAAGATCATAAAATATATTTTTGTGATTTTTTTAAAAATAATTTAAAATACCTAACAAAATATAAAAATGTTCAAACTCCCAAATTGACGACATAAATTATAGTAATATTTAAAAAAAATATAAATAATTTTGCAAGAACCCTCCTGACTAAAATGGTGCTGACTTTACTAACTTTTTTTTTTGCAGTGTAGTAAATATAACCAAATGAACAAAAACAGTTGCAAATTTCATGTCAAAAACTAATTTGGTAGACTAAGTTGTTAAAACTGTCATATAAACAAACTGGCACAAAATTAACATTAATTTGATTTTTTTAAGAATTAAAACAAAAACCAAAAATTGACTATCTTAATTTCGTAAACTGTTAAAGCTTTGAATTGCTTAAAAAAGTTATCTAAAGGTTTCAGAATTGCTTTCCCTTGATTTTAAAATAATTTGAAGTTATTTTTATAAGCTTTTCTTGTAATTTTTTCATCCAAAGTTAAGAAAAGAAAATTATTCAAGTTCGAGGCTATACTCTATATTTCTATATTAGGATATTTTCCTAACAAATAATCTAGAGAGTTTTTGTTTTCAAATTTATTAATTGACCACTTTCAGGAATGTGTTAATAGATCTTTATCGGGAATTTATTAGGTTCCCATCATCAGAACACGTTTTGCAAGAAGTGACAATCCCATGCAAAACATCAAACATTCAAATAAACTAGTTTTATCACTAAATGAGAACTATTGAGTATGGAACTGGAATAATTTTCATTTTCATTGCGCAATTAAAGGTAGAGAAAACATAATTTTTATTTTTAATAAAAATTATATCAAACTTTTATATAAATTATTTTTTTTTTGGACGACATGAATAAATAAGCTTTTGCATGCTACATCCATCATTTATCTTTAACGGCGAAAAAAATATGGCGGTTTAAGTTTAAAGAAAATTAAAAATATTAAAATTACAGTTTAAAATATATACTACAGCACCAAAAAATATGAAATACGCTCGAAGCATTTTTATTATATTAGGGCTTAAATAGAAAACCGCGATTATTTTGGAAAACACATTTTTTTTTTGGTTTAATGATACTTAGTTGGGTAAGAATTGCTGGAAATCATATTAAATACTTTTGAAGAACTCAGTTCAAATAATGCGCTAGGAAATTTCAAATATAATTGTGAATATCTGACGCAAAAAAACATAAATTTTTTAAAAAAAATATACGCCAATTTCTTGTAAGGTTGTTATGTTCGTATCCCATTACTGCAGTGCTGACATCAATTTTGTAAACCTCATCAACCTGTATAAAAGTACACCATTTTTTTAAATACTAATCTCGAAACCCAATTTCATTAAACGAAAAAACTGCGATAGTTTTAAAATCGGAAAATTTTGGTTTCACTTGTAAACCACCAAACAAATTTTCACCAAGCAGCAACATTGAAAATATTTTTTTCAGTGAATACATCTCTGAAGTCTAGTGTCTCTATTTTATGTTGGTCTGAATCTGAAAGTTTAAAAATATTCGTAAAAACTAAAACGAATGAAAAACCTCCTGTAAGATTCATGTCATTTTTTTCTTTTAACTTTTCGCTATTTAAATGGCCATCAATTCTTTTGGTGAAGACGCTTCGAAGTAAAACTTTGCATGCTTTAATATAGAATAGTCAAACTTACTCTTTCCAAATTTCCTAAAAAACCTTGAGAAATCAGAGGCATCTAAAATCAGTTTCCACAGTTGTTGAAAATTTTTGAAATAGCTCATATATTGTTTTTTTTTTAACCCTCAAATTTTACTATATATTTTTCCTATAAAAAATTAAACTTTCAAGAAATTTTGTATGACAACTCATTTTAACCCTCCGATGAGTAAGAAGGTCCCTAGGGACCTTTTTGCCTTTTCAAACTGAAATTACTCCTACTTCGGCCACTCATCGGAGGGTTAAATGTATAAGCCTTTTACGGTCAAATAATATATTGCATATGTTTGGCATCATAAAAATCTTATATATGTAGCATACTTTTAGACGGTGACTATTTTTTAATTGACCATGGAATATTAAAAAGCTAGTTGTAATAATATCTTGTTGTAGTTTTAGTTATTACTTTAGACAACATTAGAAGTTGTTCACCAGTTTCTTAATTGGCCTTTGGTGTTTTTCCACATTTGATTTTTTATTGCCATCTTTTAGGGGTTAATGTTTAAACATATGTTATTCTTGTGTTACATTATCATCAGGTGTCTAAAAGTTAATTTAAAATAAATCAGTTTTGTTTTTATTTATCCTACAAAAAAAAGACAAGGTAGATTTTTTTTTTTTTAATATAAAATTTTAATAAAATATAAAGGAGATAGAAATGTTGCTAGAGTTTTATGCTAATAATGCAAGAGCAAAAGTTTTCCTCTTTCTACATTTTTATTCACACATTTGTTTTATTAAAAAAAAAACTCTGAGTAAACATGTTCACAAATATTGGCATACCGAAAAGTTCAATATTGAATATTGAATCTTGAAAAAAAAACTAAATTTAAGTAAATAAAGTTAAATCAGAAACCACAAACAAAACGTTTTAACCATACAAAAGAAAGATAAATAAAAAACACAAAGCACATAATTAATCCAAAAATAACAAGAAATACAAGAACTAAATTTAAAAAGGAATAGAATAGAATAGAATTGTGGCTACTGGCTACAAAAACTCCCAACACTCACTAACAAGTAAATTTTAAAATAGAATATTTTGAGGCAAAACTCTTCAATACTCTTAGAAAAGTTGGTACAAATTTTTTAATTTTTCAATATGTTTACAAAAATATTTTAATTATATTCTATAAAAAATTCTAATCCATATGCGGATAATAAAAAATTTTTAAAAATTTTAAAATGCTTTTAAAGCCATTTTTTAAAGAAAATTTCTTTCACAAACTATTCATAAATTTGCATGTAATTAGTATCCATAATTACTTCTCTTACAGATATTTGATGATTCTTGCGCTAAATTATTTTCATTTAAGTTTGTGGTTTGCAGTCTATCACTGAAATTAGGTTAAAAAATAAATTGTATAAAAAAAACAAGCAAACAAACAGCAACATTCAAAACACATAACAACTGTCAAGTCAGTTAGTGATGTTTTCAAATGTCTACTTTATCTTTTTTCTTTCCTTTAGTAGATGAAATATAATAACCATAATACTGCATGCTTTTAGGCAAACAAAAATTCAACAAAAAAAATATTTTGAATATAATATTTTTCTAATATTTGTTATTTCTAATGGACTACATCATTTCTTGAATTTTTGTTCATACATTTTAGGTAAATATCCCATTTTTTTTTTATAAATTTAGACATTATATGTATTTGTATAAATATTTTGTTTTCTCTGTTTTGGGTGAACAAAAAATTTAGGAAAATGGTTAGAATATGCTAAAATATCTTTATACATTTAGAAATATTATCTTAAAACTCTTAAATGTATTTTTATTGAGGCATAATTTTAACGTGAGTTTATTTTCTTTCTGAGAATCATACATAATCAAGTAAATTTTTTTTGCAATTTTAAAAATTCTAGTAAATTTAATTTATATTTAAATTAGTCGTAAGTTATTTTTATTAAGCATATTTATAGGAGTCTATGTAATATAAAAATATTAAAGCATACTTTTGGGAAACAATAAAAAACATTTAATAGTACGAGATTAGCCCACAAAATACATTATTGCCTAAAGCCTGCTTACAAGGAATACTCCGTACTTAAGTTAAAAACCAAAAAAAAAAAAAATTAAATTATTAGAATTGCAATATAGATATTTTACCCAATTGTAAGCGCCTAGAACTTCTGATAGGGAAGCGGGCTAACGACGCAATATAAAGCATGTAAAGTCTTGGATACAAATGTGGTAAGCAAAATTAAAAACATTGCGGGTGAAAATCGAATCATTTATGTACACATATGATCCTATATGAACTTGTATATGAGAATATATGGATATACTGTTAATATATGTCATATATTGGTTAATGTATGATCGTATATGGTATCACATATGACTATATATGCCCGGATCCAAAATGTGAGTGTATAAGATATAACTAAATATGAACATATATGATCAGCTATACTCATATATGATCATATACAAACTGATATATTATTATATATGTTCACATATGAAACGATTTTATTTGATGCCATATGAAAAAAAGCAATTTTTGACTTTTTATAACAGTTATTTCAAACATAAAAGTGATTTGCTAATAAGAAAATAGAAACCCAGTTAAAATGTTCATATGTGATCATATATTTTTTATGAGATCACATATGGTCATCCATAAATTCTATGTTCATCAGAGTTTACTTCCAGCAAATCCGTCCCCATTTGTTTTGTATATACAACAGAGATAACACATTGTATGTAGGTACTATCTTACACATTGTATACAGTAAAAGTCCGTTTTCGAAACGTATCCCCTCTAGTAATTACAATTAAAAAATCTGTTTGAATTCCGTATTTTATAGTAGCATCTAATTATGATCTTGTACTTTAGAAATTTTTGAAGAAAATTCGTACTAATGGAACGTTTTGGGTATTTTAAATTTTGATCAAGAAGGTCTTGTTTAAAATAACTTATAATCTTAAATTTGTCTACAATGTTTTAATTTAAGTAAGGGTTATATTTCTGTTTGCTCTTCATAAGGTTAACAATAATTACTGAAACACATTTTTACTTTTGTAGATATCACTTCTGAACTTAATGAAACTTTAAAATAAGTGTTATAAATAACTGTATAAAGTAATATGTATCTAATATGTATATAATAAGCCCGCCTCCGGGCGGGTTATTTTAAATTGGCCATAAGTGCGCCAAATGAGTGATTTATGAAAAATTTTTTAGCTATTTCGATAGAAAGCCACGTGTAAAATATTTTTTAATGAAGAATACGTACTAAAATTTTGAAAGATATCGGAGACATCAAAGTCAATTTTTAACAAAATCGAATATGGATCCATACATGAGCACTAGAGTGGTCCTTCGTTGTATGGGCGAAAAATAAAAATGATGTTTTGACTGTACGCCCCACCCCCTCCCCCCTTAAAATATTTGTTAGGGTGTCAAAATACGCCACGCAAAAAATTAGAGTTCTAGCATAACGGAAAGATGTCCCGCATCACCCTTGAAAATCGGGCCCCTTGGAAAAATGGTCATAATTAAAAAAAAATTTCAAATTTTTTTTTCTTCAAAATTAAAAAAATATAAAATAATTTTTGTGTTGTGTTTAATCATAACTACTCAGATAAAAAATATTACTTTCCCAGAAAATCGCTAACTTACCCTAACTTTGTGTCAAAAAAATTAATAAAATATTTTGGGGGTACCTCAAAGTGACTTTTTTGCATTTTTGATAATTTTATGCAACAAAAATCAAAAACCTAGTGTCTGCTGTCAAGTATTTCATTAAACACGTCTCAAGTATTAAATAAGCCAAGTACTGTGGATATCCGTTGGCAAATTATTATTTTAGAGCATTTTTATTCTCGGGGATTTCAATGCTTTTTTTTTTATTTTATACATTTTTACTTTAAAACAAGGTTTTAATAATATTTCATCAATATTATTGTATATGCTCTTTTATATGATTGTAATAACTTTATTATAAAATACTATTTTTTCTGTTGATAGTTAACCCATGTTAACCTGGGGTTAAATATGACCCACGTAAGAAAAATGTAGCTTTGTGGCAAAATTTATAAATAAAATAAAAAAAGGAATAATTCAATTTATATTTATTCTAAAAAAATTTCGTTAACCGTTTCTAGTCTTCGAGTAGGTCAATTTAGTAAATATTAGAGCTTAAAACTTTCCATAATAATAATTTTGAGGGGAAAAATTAATTACACTATTACATTAAAAATACGTTTTTCAAAAATACTCCTGAATATGTTCAAAAAAACCAATTTTAATATGAATACAAATATCGGAATTTATACTAAATAATTAATTTTAATTAATTTTAAAATGGTAAATTTTTCCAAGGAGGCCTGATATTTAAGGGCAATGCGGGACACATTCCCGTTGTACTAGATGGGGTGCAATAACGCCTTACGAAATACGGCCTTAAATGCTTTATTTCTCAATGAAAAGTGAAATAAGGCCTTTATTTCCAAAAAGGTTTTATTGCACTTTGAAAGTGAAATAAAGCCGTAAAGGTCTTATTTCACTTAAATTTTTTTTTAAATGAAGCAATAAAATTTCTTATTCTTTTTCTTCTTATATTTTATTGAACAATTATAAGAAAATTTCATATTAACAAAAATTAATAGAACATTAATAATTAATACCACTTCTGGAAACGAAATAAATCCCACCAAAATGAAAAAAAAATCACTTTAATCATTACACATTTTTGCAAATATGATGATAAGCAAAAATTAATAGAACATTAATAATTCAACAAAAAATTTAACTGCAGCAATATTGAAAATCTTTGCTTTATAAAGTTTTTCTGCGTGGCGGCCTGCGGCCGCTCTTAGGGGTTTTCTCCTCCATGGGACGCGGCAGGTGGCTTCGCTGAATAAAGTTTCCCTGCGCGCGTCACACTGGGGAAGATATTGAGACGCGCGCAGGAAAACTGTATTCAGCGAAGCCACCTGCCGCGTCCTATGGAGGAGAAAACCCCTAAGATCGGCCGCAGGCCGCCACGCAGAAAAACTGAACAGTGTAACAAAAGAATCAAAAAATACAAAATAAAGGCTTTATTGCACCATTGGCTAAATTTCAATAAAGGCTTTATGTCACTTTCAAAGTGCAATAAAGCCCTTTTCGCAATAAAGGCCTTATTTCTCAATTGGAAGTGAAATAAAGCCTTAAAGGCCTTATTTCGTAAGGCGTTATAGCACCCCACCGTTGTACTAGCACTCTAATTTTTTGCATGGTGAATTTTTGTATTCAAACAAATATTTTAAGAGGGGGGCAGCCCCAAAAATCGCAAGTTGAAAGGTAAGGACAACCCTAATGAGCACACATGCTTCATAAATGATTCATAAGTGTGCATATGTTGTACCATATATGTTCATGTATTTGCATTAACGAAACTTGTGGTAGTATTTACATGTATGATCATACATGTAAATACATTTACATTACATTTACAAAAATTGAGGTAATGTTTACATACATGATCGCATATGAACACCTATTAGCATATATGAATTACATATGGAGGTATATGGACATTTATGAATTAGAATGTGAATGCACTTGCCCATAAATGCCATAATGGATTTTTAACTGGGTAAGGAAAAAATATGTTTTTTGTAATCACTTTAGCATTGGAAAACAAGATCTCTGAATGTACCATTAATACCCTAATTCGGGTATTTTAGATAAAGTTAAAACTTTCGCACAAGACACCTTAATTGTTAGTAAAATGTAAATTCACATAAAAATCCTTTCAATAAAATGTATTTTTTCTTTTAATATGAAAGTTAGTTCAATTGCGATTTTATCGTGCTTAAGCCTTAAGATATACTTTTGAATTATCATAAAAAGTGAATAACAAGCCAGTTTTGAAAAAAATTTCCAATCGGATTTTTGAAACCGTTAAGAGTTGTATTTATTTTGTAGTCTATTTTAAATGGTTAATGCATTATTTTGACTGTTCTAAACTATTTTGGACAATTATTCAACATTTTTCGCAACAAAAAAATTATCATTTGCTTAGCGCAAACAAAATCAATTTTAATTAATTTGCAATAAGCCGAGTGGTTCATATCTACGCACATTTCCCAACAAGACAATGCCTCAGTAAATATAAGCCGATAGACTATCATCAAAATATATAAGAGTATTTGGCATGGCCCACATGCTCTCAATTGAGAATATTTGAGTAGTAGTATAGAGTTTACGCAGAAAACCGTCAATATGGAAGCGTTATTCATCTAAAAGAAGCAATTATTGATGTGTGGTGAGCTATAACGGAAAATTTGTTTTATTTTTCTTAAATTTTTTGTAAATTTGTATATATTATGTTAAGTGCCCAGGTAGAAAAATACAATCTTTAAAACGTTTTAAAAGCATTTTTCATGATGGTACAAGCGTTTTCAGAACATACCAAATTACAAATTTAAAGCGTTTTGAGAATGTGCAAAATGATAACCCAAATTTACGGTCTGAGGATGGTATTTTATAACGTTCTCAAAACATTGCAAAACAAAATTTTTGAAATGCCTTTTCAATCGTTAAATAAGTATTTGCAGAACATTTTGGCTTACAGTTATTAAGCGTTATGAAAACGACCCAAATGATAACCGCTTTGAGGGTTGTAATTTTGAACATTGTCAAAACGCTCGAAAGACAAATTATAAAGATCTTTATGAATTGTTCATAAATACCACAAATAATGAAACATGTAAAATATGATTAAAATAATATAAATAAAGTAACAAAACATTGTAATTTTAAATAGTTTAACTAGAGTTTTATTAAGTTTTGAAAAAGTCCTCTAAAATATTGCTTTATCTGTCCTCAAAATATAGTGCTTTATAAAAGATTTACAAGGACTATACACTTCATAGAGTCGCTACATTATGGGCTGGCCATATTGAGTGATTTATTGAACTCGGTTCATGAAGAGAAAATCATATAAAAAAATTGCATAAGAAACCGAGTTCGCATATAGATAGACCCCTTATGACAGTGTTGTTTTTTAATCAGTAAAATATTTTGTAAAAAAAAAAAGTATTTCTAAAGTACTATTGGCAAATGTTAGAAAAACGCTTTAACGCAATGGTTTTACATTGGTTTTATTTTATAAACCGTTGTAAATTTTGTACGATAAGAACTTCTAAAGTACTTTTTACAAACGTTGGAAAAACGCTTTGAACCAATGTTTTTACAGTGTTTTTATTTCACAAATATTTGTAAGTTTTGTATAAAAAGTATTCCTAAAATACTTTGTCCGAACGTTCGAATAGCAATCCAAAATAATGTTTTTTAAATGCTTTTTTTTCGTATTATTTGCAATTATCGCTTTGGAAACGCTTTTATTTTAGTACCATCAAAAACAAACGTTTTGAAAACTCTTCGTTTTTTGTACCATCCCAAATTTCTACCTGGGTTTATTTATAGTAATGAAACACTAATTGATTTTGCTATTCCTTTTTAAATTGTAAAATAAAAAATATATTAATTGTTTTTCGTTAATTCTTTAGAATTGTATTCCAAGCAGACTTGTATTCTAAGCAGACTTCTAAGGTCGTTGATTTTTCCTAATGGAAATGAAAACTATTTACTTCATTATTTTATGCGACGTTTAGTTGGGATTATTTAAAATTCTTGTGGGATATATTTCTGTTAAATATTATTAATTTTTCATTGGTTTTACATTTATGCCGGTTAAACTCTTTGAACTTAAGAAATTTAGAGAAATTAATGTGTAGAATACTATGTAGGTAAATCCCACTCTAAATGTAGTTAAAAACCAATGAAATTTCGCTTAAAGAAAGAATGACTTACATTTCAGTAAATTCAACTAACATTGTCATTTGTTTTTAATATTAAAAAAATGACTAACAATTAAACAGTCAATGCGAATAAGGACGAATAGACCACTTTTTCGCAACCACGTTTTTTTGCATAAATGCATTTTATTAGCAGAGCCCTACAATCCTATGCAGAAATTTTGGGGAAATTTTGACTTTTAAGGCTAAAAAAATGACTTTGAAAGTGCAATAATTCGTATATTTTTATATTTTTGTTTAAATTGGGAGTGAACTAACGCACAATTTTGATTAAATACAACACAAAAACATACAAAAATTTTACTTTCGGTAACAATGTGTTAACAGAACATTACGAGGAACAAACCACACTTATTATATTGGTAAAAAAACTTACCGTTCTTAAGTTATAATCTTTAAAGAGTGGAAAGCAAAAAGGGCGAATATCCATCCTTAACAAAATATTATATAAAAATTATTTAAACTCGCAGTTCAAATTGATAATAGCTAAAATTTGATATTGTACTTAATTGTCCTTAAAGTGTTACAAACAAATACCAACCATAGTTCGTCAAGTTTTGCAAGTCTTATGAAAATGTAGTCAAAATCTGCTGCAAAATAACACATTTTTATTCAAATTTTAATACATTTTTTTGGATATTCACCCTTTTTCCATTTAAGCAAAAATTGAAGTCCAATTTTTGGCAAGTTCTCTTTCGAATACCTTACTAAAATTTTGTATATAAGTAGATGTGACTTAAATCTTTAAGCTAATACCAAAAAGTTGACAAAAATATTATTTTTTAACCGTTTCCTGCGTTTTTATTGTCCCCTGTAAAATTCTACAAATGGTCTATTCGTCTTTATTCGCATGAACTGTTCAATTGTAGTAAAAATCAACCACATGTTAGTAAAAAATAAACAAAGATTTATTTTTTTTTATTTTTTTAAATAACAAAAAACTACTGCAAAAAATTAATGTTAAATCATAAAACAGTCATTTGATGTGGTTTGTTTTTTTTAAATGAACTACAAGATTAGTAAAAAACTTAATTTGTTCTACAAATGACTGACATTTACATTAAAAATAAAGAAACTGTATAACAACCCAAACAACTACAAATTTTTAAAGCAGAAGTTCCCCGAGTGCAGCTATTAACTTAAATTATTAGCTATAATGCTAAAAAATCTACTTTCGTTTTAGGTAGTAAGCTTAACTTTAAGAGGCTTCTTCTCAAAACATTATATTGGCACCCTAGGACAATGTGCAGCTTAAACGGGTAAACCTATTTTCTATCTGTTTATTATTTGTTTGGTAACAAACTTAAAAATTCAGTCGTCTACAAGGACACATTTTTAAATGACTTGGCTATATATTTGTTTTTAAATAATAGCAAGCGATTTTGTCTTGAGTTTATTTTTTCAATTTTTGGGTAAAAACTCCTCTGCTTTTTATTCTTATATGATTGGCCATGTCACGCAATTTTGCCTTAATAAATAAAGCTCTACAATGAACTGGATATCAGGGTTATCATGGTTATTATAATTTCAAATTGTAATATAAAATTAAATATACAATAGTTAGTGTATCTTTCTATAAAAAAAATTTAATATAAAATTCTTTTACTTTTTTTTTATAATTGTTTGAATATTGTTGTTTTATATGATTTCTAATAAAGGTAAAACCTTTAATCATAATAATGTCAATTTTCATAAATATGATAAAAATCCTCGTTGTTTTTCTTCCACTGAAACGTTTTATAAATTATATCAGCCATTCCATGATAAATCTGCCAGAATCTGACCTGGCGATATATTAATTACTTTATGTTTTGTACACGCATTCTCTATGATGCCTATCGCGTTTTTATTGCCGTTTTTTCAGTTTTTAAGAAAATACAAAAAATTTTAAAAATAGTGAACTTTGAAACGTCATATTTCGTAAAGTAGATGGACTATTTCAAAGATTGAAAGAGCATATCGCACACCTAGTACAAAAGTGACGCAACTCAAAATTTTTAATTTTTCAGAAAAAAAATATTTGCAACTTTATACCAATTGAAACATAAAAAAGCAACAGTTAACAACAACAAAATACACTGATATTTTGTTTTATAGATTAACAAGTATATTGTGCATTGATTCAGCATATAAAATCGAAACATTAAAATTTTGAGTTGAGTCACTTTTAAACTGGGTGAGCGATATGAAAGCTTCAACTGTGTACTTGTGATTAAGAAACCACCACTTTTTTTTCGAAACTGCATTCATAATGCAAAGACAATTTTAAATGCATTCTGCAAACCACCAACCCCCACCTCATCACACTCGTAGACTTTTCAAACTTTTTGAATTATAATTTTTGGAATAAATAGCAACTTCCACTTTTTTTGGATCAGGCTAATAACTATTTAAAATAATTTTTTAAAAAATAATGTACTACACTCTTCCCAATAAAAATAGAGACGGAGGAGATTAGAAAAATAAACAAAAATCTAAAAATAGAATATTTGTTTTTGTTAGTGTTTGTCACTTCTGATTGTATATTATATACAATAACAGAAAAACTAATAGGAAAGAAAACTGCAATTAAGCTGCATTACATTCGAGGCCATACTTGGGTGTGATCGCGAAACGAACATGACTTGGTATTGTTACGATTCTAATGTAAGAAGAAGCTCGGGTTTGATTCTTACAGCCGCAGGTTGTTGAAACATTTTTCTATAGAGACAATCTGACAATTATAAGACACATTTAAATTTAAAATCACTGATGACGCCTGTCCATAAAAATGCAGAAACTAGTCTTGTCTGATTTAAAAATTAATAGTGTTTTTTGATTTTTAGAGAAGAAAATTTCTAAATATAAAAAAAATTGTCATGTGAACAAGATTATTCAAGATCATTGGTTTTTTGTTAAACCAAAAACCGTGCAATGTTTATTTATTAATTAAAAAAGTTTTCTATCCGCTAATTTTAAGCAGAATTTATCTACTGACATGTCCTTACATGTTCCATTTCGCGTCACCGAAAATCTTCAGAGAACCAATGTAGAAGGCGTACAAGATTTTTACCCAAATTTTGAAGGAAAAAGATCACCGCTTTACCCGTATTATTTTATTTACCCGATGAGAAGTAAAAAACGAAATTGGAAGAACTGAACTAATTCAAATCAAAAATAAAACAATTTTAACTAATAAAAATTGTTCGTGTATTGTGTTGTTATTGTTTATTAAATCAACAACTACACTTTCTGACTATAGTATTCCCAGTAAAAAACGCTGCTTACATGCAAGCAGTTTTGTAAGGGAGTAAGCCCAAAAGAATCCCTTACAAACTTGCTTACATATGCCATGATTTTTATATGGCGAATTCCACCTTGGAAGCATTACATTTGGGCATAATAAGGGCGGATTTTAGGGCTTACAAAGATCTGTGATTTCATGGCTTTCAGTAAAATTATATTTCATGTCTACATTATTACTATTAAAAGTAATAATATGAACATACATAATTTATTTTACATAAAATTCTACAGATATTATTTTTTTCTTGTTAAAATTTTTGACACATAATATAATAATTTTATTTTTTTTACCGCTCCATATGTTAGCTCTTCAGAAACAGTTAAATGACTAATTATATTTTATTACATACTCGAAAATACCAAACACAATCTGAAATCACTCGGGAAAATTGGTACAGATCGTTTATAATCCACGATATGAAACTTTCTGCATTACAACCTGCATCCTTATAAGGGAGTAGGTTAAGCTGCTTACAACCTGCATCATGGTTAGGTAATACAGTAAGCTCAAAATTTTTGTTTGTTTATTTTTATACGAAAATATTTGTTTCTTTTGCTGCTTCTCAGTATTAGGTAATAGTTAGCACTTACATCAGAGCATTTGTTGTATCCTGCTTCTAAAAACACGAAAATTTTGTACTGGATTATTACCATAAGTCAGTTATACCGTACTCTTCAATTTTTGAAATGTTTTACTTTTAAATTTAAAAAAAATAAAACCAAAAGTTTATTTTCCGATCTTTTGTCATAAACTGTGATGTGAGCAAGATTATTCAAGTTCAAGATCATTGGTTTTTTGTTAAACAAAAAACAGTGCAATGTTTATGAATTAATTAAAAAAGTTTTATATCCGCTAATTTAAATCATACTTTATCTACTGACAGGTCCTTATATTTATATATATATATATTTTTTTTTTGGCTTTTTAGCATTTAGCCTGTTTTTTGGTACCGTGAAATAACTCCCAAATGAAATAAGTCCCAATGAAATAACTCCCAATGAAATAAATCCCAAAAAAATGAAATTAGTCCCAATTTTAATAAATGAAATAACCTCCAAAGAAAAAATGAAATAAGCCCCAACATTTGGGAATTCTTTCATAGTAATAAAATAACTCCCAACAAAGAATGAAACAACTCCCAATGAAAAAAGTCCCAAAAAAAATGAAATAATTCCCAATTCAAAAATATCGAATTCTGCGATTTGCGGCGCATGCGATTCGCGTCCGTTTCCGCGCATATAGGACGCGAACTACTACTACGTCAAATGACATAATGTCCATGGACTTTATGTCATTCCATTTGAGGACATAATGTCACATTGCAGAGTGTCATAAAGTCCATGGACATTATGACACTTTTCGAGTGACATAACGTCCATGGACATTATGTCATTTGACGTTATGGCATGCCACCAAAATTACCAAAATTCTTGGAAGAAATGCGTTCCTTTTGATAAAGTAATTCATTGTGTTGCTATTATTTACTTTACGACAATTTTAAGACAAGAATGCATAAAATTTATCAAAATGTAATTTTAATAGAAATGAAATAACTCCCAACAAAAATGAAATAACTCCCAACAAAAATGAAATAACTCCCAACGATAAAATCACATTTAACAATGAAAATTAAATAAGTCCCAACAAATGTGAAATAACTCCCAATGACAAAAATAAGTGAAATAACTCTCAACAAAATCTGGTTGGGAATTATTTAATTTGGGAGTTATTTATTTATAACGAAATAATTCCTAACTGAAAATTGTGAAATAAGTCCTAACGCATTGGGAGTTATTTCATAATGAAATAAATCCCAATTTAATATGGAAAATTTTTGGGAGTTATTTCATTTGGGAGTTATTTCACGGTACTTTTTTTTTGTTAATTTAAAAGATGCAATTAAAAATTGCATTTGCGTTATGAATGCATTTTTGCAAAAAAAAATGTGTTGCTTTTTAATTACAAATCGTAAAGTAGACAATAAAGATATTAAAATGCTTTTTAAATCATTTAAATAATCCATCTACTTTGGGAAATATGTCTCTTCAAATTTCACTACTTTTAGCATATTTTTTTTTTTTTTAATTAAAAAAAAAAAAAATTAAAACCGGGCATAAAAACCCGAGTTTACAAAATGTTACGGAATTGAAAGCGGTAGTGAGTAAAAGACATCCCAGAGCATACGAATGTCAAATTTTAACAAAATCAGAAGTGTGGAGGCCAAAAAATTATCGTTTTCGAACGTTCTCTCATGCAATGGACGATATGCATATTGATAACTTCATAAAACCAGACCTGGACATACAAAACTTTTTCGGTTTGGTCTAAGTAGCTCGAAACTTAAGTTAAGAAGCTTTTTATGTTTTTCATATTTAAAATATGAAATACATTTTAAAGATGTTTGGATTTGTATAGTTTGTAGTTTATGTTAAAGGATAATTTATTTATTTTATTATTTGCAATAAAATTTATATTTGAAATTATAGTAAATTATAAATATTTGTTTAGGAATTTTTTTTATCATCTAACAAATAATTATTTCCTTATTTAAATTTTTGTATTTGCACAATTTTTTTTTTTTTGTAAAACTTTTTTTTATGCCACTATTACTTGTTGAAATATTATTTTCACATTTTATTTATTAAATATATAATTTTGTAATTATTTTTTTTTTTTATTAAATCGTTATTTAATGGAAGCTTTTAAAACACTTTTTCTTTGCAATTTGGAAGAATTTTTTCTTTAATTTTTTTTTTTTTTTTTTCAAATAAGCCCGCCCGATTTAAATGGAAAACACGTAAATATTTCCGGTGTTTAGCCGTTGAAAGCTCGAAACGAACTAAGAAATTTTGTGTCAGTAAGGTCTTTAACACAGAAACAATGAACAAAATAACCAAATAAATATACACAGTGTGCAAAAATCTTCTACTACTTGCTTTCAAATTTTCATTTAGGGTGGAGTGCAGCCGAATAGCTTTTTATGTCGTTTATTAGCCGGATTCCCAGAGAGGTTGAAACAAACAAGTGGATTGTAAGCTTTTTCTTTTCACTAAATGCCTTTTGCAATGAGTTTGAGAAAAATCACGTGCTAACAAAACGTGTTATTACTTTGGGGTAAGAACATAACGAGCAAAACAAAATTGAAAAGAAATATTAATAAAAGGAAATAGAAGTGGAGAAGTAGAAAGTAAGTAAAGAAGGTCAGTTGTTGAATTAAAATGTGGTATGATAAAGAAAATGTGAGAATGTGTGTTTTTGCAACAAAGTCACAAAGACTATAAAGTGGTAGTAAGAGTAAGTGTGTAGGTGTATTATAGAAGGCATGATATGGCGGACGCGTGTTAGACGAGACATGATGATACAAACAAAAATCAAAATATATACAAAACTTTTTGTTTTTGTTTTAACACTTAAACAATTTATGAGAAAATTATGCGGTATTTTTTTTTTTTGTGTACAAAAAAAAAACACACACAAGTTTATAAGAATCATTTTATGTTAAAAGCCAACAACAAATGCTCAGGGCTATGAAGAACAAAAATGTCGTTATCTTTTGCTTTTTTGATAGGATTTTCTTGATTTGGTTACACTTAATACTAACAGTTTAGCATTAAGTAAAGGCAATTTATTATTTCAATGATAATAAGACTTAAATAATGCAGTAAATGTCTTAATGACTTTTCATCAAGAGATGACAAAAAACAAATTTTAGGAATAATTAAAGTTTTTAAACGAAGTGATTATATTTTAATGATTAATTTTTCAATGGTTTCCGATTTGGATAAAATATTGTATGAAATATAAAATATATTTCATACAAATGTTGTATGAAATAAAGGGTCTGCCATCTAACGTTTTTTTTTTCAACTAGTGCTTATTTCGTAAATGGTAACACTAAGCTCATGTCTGATTTGACAGATAATTAGTTTTATGCTTCCGCTGAACGAATATGGTTGTGTATACGCTTGAACAACGCTGGGAAATATTGCGACATTACTTTGAAAATCATGGCCTGCGATCGACTTACAGAAGATGCCGATTTCGCTGAAATTATCTTTTCGGATGAAGCGCATTTTGATCTTGGCGGGTATGTAAACAAGCAAAATTGTCGCATTTGGGGCACAGAAAACCCGCACGCATACATTGAAAAGCCGATACACCCAAAACTAGTCACGGTTTGGTGCGGATTTTGGTCCAGAGGCATAATTGTGCCATTTTTCTTCGAAAATGAGCAAGGAGTGGCCGTTACAGTCAATGGCGATCGTTATCGGGCCATGTTGAACGAATTTTTGTTTACAAAAATTGAAGAGGAGGATATTGGCAACATTTGGTTTCAACAGGACGGCGCTACGTGTCACACAGCCGAAGCTACACTCGATGTTTTGCGGCCTGTTTTTGAAGATCGCATTATCAGCCGCAGAGCTGATGTCGTTTGGCCACCTCGGAGCTGCGATTTGACATCATTGGACTATTATTTGTGGGGTGCCGTCAAAGATAAGTGTTACGCCAACAAGCCAGAGACAATTGACGCTTTAAAGGACAATATTCGTGAAGCCATTGCTGAAATAAAGCTGCACACAATCGATAATGTGCTTAAAAATTGGACCTATCGTGTAGGCTATTGCATGAAATTATTTGCCATTATTAACCGGAAGGATTGTACTTTCAAATAAAAAAAGAAATTTGAGAAAATATTCAGTAGTTTTTTTTTTATAGCATTTTCAAAAAAAAAAAGTTATTTGGTGGACCCTTTATATTGAACAAGTTGTTTTGCATATGAAAACAATTTAAAATTTTTAAAATTTTGTTTATAAAAAAAGAAAATTAAAAATTATTTTTGAAAAATTCACACAATCGAAAATTTAGCTATTTGTCAACTGAAATTCGGTTACTACGGTTAAAATTCTGTTATTACGAATTTCAGTCGATTGGCACAACTTAACATTATTTTAAACAACAAAGTTCGGTTAATTCAGCAGAATTTTAGTTGTAATTTCCAAAAAATATTCAGAAACCTAATGTAAATATGTAAAAAAAAAAATGTAAAATTAATAGGTTGTTACCATTAAAATACACTTTTCAATTCGGTTGGCACTTTATTTATCTTTTTGTATACTAGGGTGGGCCGATTTGTAAGGAAAAAAAAAATTGTCGATATTGTCCCATCGATTTTTCAATAGCTTTTGGCATGAGGAAAAAAAAGTAGTTCCACTACGACATATCAAAAAAATCATTTTCGAGGCGCCCAAATTTAAATTTTTTGACTTTTTCTCAACTTTTAGTTTTAAGGGCCTTTTAGTAGGTAATAAAAATAAAATCGGCTGCTTTAATAGCAATATTGAAAATGCTTTTAATTTGCCAAATAAATGCTGAGATTGAGTTTCGCTTATGAAAAATAAAAAAAAAAAAAAACCAAAAACTATAAAAATTAACACATAAAAAGATCGATTTTTCGACAAAAACTCGTCCAAAACCTCAAGAAAAACAATTTTTGGAGAAACTGCATTCGCCATCGTTTTAGCGTACAATTTCACCTTGGAAAGGTAATATTAAAAAAAAAAATTAAATCAGCCGATATTTTTTACTACCTACTAAGAAAAACTTAAAACTAAAAGTTGAGAAAATGTCAAAAAATTTAAATTTGGGTGCCTCGAAAATGATTTTTTTGATATGTAGTATTTTAACTTTTTTTTCCTCATGTCAAAAGCTATCGAGAAGTCGATGGCACAATATCGATTGATTGCTAAATCGACCCACCCTAGTGTATACCCTTAATTTTTTTTTTATATATTTATGCATGTAGTTAAACACGTGTACTAAACACCAAGAAAATTTCATAGTGGAATCGCAACTGGTTTTTGAAATTGCTTGTTAAAGTTGAAGTGTCACCAAAATCTAACTGTTTGTGCTAAAAACTTCTTCTAGAGACATACAACAATTTTTTTCAAATATCTCAAAAATTATTGTATATTCCCCTCTCAGGTTGTTTAGAACATATTTTTAGCAATATTTATACATACACTCATAGAAAAAAGTAAGTAGAAAAATTAGTAAAGCCGTTATTAATCCCACATTAAAAGTCTTAAACAAATTTTAAGTTCAAATTGAGATTTTTATTAAAAATTTTGATATCTTGACCTAATGAAATACCAAATTTTTAACTAATTTTTTTTTGCTGTATTTACTAAAGTGTAAAAAAATTACTTCGATAATCAGAACCAGCAGAGGTCGTTTTAAAGCAATGTTTGAGTTTCAGTATTTGTGAATATTTCAATATTGTGTCAGTATAAAATTGACAAGTGAAGTGAACACGTCGATTTAAAAAATTATTTAGCAACATCTATGCAAATTGCTTTATTAGTAACTAACAAAAATTAAACCTATAAAAAATATTCAGCTGATTTTTAAAACAAGTAAACAGGGAAATATTATTTAACTGGTTTTTGTGTTTATAAAATAATTTATAATGTTTAAAAAAATTAATCAAATAATTTAACAAAAAAATATTTTTTTTTTCACAATGAATTGACATTGAAATGATTGCTTATTTAATTAAATTTTTACTTATTTTTACTTATTTTTCTTTATTTTGATTTTTTTTGGATTGCGCTTCAGTCTTTGACTTTTCTGATGTACATTCAAAAGGAACAGATATCAAATATAAGACAGATACAACCCTGTATTTTATTTATCTTAAAAATACAGAGCTGTGTTTTAGTTGAATATATGCAAACAACTTAAAATTTTACTAAAATTTAGTAGATTTTACCGTTCTTTTTGCTTTTCTTATTTTACCAATATTTAACAAAAATATTCTGCTAATTTTTCAGCTTTTTCTGCTATTGTTATGTATGAATGTACAAATTAAAATTGAAACAGAATTAAAAAAAAAAAAATAATCACATTTTTTTTTTGTTTTTAATAAAAAATAATATTTCAATTTTTATAAAATTTCTAAATCATATTCACTATTCAGAAAGAATTTTTTCGATATCTTTCACACAACAAAAGTTATGTCCTTTTTGCATTATTTCAACGACTTAATTTTGCGATATTTCAAAGCTCCAGGGTTACCACAGTTTACAAAATAAAAAATAAAAAATTGTTTTGGAAATATGCGTTTACTGCCATACTCACTAAATATGGGTTAACAAATCGGAGGCCATCGAAAAATTGGTCATTTACTTAGTACTCTATATTTCTTTAGTAGGATATTGTCCTAACAAATAATCTATAGAGTTTTTGTTTTCAAATTTATTAATTGAGCACTTTCACGAATGTGTTGATATATCTATTTCGGGAATTTTCTAGGTTCACATCATTAGAACACGCTTTGAAAGAGATAACAATCCCAGGCCAAACATCAAACATTCATATAAACTAGTTTACTCACTACATTAGAACTAATATATGAGCTCGAAGTTAAAGATAATCACCATTGATCAAAAATTAAATTGAAAACTTGTTTGTTATGTGCAAGGTCCACCTTTGGTGGATATTCAATACACGTTTTTTGGTTTGTTGCTCCTTTCTATTTTTTAGTTTTGTTTATAGACAAAAACAGGGGGAGTAAACAAGACCGTACTTTGTCTTTTATACAAGTTTTCAATTTATTTTTGATCAATGGTGATAATCTTTAACTTCGAATTAATATATTAATTAGTTATCATGTAGTGAGAAAACTAGTTCATATGAATGTTGATGTTTTGCATGGGATTGTTACTTCTTTCAAAACGTGCTCTGATGATGGGAACACAGTCCTGAAAGTGGTCAATTAATATCCTAATAAAGAAATATAGAGTATGGCCTTGAACTTGAATAATTTTTATTTTCATTGTTAAAATTTCCCAATTATTACAAAAAGCTATTATATTATATTAAGTATTAAAATAAACGATAACAACCGATTGGTTTTACCGATTTGGTCAATTTTTTTAAACGAAAAGTAAGTAGTATTTTTTTAACTGATGTTCCATTAATTTAATGTGTATATTCAGCAGCCTTTACGGAAAAAATATTGTAAGTGTAGTAGCGGTCGCTTTAATAGTTATTGTCATAACTGCAAGTAGCTTGGCATATGTAAGACACCTTGTGATGACTTAGGTGATATGTGTACAAATAGATTTTAAAATAAATTTAAAAAATACAAATTGTAAAAAGCTAAATTCAAAAAACATATAAAAAAGTTAGTACAACATTTTGACTGTACCTTAGGTTAACATCAGTTATTCAGCCTAAGTTCTTAGCTGGGCAAGTTTAATGTGACACAAAAACAGTTAAAAATGGTATGCAAAATATCTCTAAAAAACAGCAGAAATAGCCCGCATATAATTAAAAATGGCATGCCAATTCCAAATATTCCAAAAAATTATTGTTGATTTATGTTTGTTTTTATATTTTCCATTAAAAAACAATAACGTCGCAATTTACAGAACAACTGCTGGATGTTATCGTAGTTAATTAAAATTATTTTAAAAGTTTCAGTTTTTGTGGTATAAAACAAAATATACCTACCAAATTTTGTTTCTGCAAAACTTCAAAAATATATATTTTCAAATTCTTTTTTCTAAAAATTATATTTGAACCAAAAATTAGTTTAAAACTTGCAAAGTTGGATTACTAATGGCCTTAAACATTTTTCTACTTACTTCTTTCTATGAATGTATTACCACATACCCCATATTATAAAGAGGATAAACCGTTTAACAATATGTTAATGCAATTTTAGAGATTTTATGTTTTCGGAAATGCGACCGCAATGCAAATCCGAAGCCAGTAAATTTAAAAATTAAATTTTCTTTTTTTTCAATTTATAACGAGCTTTCAACCTCCGTATATTTACAAAAATAAAGCAAATCAAACATATTAGCTAGGTTGATACTAGTATTTCGATCTGGCTAAAGATCTCATCAGAACCCGAAGTTTTAGAAAAGCTAGAGCCTATATAATAGGCAGAACTTTAACAAAAAACCTATTAATAATCAATTTTGCTCCATTCTTGTCTTCTTATTTTATTTCAAATATTTTTCCACAACTTTTCTGCAAAGGTAGAAATTTAGAAACGAAGTTTTTTTTTGAAACGAATTCCACTCTTACAATCACTCAAGACGTATTTAGTTGTTCCAAGCTTTTTACATTTTATTCTAACTCGATTAGTTGTTGGGATATGGACCCATGTTATTTAAAACGGAATTGGTTTATATTTTTGGACTAAGTTTTGAAAAAAAAAATGAAATACATTTTAAATATATACGTTTTATATTTTGCACAGAATCTGTAAATCATACATTTCGATTGTTGCAACATTTTCATGGGTATAAACTCTAAAAGTTTCAATAAAATTTTTTTCCTCAATATTTACTACGTTTAATACAGTAAAAATTTCATATATTTATTACATTCTTTATACAAAAATTTTATACATTTTATTTTTATTTTGCACATAAAGTTTTATTTTTGTTTGTTCCAAGAGTAATCAAAAAACGTTTATCAGTTTTTTATACCCTCCACACACAGTGTTGAGGGTATATATCAGTTTGTCATTCCGTTTGTAACGCTTCAAAATATAGGTCCAAGAACCCACAAACTTTATATATTCTTGATCCTTATGAAATTCTAAGTCGACTTTGTCTGTTGAAATGGCGATCATGGAGCCAAAATGCAATATATATATTTCTAATATTTATCTACCTTATTTAACATCCTCACAAGCTGTATGGTATTATAAAAGTATCAAAATCGGTCCAGCGGTTCAAAAGTTATGATTTCATTTTTGCTAAATTTTCCATACAAATTCGTGTATATTAGTACAATTTCAAAGTAGCGTCAAGTGTATAAAATATAATGTCATATTTTCCACCAGTCGCTAAGAGGTGGGGAATATTTAAAATTTACCTCAAATGTTTATTTCACCACTAAAACGGTTTTGCAGCACACAAATATTTTTGTTTACATCCAAAAAAGGTTTTCCCCTCAACACAATTTTTTCACCTTTAAAATGTTTTTTTTCCATAACTTTTTTTCTGCTGCATTTTTTAACATATTGCGCTGTGGAGGGTATAAAAAAAATTTGGTAAAACCAAATTTAATTCACGTACTTGTATTCTTTTCTATATAATAGTTTTATCTGATATTTTTTATTTAATATGACATTGCTTTGTATTTTGGTATGCAGATATTAACATTTTTGCTGCAGTTTTTTTTTCTATGCTTTACAGTTATAATAAATACCAGTCTAGAGTTAAAAATATGTTTCAAAAAATATATGCAAAATTAATACAATATGCAAATTTTGTCTGCTGTAGAGATTTTAAATGGATTTGTTATTCGTAACAATATATTTTTTAGTTGGATTTGGTTTTTTATATGAATATATACAAAAAAAAAAAAAAAAATAAAAAAAATTAAATTTAGATGGCAATAAATGGATGCGAAAAAAGAAAAGAAAATTGAAATGAATTTAAATAAATGCATATAAATTACAAGAATTTAAAGCAACATAAAATTCTTTTAATAAAATTATATAAATCTTTTGAAAGTAGATGTGGTTACACAAGAAAATCTCAATTTGGTGTTATTTACATTGGAGATGAGCGATTTTTTAATACCGGTGATGTAATCACCGTGATTGAAAACTCACTGGCAACATTAGTGATCGAATTTTTCAAGTATCAGTTACTCTAAATGTTGCTCTTTTAATATTTTAGCACCATGCATTTTTGAATACATACGAGTAATTGTGTATAGTAATACATATTATTTTTGGTAAAATTTACTTGCTTTCACAATCGCACAAAATATAAATGTCTCTTTTTACCATGTTTACGTTGCCGGTCACAAATGTTGTTTCATAGTTTAGAAAATCGCAGCCTTATTTGAAATAGCTTATTTTTTTAACTGAAAAACCGCGATCGCGGTCACTGTTTATAAGAATTTTAAAATCAATTTCACTGTAAAATCACTGGATTGCTCATATCTAATTTACATCTTTTTAATTACTAACTTCTGGAAAAAATATAGTTCCCTAGGTCTGAAATATAAATTAATATACAAGAAATGTGTATAAAATAGAAATCCCTAAAGTATGCAAGTAAAATTATTAACTTGCAATAAATCTATCAAAAATATTAACTAATACATTCAAGTTTAACACCAATACATATTTCAGGAGGACTGATTATCACATCAGCTTTCAATACAGCTTCTACAGCGCCAAATATTTTGGGAAAATAAATTAAATGTGATAGGGTCAGAATTTGGTATTGCTTGGACGCATAATAATTTAAACAAAAGGAAATATTATCACAATAAAGTTAATCTACTACAGTCATTAAAAACAAAATACCTTAACAATATAGAAACTCAAGTAAGTCAGACTAGCAGATTTTATAAAAACTTGGACACAAACGCTGGCCAACGGTATATAACAGAAGGCAATACTCAAGAAACAATAACTTGGATATTAAAGGCTAGAAGTGATTTGAAAGAGCTAAATGGAAAGAGATTTCAAGCTGATACATCAACTGTATGTTCTCTTTGTAATATGAATGCAACGGAAAATATGCTAAATTTTCTAGGTAGATGTCAAGCGTTAAGAGAATTCAAAGTTATGTTTTTCAAAAAGGTTTTACTTCAGGAAAATGAAATAGTGAATATTTTAGACTGTATTTTACTGTAGATTGGAAATCCATAGCTAATTATGTGAAAACTTGAATTCGATACAGAAAATTTTTATTAGATGAATTTAATCTTTAATTAAATATCATGTATAGCTTGCATATGTCGACTGACGACCATAGGTCAATGTCGTACTTATTTCATTTTTATTTTTTATTATATATTTTTTAAATTTATGCTTTAATTTTTATGTATATTGCTTAAATAATTTTTAAATAAGAAATAATATTACTACTACTATTTCAATTTATTGAGCCATTTAAATAAGGAAACTCTTATTTTGTTTACAATTGAAGCATCTCTTGTGCCCTGGTCTGTGTTTTCGTAAATACCCTATAAGTATGCAACAATTTGTATGTCATTCTTATTTAATGACAATAAACCCCTTTAAAGTATTTACAATGTTTAGTATTGTTATTGGCGCCAAAATACATACTCTGTGTTTTTTATATGATAACTATCTCTGTATCAGTGTTGCCACAAGAGAAATTCAAAATAACTCATAATTGGGGTCAAAATAATACAAAAACTTCCAAATTACACATTCAGTTAAAACAATAATGTTCCAGAGTCTGTTGTTTTATTCTTTTAGGAAATTGTTCCATAAGGGAACGTACTTGGAATCAAAGGGCACACTAAAAAAAAAACAGTTAGTAGAAAAGTTATTTAAACGTCTTGTAAATCAAGTATACTATTTTTAATGAACATTTTTTGCTGAAATTGTGTTTTCAGCTAAAATTTTAGTTATAGTTATTCAGCACTTAACTGTTTTAAACTTATGTTTTACTAATGTTTTACTAATGTTTTACTAATTTATTTTGCTAAAAAAAATTGTACTGATAAGCACTTAAAAGGGTGTACGACAACCATATTGAAAGATATACGTAGAATGAAGTAGATATCGCGGCATATCAAGATGTAGTAGAGACGAGGAAAATTATACTAAAAAGCACATCTCGTGTAAGACATATAAAAAAATCAACCATGGAAGATTTTTGTATCTGTTTTTTATACATAAAAAAACAAACTGACCCCAAAAATGTGTATCGTAAACATATAAATTGCGGATTAAAAAAATAAAATTTTGTGTTGTCACCGATTTGTCAAAATAAATGTCTATTAATTAAATTAAAGTCAAAATAAAATATTTAAATTTAATAAAGATTAAAAGTGTATTTACAAACTAAATTATACTAGTGAATATTAGTATAGTGTGGTCAAATTGCAAACAGATATAAGTTCAGATAAACAAACAAAAGCGAAAGACCAGAACACACATCATACGTAATTTTGTACCGTTTACTTTTACTTATCGCAAAAAAAAAGGGTTACATATTTCATATTTTGCTATTTCTTTTTGTTTCGTTTTTAGAAAGATGCCATCATTTAGACAACTATTGATGTAAGTCGTTGAAAGATAATTTGTTTTTGTTATATATAATTATATCTATATATTTTCAGATATTTAGTTAATTCGTTGCGTCAGTGCAAAATAATGAACATTTTTATATTTTGTAACATATTGCAAATTATTTTTAAAAGAATAACCAAAAATATTTAAGATTTTCAGCAAATAAATTATCTAAAGTTTAATTTTTCTACAATTTTTTTTAATTTTTTTCAGGCTACTAATATTCAGCAATAATTTTATTAACTTTTAGCAACGATTTTTTAATTTTGAATCAACTATGTGAATCTTTGCTGAATCTTCTAATTTTGTTGCTAAAATTCAGCTCGCTAATTTTCAGCAAAAGATTTTGCTGCTATTAGCAATTTTTTTGCAAGCACCCTCATGACTAAAATTTTGCTGGATTTACTAACTTTTTTTGAGTGCATGAAAATCTGACTTTTTGTAAAGAAAAAGCTTAGCGATTTTACTTTTTTTTACGGTATTTTGTATAAAATACATAAAAATTCTTGAAATCTGCAGGCACACATGCACAAAAAAAGTTTTACAGTTGTATCTACTGAAAAATACAGTTATTTTAACTCTACAAAGAAAATTACCGTTAAAATAACTAAAAATTTAATTTTTTTTAACTGTTTAAAAACTACTAACAAATGCAGTAAAAACAACTCAACTAACAATTGAGAATTTTTTACCACAATATTTTTTTTCAAAACTATAGTTTTTTTAACATTTATTTTTTCGGTATTTTAAAAATAATTTCTATTAAAAAAAATTGTTTTCTGTGAATTACAATGAAAAATTCCAAACAGTACTCCAGTTATAACGCTTTTTTTGCAAACTATGTGCATATCAATAATAACAAATATAAACTAAACGAGAATTTTTAAAAACTCGCCGTAATCTTTTTTTTTTTTTTAATAATAACGAAAGTTAACTGTTTACTGAAAAATTACTGTTTCGTTAGTTGTTTATTAAAATACCAAAATAACTACTTCAAAGAACTGTTAAAAAACAGTTATTTTTTTAGTTGTTTTTTAGACAACTGTTATAATAGTTGTTTTGTATTATTTCATTGAAAAACAACTGTCATTGCAGTTAGAAAAAACTACCCCCGATGACTACACAAACAACTGTTATGTAGTAACTGTAAGAAAATTTTTAGAGTGAATTTCAATTGAAAAATATCCCCATAATTTAACAGATTTTTCTATTTATAGAATCTCCTTAATATGTATAACGCTTTCTACATAAAAATGTCGTTAGAATTAGAGTGGTAATTTTACTGAAAACAATCCTTACGATATACGGGTTTTTCTAAAAAAATGCTTCAAGAAATTATTTGTTCTTTAAATGGATCAATTGCTTAAAAATTTTGTAAGGATTTAGTATCTAACGTATTTTTAAGATTGTATATAGAATTCGCATCAGAATATCAAAGATTTAAAGAAAAAAAATCCTCAGAATCTAAAATGTATAAAAAAAAAACAATAATGTAGACATATAAATTTAAAATTTAATATAAAAATTGCAATTAAACATGGACTACACACAATTTGTGTAATTGCACACGAAGTGGCAGCACTGCTTTATATAAAATTGGTAATTCCAAAGTTACAATTTTTTTCTTATACACTTTGCCAAAGCATGGTATTAATAAAATTGACATTTTAAGATTCTTTGCCAAAAAATTTAACAAATTTATACTTTGTTTCAAGCTGAATTGATAATTTTTTGTAAAATTTAAATTGGCATGTTTAAAGATTAAAATATGAAATTTACATTGGAGAGTTAAAAACTACAATACTCGTATATATTTTATAGCATGGGAGAGAAAAATGCAAAGTACGTACTACAGTAGAGTGTGGGTCGGCATGCGTTTTGTTGATGCATTAAGTGGGTGTCATGTTACTCAAAATTCTAAAAAAAATTCTGTTGGCATAAAGGTTATAAATTCAGCATTTATTCATATCACTAAAGCTGAAAAAATAAATATTTTACTTAATATTAAAGTTTAGAAGATCAGAAAACAAACGATACCCAACTAGCTAATAAACGCAAGGGCTGCAAGCTATTGCTACACTCAAAAAAAAAAGAAAATATGTACTCGTACTTATGAAAAAGCACTTCTTGGGATGTTATTAATTTAGATACCAATTAATTTCTATGGTGATGCAAATGCTGTTTAAAATAACTTTAAATTAACAATTTTGGCGGTTGTTAACAATAACTTCTATGAAAGCGAAAAATGTGCGTTTACTAATGCTTTGGAAGTCAAGTTAAAGAGGTTCCTAAAGCACTACTTCCACTTTATTTTTCTGGGACCATAAACAGATTTAAACATGTAAACCTTTTATTACTAATGGGCAGTCAGTAATACCAAACGACGCTAAGTAAGGCAAGGGTAAGGAGTTTAACATGATGGAGTGCAATAACGCCTTACGAAATACGGCCTTAAAGGCTTTATTTCTCAATGGAAAGTGAAATAAGTCCTTTATTTCCAAAAAGGTTTTATTGCACTTTGAAAGTGAAATAAAGCCGTAAAGGTCTTATTTCACTTAAATTTTTTTTTAAATGAAGCAATAAAATTTCAATAAAGGCCTTATGTCACTTTCAAAGTGCAATAAAGCCCTTTTCGCAATAAAGGCCTTATTTCTCAATTGGAAGTGAAATAAAGCCTTAAAGGCCTTATTTCGTAAGGCGTTATTGCACCCCACCGTTTAACATAGTATCAGGTAACAGGTTCCGTGTTATACCATCCGTACGTTATTAGGCGTTGAATATTGGCAGGGATTTGCAGAATTGGCAGGGTAGAGCCTAGTAAAAAGACTGTAAGAATAATATTTGTCAACAATAATATGTGTTCAATACAAAATACGTTCAATAACTGCATATATTTTGAACAATCGGCCGAATAGTGAATAATAGCATTATTCGATAGAATAATTCGGTTAAACTGTATTTTTCATGTAGAAAATTAAAAAAAAATCTAGTTTTTCATAAAAATGTTCTGCTTAAAATGTTAAACAGGGCTTAAAATTTCAGATGATTTTTAAGATTATTTTTCAACCTAAAAAGTATTACGGTTCAGTTTAATTTTGTCTATATCTAAAGTAGAGTGTACTTTTATATAAAATTTATAAGAAAATTAATATAAGAACTATTCGGCAAAGATTCGGTATTCGAATACACTATTTGGGATATCTCACAAGCAAGGTATAATTAAAAATAGACGTTTCAAATTACATATAAGCCCTTCAAAAACTTTATGAAGTTATATATAATTTGATATAATTGCTGAGAAAAAATAGGAACTGTTTCCATATATAATTTAATGTTGGCCCATATAATTTCTTTTACTTGGGATATTAAAACAAATGTGTTTCAATGCCATACTTTGGCCGTTGAATAATGTTATTGGCCGATTGTATATTTTCGGCCGAAATCGATCCAACAAAGAAATCAGGATATGCTTTAAAAAAATCCATCGATAAATGTCGAAGTTATAAAGGGTGTCCCAAGAAGAACGCAATTTTTAAATCTGGCAACATTCGAAGTGTCATTGTTTGACATTTGAACAATTGTTATTGTTTGCTAGTAGAAGGTACGAGGTTAGTAAAAATGGAGCGCTACACGAATGAACAACGCATTCTCATTGTGAAATTGTTTTACCAAAATGGTGAAATGGAAAATGCTGATTTTGCCGATAAAATCATCTTCAGTGACGAGGTCCATTTTCATCTTGATGGCTTCGTCAATAGGCAGAATTGTCGCATTTGGGGTGAGGAAAATCCTCGAGTGATTCACGAGAAGCAAATGCATCCTCAACGTGTCACTGTGTGGTGTGGTTTTTGGGCTGGAGGAATCATTGGACCTTTTTTATGAAAATGAGGCAGGTCAAGCGCAAACAGTCAATGGTGTTCGGTATCGTGAAATGATAACCAGTTTTTTTCTTGCCTAGAATTAAAGAAATGAATGTGGAGGGCATGTGGTTCCAACACATGTCATACAGCCAGAGAAACAATTCAATTGCTGCATCAGTCATTTCCCGGTCGTGTTATTTCGCGTTTTGGAGATCAGAATTGGCCGCCTAGATCGTGCGATTTAACACCATTAGATTTTTTTCTTTGGGGTTTTTTGAAGTCGATGGTTTACGCGAATAAGCCGACGACGACTCAAGCCTTAAAAGAGGAAATTGGACGCTGCATTAATGAAATACCGCAGCATTCATGCAAAACGGTCTTTGAAAATTTCATTAAAAGATCGCGTGCATGCCAGCAAAGCCGCGGCGGCCATCTGCACGATATATTGTTCCATACATAACCTCATTCTGTCTACTTTACGATATAATAAAGTTTCACGATTTTTTTTTAAATATCTGTGTTTTATTTAAAATTTAAAAATTGCGCTCTTCTTGGGACACCCTTTAGTACATGTTCAACAACAATTTTAATTTCTTTACTAAATTGACGCAAAAAATTACACATTATTTTTGAACGTTATTAAAAAAGTCTATAAAATCTAGGGAAAATCGATGAAAGTAAATCGGGGTCAGAAACCTTATTTGGTGAAATATACCAGAAATCAAACAGAAATTAAATTAAAAAGTTATTTCTTTCCCTTAAAATTCTACAATTTTTTGTATTATTTTTTTAATTAGACCCACTTTCGGAACAAAATATTCTGGTAATTGATCAATAACATTTTAAAACGCATTTGTTATAATTAAATAATGCAGTTTGTTTCTATTGTTTAGAATAACTTGTATAAAATATTTGTTCACAAATCATAAAAAAGGATCCGCGGATCCCCATTTGAGAACCATTGCCACAGATCTTATCAACTATGAACAGTCATGTTGATAATATAAACCAACAAACATATTTACATTAGTCAGTAAATAAATTCAATTGAAATTTTGTTGAAATTCATTTTATATGCATTTTGATTTGTAGTTGATTATATAATTGATTAAATTTATAAACACACAGACAGTTGTTGTTATCATATATGTCAGTGAAAGAAGTAAAAAATATGGAAAATATTGGCATAAATATGAAGGAAAATATTTAATTCAAGGTCGAACAAATACAGACAAATAATATAAAATTTACAAAACAAGGATGAGATTTAGAAAACTATACAAATATATTTAACCCATTCCTGCCTATTGGGTATTTAAATACCCAAAAAGGAGCCATCTTAAAAAAATTATAGCTAAAGCCAGGTAAGAGTTGCATCAAAATGATTTTTACAGGTAGGTGGAGAAAGGATTAAAATACTTTAGGAAAATGTTGGTGGAAAATTGGGGGTTGGTAATTATCTGTTCAATTGTCTGCAAATTTACATATTCTGAAAAATTGAAAGAAAGAATTGAAATTGCCTCTGAAAAATTGGAGAAGCGACACATCGGAAAACTTTATTATTGGCTAATAGTGTTAGGTATTCTTTAAAGTGCAAAAAATTTGTAGTTGGATTGGACCACTCACTTGGGCTACAGGTATGATTTCATGACATGACCATTAAAATACGTATTTTACAGTTTTATGAAGTACTCTTGCTTGAAATATCGATTATTTTCCAGTAAAAATGAAGAGTTTTACATGAAAGAGCATAACAAAATAATTTAATTAAAAAACCACAGAGGAATTATTTTATATCAGTGGTTAATTCATAAGTCCCAAGTATGGGAAAATGAAAAGAAAATTATATCAAATAACTTCCAAAACCTTAAGTAAAGAATGTGTGAAATTTCATTGATATTGGACAATGGAATCGGGGGTCAGGCATTAATGGGTTAACAAAATTCCCTCAACGCAATTTAAAATTTCGTAGGAATAGAATTTTTGTCAAGGGACAGAAAGCTTTATTTGTACACTCAGGGAACGTCGTGTTTAAAAATATGAAGTCGTTTGGGTTGTAATACAGCTTCTATATTTTTAATGCAAATGTCAGTAATTTTAAGAACAAATTTAATTTTTTACTAAACTTGCAGTTCATTTAAAAAAAAACACTTCTTGTGGCTGTTTTATGATTCTACATTAATTTTTTTGTAGTAGTTTTTTGTTATTAAAAATAATAAAAAAAAATAAATGTTTGTTTATGTGGTTAATTTTTACTACAATTGTGGTTAATTTCTTAAACATTAAAAAACAACAGATAATGTTAGTTGAATTTACTGAAATATAAGTCGTCATTTCTTTAAGTGAAATTTCATTTGTGTTTAACTGCATTTACCTACATAATATTCGAAGTGTAGGAAAGTAAGAAAATTGTCAAACCATTAAATATGAAGAGCTAAATTATGATATAAAATGTTATCATTTTATGGTATAAAACCTTAAGAAAAAAAAACACAGATGACGCCTAAGCAAAAATATCTTCCTTTTTTCATAATCCCTCAATTACAGAAGGCCAAAACCTGTCCCTATGGGGAATGAGGAGTCAATTGACCTAAGAGTGACTGGTTAAAGAAGGACTTATCACAGGACTGGTATAATTAAATACTGAAGTGGGTTAAGCAGTGTCAATTGTCCTAAAATTACCAACCCTGTGACTGGGAGGACATACCACTTAACCAGAATGCCAGTTGGCAAGTTAGCCAGAATTTTACCCATTGGAAGCTGTTTAGTTTTCGCTTATTTTATACGACATGGCCCTTTTGCGACAGTCCTGTGGTATGCCCATCTTTGGTTAGTCCTGTGTCATGCCAATATGTGGTTTAAAGCAGGACAAATGACCTCCTCCTATGACAAGCCAATGTTAAAGTTGCCAGTTGTTTACATAGGGTAGGGTTCAGCAGAGGACCGGTCTCTGGCACGAAGGACCGATCCTGTGGCACACGCAGAACCGGTCGCATTCCCCATAGGGATGTTTGAAATTTAATTAAAACTAAGAGACAATCCATGAAAGGAAAACATATGTTAACATAATTGTGGACACAAAATTATTATATTATAATCGTAATTATCATATACATGATTCTGGCTAATCGTATTATGATTACCGATCACGATTTTACAGTCATTTAGAATCATTTTATGTTTGCTACTACACATTATGATTGTTACGCATCGAAATCATAACGTGGTACTCTTAAACTATCATATCTGCGTGTTATGACACAGGCAAACAATTTGTAATATGGCTTTTATTCCGCAAATCCTAAAATTGGCTTTTATAGCTATAAACTCAAAGCAAAAATTTGTTGTTAAATTTCTTCATATATTTATGGGTACTTTATTTTTTTAAAACAGCTTCACTACAGAAATACACACAGCGGCGGTAAATTGCAAGATCTTGGAAGCCAATTCACGGGTCCGAAACGTGGAACTATGCGGTTACCAAACGTTTCCTTTAATAAAGCAATTGTGGCACGAGCTGGGGGACATGTTGCTTCGTCTTGTTGAAGTCACAGCTGCTGCACATCATGGTTGTTCAATTGATGATGGTTGTTCAATTCTGACCGGCATCGTTTTTAAAGAAGTACGGACCAATGATTCCGCCCATAAAGCACACCAAACAGTCAGTTTTTCTGGATGTAACTGTGTCTCAACATACACTTGAGTATTATCATAACTCCAAATACGGCAGTTTTGTCTATTGACGTATCCATTTAAACAAAAGTGAGCTTCATCGCTAAACAAAATTCGCAAAATTCGGGCGCGATACGTATTTCGAGCAGAACCATGATTTTCAAAACAAATTTGCACTATTTGGAACGATGTTCAGGCATCAGTCTATTCATGTTGAAATACCAAACCAAACTAAACATAAATCACTTAACAGCTGACAAAATGGCTGCCATTTAAAAACGTGTTGCCAACTTAAAATTCTATACTTGTGTAAAAACACCCTTTATATATACCCCCCATGTCATTATAATTAGATACAAACATTTATGCTTTAACATATATGTTTTATATGAGTATATAAATTTATGCATTTTTTTTTTTTTTTTTTTAGTTTATTAATTTATTTACAAAAAGTTTATTACAAAATTAAGTTTGCCTCAGCGTCATATGACATTGTTGAGGCGAGTTGGCATTAAATTTTATCAAGTGATAAATTAATAATATTCAAAATTTCATTTAAAGTTTACATTAATTTTTTTTTTTTTTTTTTTTTTTTTATATAAAATTATAACATTAAAAGCATTTCCAAATTGTTTAACAAATGCTCTTTTAAAGAGGATTTAAAAGCTGAAATTCTTGAAATATTTCTTAGATTTTGCGGTAAGTTATTATACTCCATGCACCCAATATATTCGATTCTCTGCTTTGTGGTTTCGAGTCTACATCTTGTCACTCTTAAATTTGAGCTATTTCGTGTGTTGATGGCTGTTTGATTTATTCCAAAAGATATAGTGTTGTGGCCAATATTCTGCAATGCTTTAAATATAAACACTAGCAATTGCTTTTTATAAAGCCCATATATAGGTAAAATATTTTTTGAAACATTTTTGTATAATGAAAGTGTGGAATACATTATTGGTAAATTATAAACCGTTTTTAATGCTTTGTTTTGTACTCTTTGCAAAGCTTTAAGTTCAGTATTATTTTTAGAACCATATACCAATACTAGATAATTCAAATGGCTTTGAATTAATGATTGATAAAGTAGTAGTTTTGTTTTTTCATTAAATTTATTTTTAAATTTGTACAACAATCCAATAACTGGAGATATTCTCGATTTCAAATTTTGAATGTGCATATTCCACGACAAATTATTTTGTAATTCCACTCCCAAATACCTTATCGACTGACTTTCAAACACTTCTTCACCATCCACATTAGGCCGGGTCGATTTGTGGGGAGGCAAAAAAATCGCCCAAAGCTCAGTGAAAATCGTATTCTAGGGATCAAAATAAGAAACTTTGCGGAATTAACCATACCTCTAAAACGAATTCTACTACCCCCGAAACTGTTGACTTTTGTCCCGTAGGGTCAAGTTTTGAAAAATCCCACTTTGACCCATGTAGAGTGCCCCAATCGAGTCCAAATGTATGACCGACCCCCACTAACTTTGAAGGGCCGATCCACCCATGCTCGTGGCACACCCCCCTGGAACTCCCCTGGGGGGTTCCCCATACAAACATTTCAAAAAATCTCCATTTTTGGCACTTTATTTTATTATTTTTTATTTATTTTATTTATTTTTAATATTTTATTTATTTTTTCTCTTTAGAAATTTATTTAGTCAGAACATATGTAAATGAAAAAATTAATTTAACTTAGTAATAGAAAAGAAAAGATAAAAATTACTGTTTGAAGTCTTTTTTGCTTTCAAGTCTGGGCAATTTCGCACGGCTCTCTAACGTCGTCGCCATAACAGCCTCTACATTTTCCGGTATAACTCGTTTGGAAACGCTAGCTAGCAATTGAACGTGTCGTTCTGTTCCTTGTATGTGTGATGGAATTTTTGGATCATTAAACGGTGGATCATCTTGATTTAAATATTCTTTCAAAGTATCGTATGGAATGCTTCGAGTGAATGGTGGTTCAAATACGTCATTTATGTCATTCATATTGATCATTTCCGTGTAACTTGTGCAATAAAAGTTTATATCTGGTTTTTTATAAGCTCTAAGTCCCGTTGGGGTCGTCAACATCGGTTCGATAGCGTAGAATTATCTTGATAGCACAGTCGCGCTTTTCTTTGCTATCATCAAACAACATTGATAACAAGATATTTTCCGAATGCGCATAATATGAATTATCTGTAATTACTTTATTGACAATTTTGCGTAAACGAGGTTCTAGAAATCTTGACCAACTAATGAATTTGAAAAATAATCTACTACCGTACACGACAGAGCTGTAATACTTAATATTGAAGTACATTGGCACATAACATGTAATTATAAATTCAACCAGTATTCTTAAATTTGCATCTGGATTTTCCGTTGTCACATATAATCGTAATAGTCTAGCGGCCTTGGTGAGCCACCGAGAATGTACAATTTTCCCTGGTTTGATGTTAGCCAGATCCACTGAAACCACGCCGCTAGAAATTGCATGGGCCATGTCGTATAAGTACTTGGAATCGGTGGAAAATTCAATTTTTTCTGGAGCAGGGGGCATATTTTTCAACTCAATTTTCTGAAAGCCGTCCACCACCTGAAAATATATAAAAATAAAGCAATTAAAAACGGTTGACAATTATAATAAATGAGTGATAGCAATAACTTACCGGAAGAGTTTCACAAGTTTCGATTTGACGGCTCAATTTTCCGGTTGCCGATCTTGGTCCAGTGCTGGTTGATTTATCCAAAGCTTCAAACAAATGCCGAAACGGAAGTTCGTTGAAGTGTAGAAGGCAAACGAACCAATGCAATGGTCTTTTTAACAGCAATTCGAATCGTCGTATAATTCCACCGTGTGGGCCAGTGTTTGTTGGCTCACCGTCAACGCATATGCCAATTAATTCATTCAGTGATATATTTTTATCGTTAAAAAAATCATTTAATTTGGTTGTTTTGTATTCAGCGGTTTCATGTTCCAGTCTTACGTAACCAATCAATTCAGAATTCGGTTCTCTCAAAATAACAAGATGAGGTTCTTTTACCATCCTAGTATGATACTTCTCATCAATTGCATCTCTCGTTAAAGTATCATCTTTTCTGCCATCGAATGAAAATGCTAACAAATTGGTATCATCTAACCGTTTGCGAAGCACTTCTTGTCTGCATTTCTCTTTTTCTCGGCGAACTTTCGATTTATCCATGATGAGAGGTTTGCCATGGGTATCTTTCATTTTAAAATCTTGGAAAAGAGCGGTTCCCATTGCTGATGCTACTCTATCAGGCACACCAAATCTGTCACATACCAAGGCAAAGTTAAAACAATCGTATCTCTGTGTGTATTGTGAACTTGTGCTTATATCCAAATCTTCTTGAACCGGTGGCGGTGCGTATGTTGAATCATCGGGATCTTGGTATGTTGGCATTGATGACATAGACGTTGCTCCTTGCTCTTCAATTTCCATCGCAAATCCATCCATTGTTAGTCTTCTCTGATTATGTTGATCGTGCATAAACTCTTTGAGGCGTTCGGGAACCAAACCGCATGCACATGGAGCTGCCTTCAAATCGCATTTACATGTTCCAATGAAAAAAAATTGTTTCCAGAGATTTTACATACTCTGTAAATTCTTGGTGTTTGTTTCTATTCTTGATTTGCTCTTGATATTTGACAAGCAATCTATTCAATTTATTATATACACTTTTTTTCAGCATTATTTCCATACCAAGTTTTTTCCAAATTCCAATCAACTTATCTTGTACTTGAATAGTGAATGATTTATAGAGCAATTTTTTTTGTTCGCTCAAGTAAAAATAATATCTCAAAATATCCAGATGGGTTGGTAAATTAAGATCAGTCAAATCAGTAGACACACCAAAAACAGTAACATCATGCCTGGGTATATGACTCATTGGGTTTTCGATAGTTGTTGATGTTGTTATTGCTTCATCTTGCGGTGTAAAGGATGGTGGATTCATTGTAAACTTTTTGATTTGGAATGATTTTTTTTTTTAAATATTTTTTTATCTGAAATTAGAACTTCACACTTTGAGTTCTTCACAACGACTTAATGCATTCACAAAAACTGTTGCGTTATATATGGTCTACGAGGTAATAAAAATGAAATGGTAATTTTAATTCTACCTGTAACCGATTTTGTTGTTAAAACTGCCCATTAAATACTTACATGTAAATTAAAAGTTAATCTGACCACAAAATCTGTTAAGCAAGTGCGCCTTTTATTACTTCTGGAAAATCCTTTATGATAATTTTATGCTCAATTCTACCTGTAACCGATTTTGTTGTCAAAACTGCCCATAAAATACTTACATGTAAATTAAACGTTAATCTGACCACAAATACTGTTAAGCAAGTGCGCCTTTTATTACTTCTGGAAAATCCTTTATGATAATTTTATGCTTTCTGTTAAGCAAGTGCGCCTTTTATTACTTCTGGAAAATCCTTTATGATAATTTTATGCTCAATTCTACCTGTAACCGATTTTGCTTAAGTAAGTTTACGACATGCAGCTGTGTCTTGTGGTGGCTTAAAAAACCCACACAACCTATTTTACGACCTGCAACAGAACGACACGTTCAATTGCTAGCTAGCGTTTCCAAACGAGTTATACCGGAAAATGTAGAGGCTGTTATGGCGACGACATAAGAGAGCCGTGCGAAATTGCCCAGACTTGAAAGCAAAAAAGACTTCAAACAGTAATTTTTTTTATTTCTTTTCTATTACTAAGTTAAATTATTTTTTTCATTTACATATGTTCTGACTAAATAAATTTCTAAAGAGAAAAAATAAATAAAATATTAAAAATAAATAAAATAAATAAAAAATAATAAAATAAAGTGCCAAAAATGGAGATTTTTTGAAATGTTTGTATGGGGAACCCCCCAGGGGAGTTCCAGGGGGGTGTGCCACGAGCATGGGTGGATCGGCCCTTCAAAGTTAGTGGGGGTCGGTCATACATTTGGACTCGATTGGGGCACTCTACATGGGTCAAAGTGGGATTTTTCAAAACTTGACCCTACGGGACAAAAGTCAACAGTTTCGGGGTAGTAGAATTCGTTTTAGAGGTATGGTTAATTCCGCAAAGTTTCTTATTTTGATCCCTAGAATACGATTTTCACTGAGCTTTGGGCGATTATTAAATCGACCCGCCCTAATCCACATATATACTAAAACTACCAGCGTGGTTATTTAGGTAGGGTTTAAATCTTAGAACTTTAGTTTTCTTCGTATTTATAACCAATTTGTTTAGCCTCGAATATTCAAAAATTAATGCTGCATCTCTTTCCATGTATGCTTTTAATACAGTTTCATGTTTATATGGATAAAACAAGGATATATCATCAGCATACATATAAATCTTTCCGGAAAGTCCAAGATTTATGATATCATTCACATAAATTGTAAACAAAAGTGGACCCAAAACACTGCCTTGCGGCACACCATGCTCAACATCACCAAGAAAACTTTGACTGCTATTTATTTCAACGAATTGCTTTCTATTTGTTAAATAACTCTTAAAAAGATTCAACTCTCTACCCACGATTCCATAATATTCCAATTTTTGTAACATTATGTTATGATCTACGAGGTCAAAGGCTTTAGAAAAGTCATAGAAAATACCTGCCACAGCTTTAAATCCTTGATCCAACCCTTTGCATATATAGTTAACAACATTTACCACTGCATTCTCAGTTCCACTTCCTTTTCTGAAACCATACTGACATTCATAAATTAGTTTGTTATTTTCAAAGTACGTTAGCACTTGTTGATGAATTATTTTCTCAAAAATTTTGTCAATTATGGATAATAACGCAATAGGTCTATATTTCTCTTCGACATTAGCATTTACTTCCTTCGGCAATGGGACAACTTTTGAAATTTTTAAAATATTTGGATATTCTGAAGTTTCTACAATACTCTGAAAAATATTAAATAAATGCGGTGCAATTTCTTGACTGCACTTTAAAAATATCTTTGGGGACAAGTTATCATGACCAGAGCTTTTGGTTACGGATAGATTTGAAATTATTTGTAAAATTTCTTCGATCGTTGTAACATTAAAATGGAATCTGCTATTATGACGGCTTATGGTTCTAAGATTGTTAAACGAGTCTGTGGGGTAAGTAATAATGTTTTCTTTCATAGTTTTAGGAATTTGCAGAAAATATTGATTTAGACGTGCACATTTTATTGCATCATCATTTATAAGTTCACCAAAAGAATTTTTTAAGTTAATTTGATTTTTTATGCTCCTTCCTAAGCTTTGGTTTAAAAATCTCCAACATTTCTTGGGATCCTGTTGAATATTACAGATATTATCATGATAATAATTATTCATCGACTCTCGACATGCACTTTTTATTACTTTGCTTATTCTTTTTAATCTGTTATGTAGATCAACATTACCCGGTCTTCTTCTTCTTCTTTGTTTTAAAATATTTCTTTTTAATAAAATCAGATTTTGAAGATCTTTGTTCATCCAAGGGGCTATTTCATTTTTTAATAACTTTTTTGATGATTTTACAACAGTAGAATTTGTATTAGCATCAGACAGGTATTTTATTAAATTTGATGTATCATGCGATGGATTACCAGAGTTCTGAATTAAAACATTATTTTGAAGATATTCCTTAAATTTGTTATAATCACAAAATTTCTGAATAACTTCAACAGAATTACAGGACCGGACATTATTTTTTATCTTACAAGATATCATATTATGATCTGATAAATCGGATTCAATAACATCAACAAAAAGTGTATTAAAAAAATTACTGAAGACATTGTCAATAGACGTCCCAGACATTGGTCGAGTCACTAGCGTATGACAACTTTTAAAATCATAAGATTCAAGTAAATTAGAAAACCCACACGAAGAATTCATTAAAAAGTCAATATTGGAGTCTCCCACAATAATACAGGAATTACGACCATATAAACTTATTAAATTCTCTATAATACTGAAAAAATTATTGATATCACATTTTTGAGATCTGTAAAACGATATTATTTTAAGCGACCTTCCATTGATTTTTAAATTATCTAATGATAATACAATTTTCTCACAAAACTGTTTACTCTCACATACTTCTATACTATATTGTAAGTTGTCGCGTATATAAACAGAAGTGCCTCCGTAACCATCTGATCTGCAACAATGTACACATTCATAACCAGGAATTTGGTAAATTTGAGCTAAATCTGCATCAAACCACGTCTCTTGAATCGCAATTATATTGGGTAATTGTGGAAATCTAGAAATAAGCGTTTTGAACTGATTGAACTTATCAATTGAAGAAATGCTTCTAACGTTAAAAGATAAAATATTTAAATATGAAAATCTTACTGTTTTTAAATAATTTACAAAATTTTCAAAATCAGAAAAATATTGGTTGTTATTCATAAAAGGAAAAGAAAATATTTATTTAATACAAAATTTAAAAGGTTCATACTCAATTTTAAGCTGGAGACATAAATGCTGCTCCGTTATCATCATCTGATTCATCTACGGCATTTGGATTTCTAATTACTGATCTACGTTTAGATTTAACAGTTGCAGCTTCAGTCATAATTTGGTCTACATCATCTTCATTTTTTATCAGTCTCGGTTTTGAAATTTCATTTCTCTTTACATATACTCTAGTATCAACTGTATAAACTGAACTATATCCAATTGATTTTAAATCTTTAGCATGATTAAAAAGGCTTAGAGTTTTCTTTGCTCAAATAGTCGTTAACATAAACACTTTTGGTTGCTTAATTTTCTTTCAACTTAGCTTTTGACATCATTAGAGAATCCTTAGCACGCTTACTGTTGAATTTTACGACCATTGTTCTTTTATTATCATCCTGGTTACCACTTCTTTGTTTGAAAAAATAAGCATCTTCTATATTTTCTTCGTTTAAATTTATTCCAACTTTTTCAGAAATATCCATAACAGTTTCAACAGCAGTTGAGTCTTTTTTTACTTTAACACCTCTTATTATGCAATCGTTTTTGACCCTTTGATCATTTAAAATCTTAACTGATGTTTTTAATGTCGTTATTTCATTTTTCAAAACACGATTTTCTTTTGCACTGCATCAAGCTTTTTGTTGTTTATGGCAATACCTTTTAATAATTCATCATATTGTTTCGACATGAACTCAATTGCCTCAGTTATTGAAGTCAGCTGATCCAGCTTGCTGAGTTTTGTTTTGATTTCTTTTAACTCCCCCTTCACTGATCCATCGCTGTTATCATCACACAAATGACAAACATACTGCTCAGTTTCGTTTTCAAGTAGATATTCATACTGACGTTTATCAAGTTTTGTACACAGAGAGTGAAAGATTTTGGCGCATTTGTCGCACTCAATGTTTTCTTCCTTGTCTTCTTTCACCTCCATTCTACATTGGGCACAAATTTTTTTGAAATTTCCAACACTACGACGACTTTTTGTAGCCATACTTTAATAAATTTCAATGGCTTAGTACTTGCTTGTATTAATGTTTATAAAATCTGTGTGTACAACACTAGAAAATAATTGTTTTTAATAAAATTAATTATCACTTCACAGAGGTTTTTTTTTTTTGACGTTTAAAACTCTAGGGTTGCCAACCGAACATATAATTGTATAAAATTATATATGAATACATATAAACATTTTTCTTGGGTAAGGCTGCAAACAAAATTCAAGATAATTAGATGACAGAAAATGCGAAATTTAATTATATTAAAAATTTTAAATTTTCGATTTATCCATTTTCAAAAAATTTAGAAATGGGAGACAAGTTCGAAAATGCGTCTAAAAATAACATTTGCATAAAATTGCATTTTTCTTAATTCAGTTTTTTATTCAATTAGTGTGAAAAGGGAGAACCGAAAAAATTGAATCATGGAAATCCGATAACAACCTTCGAGTACACGGTTCATAGAATTTACATAATTCTAGGATTTTCGGATTTTTTTTTAAATCAAAACCGTGAAAAATAGCGAGCTTATCAAAAATTCTTTAAAAGAATGAATAATATGCATTTAAATAGTGTACATAGCAACATCTTTAAATCATTGATTTAAACAATTAAATAAAAACCTTCTCCATCAAAACCATGACCTTTAAAGTTTTCTTTTGTTTTTCCATTTGTTAGAAGAACTTTTTTTTTTTATTTTTTTACATAGTAAAATAAAAACTTCTTCTAACATCCAATCATTAATTACCTGTTTACAACTTATCAATAAACAACATAGAACTTGTTAAAGCAACAGCTTGATTGGCATTTTGCTTGCATAGGGGGTAATTTTGTACCATTTTAGAGTAACGCAGCCAGCATTGCACTCTCGTCTAATAACAAAACCACTTGAAATGCTACAGAAATTGACCTTGTACTGATGCTCGAAATAATTTTTTTTAATAAAATGCAACAATATAAAAAATAAACATTATTAGGAAATAAAACTTGATAGTACAATGCAAACACGCACTTGTTTTAATATTAAATACGAGGGCGGATAAATCAGTCCGTGACTTTTCGAACTTCCCTCGTAGTTATATGAAATGCAATACTGATCCATTAAGTACCACCTGTTAATAGACAGCTGTTCCAAACATACAACCTAGTGGATTTTTTTAAAAATGGAAAAAAGTGAATTTCAAGTGCTCGCTAAACATTATTTTTTGGCTTGATAAATACTATGGGGACTCTGTACCATCGATTTCAATGGTAAAAAAGTGGTTTACTGACTTTCGTTGTGGTCCCACAAGTACAAATGACGCTGAACGTTCTGGACGGCCAATTGAGGTAAATACACTTGAAAATGTCGAAAAACCAACGATATGGTATTGGCCGATCGAAGAGTAAAAGTGCGTGAGATTGTTGATGCCATAGGCATTTCATATGGCAGTGTGGTTTCGATTTTAAATGATCAGTTGGGTTTAAGAAAGCTGTCTGCAAGATGGGCGCCGCGTTTGATCTCAATTGACCATAAACGTAATCGTGTGACAACTTCAAAGGACTTTTTGGAGTTGTTTAACCGCAATTCAAATGAGTTTTTGCGGTGTTTCGGAGCTGTGGATGAAACATCGATCCATTACAACACTTGGGAGACCAAGCAGCAGTCTAAACAATGGGTTTCTCCTGCTGAACCGACTTCGAAGACGGCCAAGGTAAGTTTGTCAGTCAATAAGGTGATCACAAATGTTTTTTTTGGATGCACACGGCATAATCTACATTGATTACCTTCAAAAGGGAAACACAATAAAAGGTGAATATTATGCCAACTTATTGGACCGATTTAACGAGGATTAAAATAAAACCATCCCATATGGCCAAGAAAAAAGTTTTTTTCGTCAAGATAATGCACGGGTGCACACATGTGCAGTCTCAATGGCAAAATTCCATGAATTGGGCTACGAATTGGTACCTCATCCGCAATAATCTCCGGAGTTAGCCCCCAGTGACTATTTCCTATTTCCAAACCTTTAGAAATGGCTCGGTGGAAAGAGATTTAGCTCCAGCGATGAAATTATTGATCAAACAAATGCATATTTTATGGACCTCGAAAAATCCAATATTTTGGAAGGGATACAAAAATTGGAGAAATGTTGGACTTAGTGTATTGTGCTAAAAGGCTTTAATAGCTTTTTCTAGTTTTACTGGTTTATTTCTATGAGTGTACCACTCTAATTAAATCAAGCAATTATTTCGATCTTAGGTTTTAAAATATAGTTTATTTAAAGGGAACACTGAATACTTTAGGTAATTTAAGATTCATTTATTTTTAAGATATTGAAATTTTTATAATATGGAATTTTAGAAAAAAACTAAAAGTCTAATCCTCAAGCAAATTCATTTAAAGAAATTTAAAAAAATTCGAGTTATTTGCAGTTTTATAGTTCTAAAGTCGGCTAAATTAAACGTATAAATTGAATGATATCCTATTTTTCTCTGTAGAGACAGTTTTTGTATTTTCACAAAAACTTTTTAACATTTTTAAGCTCTTTTTAATAACATAACGAAAGCAGTTGCGTATAAAGTTGTGTTAAATACAAAAAAAAGCTTTAAAAGCATTCTATGTATCCAAATAAAATATGTTAAAAAGGACCAAAAGCATTGAAACTAGTTCATGTCTAGGCTTATGTTAAAAAAAGCTTTAGTTTTAGACAAGACCCCACATAACGTCTACTGGAGCTTTTACTGTATATAATACTCATCCCTTTTATGCACTTTCTATCGTCATTGCGAGTTTTTTTTTACAAAACTTTTTGAAATTTTGGACTTACGTCTTGCAAACTCGGTATGTTTGTATATGATACCACCAATTTTTTTTTACCAATTATGGGCCATCTGTTCCGTATTCAACCCAGTACATTTTACGGGTTGCAACATCTTACCGGATTACGTTAATCAAGTGGTTTAAAAAACATATAGTAATTTATCATCTCGACTACAATTCTAAATAAAAAATTTGTGGAAAATTGACATCAATTGTTGCCCCCTTTTCTATAAGCCTTTTTTAAAAAATTATATAAAATTATAAAAAATCATACACTCTGGGAACTTCGGCTATAAATATTAGTAGTTGTTTGAGTTGTAGTAAGTACAGTATCTCTATTTTGAAGTGAAAAAAACAGTCATTTGTAGAAGGCAGTTAATTTTTGTAATTTTTATTCAAAAAAACAAAAAATAAAACAAATCAAGAAATATAAAAAATAAAACAAATGGTTAATTTTTTACTACAATTGTGGTTTATATTTTGAACAGTAAAAAACAAATGACAATGTTAATTGAATTTACTGAAATGTAGGTCGTTCTTTTTGCAAGTGAAATTTCATTTGTTTTCAACTCGCATTTGCTCAGCACCTTCACAAAACATTCCAGCCGTATGAAGAAACAAAAGATTTCAATGAGCCCTATACAGTACAGAATTTTCACGAAATACAATTTTTAACAGAAACAGAAATAATTGAAGAGATACAAAATATGAAACCTGGCAAAAGTCCCGGTTTTGATTTAATTACTGGAGAAATCTTAAAAAATCTTTCGCATAATGCGATAACGAAAATTAACAGCATCATGAATGCTTGTATTACTCTGACATATGTTCCTCGCTACTGGAAAGTTTCAGAGGTAATAATGGTTCAGAAGCCAGCAAAAAATTCTAACGAAGTTACTTCCTATAGGCCGATTTCCCTACAATAGACCAAGTGCATCGAATAGTTCATAACATAGAGGAAGCTCTGGAACAAAAAAAAAGTCTGTTAAGCCATCTTTTTAGACGTAGCTCAGTCATTTGATAAGGTATGGCATAAAGGTCTTATATATAAAATAAAAACTCAATTACCAATTCAGTATATATCTCTATTGGAATCATACATGACAGATCGTTATTTTAGAGTAAAGCATAAACAATGCTACTCAGATATTAAAAAAATACAAGCTGGCGTACCTCAAGGTAGTATCCTTGGTCCAATTCTATACCTACTGTATACTTCAGATATACTCGTACCAAAAAACAGCAAAATAGCTACTTTTGCTGATGACACGTGCATCTTAGCTATTGGTAATAACGAAACCGAATCTACATCAATACTACAGATCTCAGTTCATGAAATTGTAGAATGGACAAACACTTGGAGAGTCAGACTAAATGAAAGTAAGTCAACGCATGTTGACTTTACCAACAAAGTAATTAGATATAAACCAATTAATATTTCAAGTTTAGCTGTAACTTATGCTAACAGTGCAAAATATCTGGGTATGACGCTGGATTCTAAGCTTACATGGAAAGAACACATCAGAGTTAAACACACTGAGCTATACTTAAAACAGAAAAAGCTAACATGGCTGATTGGAAGAAATTCTATACTCTCAATTGAAAACAAGCTTCTGATATATAAACCTGTCTGGACATACGGTGTCCAGTTATGGGGATGTGCTCCCAAAACTAATATTGAAATTATTCAACGTTTTCAAAACAAAATCGCTAGAAATATGGTTAATGCGCCCTGTTATATAAGGAACGACGATTTGCATAGAGATCTTGGAATAAACAAAGTATCCGAGGTAATTCAACAATCAGCATCCAAACATGCAAGTAGACTGCAACATCACAGCAACGAAGAAGCTTCCATTCTTATCAATGAATATATATATATAAAGGGTGTCCCAAGAAGAGCGCAATTTTTAAATTTTAAATAAAACACAGATATTTAAAAAAAAATCGTGAAACTTTATTATATCGTAAAGTAAACAGAATGAGGTTATGTATGGAACAATATATCGTGCAGATGGCCGCCGCGGCTTTGCTGGCATGCACGCGATCTTTTAATGAAATTTTCAATGACCGTTTTGCATGAATGCTGCGGTATTTCATTAATGCAGCGTCCAATTTCCTCTTTTAAAGCTTGAGTCGTCGTCGGCTTATTCGCGTAAACCATCGACTTCAAAAAACCCCAAAGAAAAAAATTGAATGGTGTTAAATCGCACGATCTAGGCGGCCAATTCTGATCTCCAAAACGCGAAATAACACGACCGGGAAATGACTGATGCAGCAATTGAATTGTTTCTCTGGCTGTATGACATGTGGCGTCGTCTTGTTGTAACCACATGCCCTCCACATTCATTTCTTCAATTCTAGGCAAGAAAAAACTGGTTATCATTTCACGATACCGAACACCATTGACTGTTTGCGCTTGACCTGCCTCATTTTCATAAAAAAAAGGTCCAATGATTCCTCCAGCCCAAAAACCACACCACACAGTGACACGTTGAGGATGCATTTGCTTCTCGTGAATCACTCGAGGATTTTCCTCACCCCAAATGCGACAATTCTGCCTATTGAATCAGATGAAAATGGGCCTCGTCACTGAAGATGATTTTATCGGCAAAATCAGCATTTTCATGTTGTCTCTCCAATACCCAATTACTCCATTCCATCCATACTCCATTCGTGTAGCGCTCAATTTTTACTAACCTCGTACCTTCTACTAGCAAACAATAACAATTGTTCAAATGTCAAACAATGATACTTCGAATGTTGCCAGATTTAAAAATTGCGTTCTTCTTGGGACACCCTTTATTAATATTAATATCATTTCAATAAAAAAAAAAAAAAACAAACTACATTTGCACTGGTATTTAACTCCATAGTATTCTAACGATAAATTTATAGAAGAAGTTTAATTTTTGACTTCATATGTTCTTTTCTTTTAAAAAAACAAACCACATCAAACTACTGTATTATGATTTTACATTAATTTTATATAGTCGTTTTTTTTTTTTATTTAAAAAAATAAAACAAATAAATAATTGCTTATTTTTTACTATTTATGTGATTAATTTTTACAACAATTGTGGCTCATTTTTTGAACTATAAAAAACAAATGACAATGTTAGTTGAATTTACTGAAGTGTAAGTCGTCCTTTTTGCAAGTGAAATTTAATTTGTTTTTAACTACATTGAAGTTTATTCTAACTGTACTCTTTTATACTCGTATTTTCGATTGTAACTTTGATAAAAATATACGGATATTTATTGCTCTGCTAAAAATAAATTTGTCGATTTTAAATAATTTTTTAAAATTATGAACTAAACATTTCTCAGAATTAGATACAAGTTTCATACTTTTTATGAATCCACTTTTTAAAAAAAATTCTAAAACTTATAAAGTGATAGTTTTCATGCTATTTTATAAAAACTTGCAATAGTTTGAATGAAAAGCTTCAATGGACGAGTTCCAGTGCAACTTCATTGCTTTGTTGCAAAAATTCATTAATATTCTGCGTAGAATTAAATCTTTAAAATTGTTTTTATTCACGTCAGCAGACAATAATTCCTATTTTTATAAAGTATTTAAATCGATTTATTATCAAATTTATCTAAAAGATATCCACTTTTTAGAAACTAAAATGTTAAAGAAAGAAAATAAAACTTCTAATTCCAAGAATGAGATGAATTTATAAACTAAGTTTAGGTTCTAAATTTGTATACAAATGATTTACTAAAATATTTTTAAAGGGATTTTTACACCAACATATGAAATTTAATCTTAAAATGTTTTTTTTTTTGTTAGCAAAAAAAATGCTACTTTTCTTTTTCATGTTTAAGGTGAACTACAGTACTTGAAAGAAAAATCTAAATACGAACGAAATGTAACTAACTGCACTTTAGGGTTATAACTTTTTATTTTTTGGCAATTATCAAATTTTACCTATCCTAGTCGTGTAGTCCATAAAAAAAATATAAATAAACGCAGTTTTATTTTGCAAGGTTTTCAAAACAGTTGCCGTATAAACTTTTTTAAGTTAGACACAATATTTTCTGTTTGTACTAAAAATTAATATTTCGCCTATCGACAGTTCCCGCATAAACCTTTTTTTAGTTAGACATAATTTTTTTTTATTAACTTGTACTAAAAATTAATATTTCGCCATTGACCATAAAGGCCGCAACATAAATGTTTTCAAATTTCATGTATTTCGCGGAGTTTGATAAAACAAACAACTTTACTGATAAAAACTTGAAAAAATGGTTTTTTAAAAATTGATTTTAAACTATATTACATGTTTAAGGATGTAAAATGTATAACGCAAAAAAAGATGATTCCAAAATTTTCAACTTTATCAAGAGCTGCAGTTGTGAAAAACTTTTTTGGTATGACAATTTTGTTTAATTATGATCCGAATTCAATCAGATTTATTTTATTTTTAAAGCATTAAAATTGAGTTTATTTTTACAATATTTCATTAAAATGTCTACTTTCGTTGATCAGTCGTACGATACCAAAGTCAGAAATCGCATCATATTTACACTACTTACAAAAAATTGCGTGTTATTTACACAAACCAAAAAATTTAAAGAAGGGGAATTTTTTTTATTAGTTCATGTTCGCATTCTAATGAATGGTACATTCCTATTCGTTTTTTTAGTTTTCTTCAAACAGAAAACAGACTCGGTAGTAGCAGCCGTATTTGTAGCCAATCGAATGGTTCGGTGGCAACTATCAAGATTTTTGGTCGTCACCAAATTTTTGTTGAGGCAATAGAAATTATTTTGTTGTTCCAGAACTCCGATTGTTTCAATCGAATGATTGTTATCATAACCGAAAATTTGGTCGCAACTACCGGAAGCTTTCGATTGACAACAAATACGGTTGCTACTACCAAGTCTTTTTTTTGGGTCTTGTAATAGTTCTAAATTTTGTAAAAAAAAGTTATATCCCTACTAAACATACACTTGTATATGAGCAATACAATCAAAACAAAGTAACAACTACAAGCAAACGTTAAATAAACGTTGCTGTTGTTGTTAAACTCTTTAAAAGTTAGTTTTACAAGTGTATGTATGTGTATGTGTATGTGTGTGTTAGTAGAAAAACATCATCACTTATACACAGACACATAACAACAACAACAAAAAGTTTTCAAAATGTTATAAAAAAAAATAAACCTTTACTTGGGTGTAATTTTAATGAGAATAACAGTCGGTAACAACAACAACACCATACTTTGTTTCACAGTTAGAAATTTATGAACTGTTACTTGTGTGTGCGTGCGTGCATTAGAGGCATTCAAATTTGTATGGCCATTTTTCCAAATAACTTGTAAACGAATAGTTTAATATGGTTCCTTTGTATATAAAAGCATTACGCACACAGAAAAATGTATCTATTTGATAACTGAAATTTGGTTACTAAGACTCAAATTCGGTTATTACGAATTTCTCACAGTTGGTACAACTTAACATTATTTTTCACAACAAAGTTCGGTTAATTCTACCAAATTTTATTTACAACACCCAAAATATCCATAAATCTAATGAAAATATCGTTGTACTACCTGCATTTATAAGTTGCTACCATTAATGTACATTTTCAATTAGGTTGGCACTTTATTTCTCTGTGTGTAAATATGAAGTTTGGTGACGATTGGATAGAGAAAAGTTTAGGCGCAAATTGATTGAAAATTGAAACTGTGTTTCGTATGGGGAAAAATTGACTTTTTTCAGTTTTTGCAAAACATTTTTAATGTCTTAATAGTTTTTATTCTACATGATAAATTAATCAATATATAGACAAAATAATGTTTCCATAAAGGTATAAAATTCCAAAATCGGTTAAGAACTATCCCAGTAACAAAAAGTTCCCCAGACCACTAACGTGCCAAATACCACTTGACCACACAACTTGAGCACACATCCTAAACGTTTTTGAAATTAATTACTGCAACATAATTTGTTTTATTTAATATAATCATAAATTGTAGATATAAATTATTTTTTTTTTCATTATGCCGTTAACCAGTCATAAGGTGACGTCAAAAAACGAACAATACTTTTCAAAATCTACAATTTAACATTTTAAAAAAATTTCTTCAAAAAAATCAAAAAACTTGAAATCGGAGCTCCACGGAATTGTTAAATACATTAAAGGGAATGAAACTAAAAAAAAAATTAAAAATATCATCCCGGTACCCTTGGGTAGGGCAGCGATCTGTTTTTTTGCGGAATTCGATGAAATTGTGTTTTTTGATAATATCAACACAAATTTGTTGTCATAAAATATTTAAAATCGAAAATTAGCTACTTTTGTACGTTTTGTTTGTTTTATTTTTTTATAATTACTTAAGGTTGAAAAAAAAATTTGGTTGGAAATCATTAACATCAAGTGAACCTGCGGCCCAAAATGACCACAGTCTTATTTACTTTATGTTAGAAAGTGTTTTGCAACCGTCAGATAATGAAAATTGTAATTAATTTTTATATTAATTACTGTAGAATATTACTTTAGTTAGTCACTTTTCAGGAAGAAGAAGAAGAAAACATTTTTATTGAAAAATTTTACGGATACAAGGGATACACCAGACTGCCGCAGTTTCGTCCCCCTCCTGGGACTCGTCAGTGGTTAATTTATGTGCCAATTGAACAAAGTATTTTATATTGTTAATTTGCTCTATATGAAAAACTTTTTATTTTTTGGTGTCGCTACTGGTATTTGAACTCACTGCCTTAGCATCAAGCTATGCATCGTAATCTCACCTCTTAACGAGTTGAGCCACGGTCGACACAGCGATGACTGTTGCTAAAGTGGAGTTATTACTTTAATTTAAAAAGCCGACAAAACTTGGCTTACTACTATTACATTTTAAGATAATTGTTTTGAAATATTATGACACAATGTCTGAAGCTGCTGTGCTACTAAATTTTGGCTGAATTGAACAACTTTAACCCGTGCCGTACCGCATTGAGATTAAAGGAGATACTGCGAAATGTTATATATATTAGAACAAAAAATATTTAAACTCTTTTTTATTTTCCATACCTAGCCAAAGACATTAATTTACTCCATTAAAAATAACATTCTGTTCAAAATTAACCCTTAGATGCTCTTGGTGTCAAAATGACCCTTGGTTAAACATTCTTTATAATATAATGTGTTATGTTAATACCTTCCAACTAAGGGCTATTTTGACACCAAGAGCATCTAAGTGTTAATTTAATTAATTTTTTTAATGGATTGAATGGATGTATGGCTTTGTAAAATAAAAAAAGAGTTTATATATTTTTTGTTCAAATATATATAAAATTCCGTAGCATCTCCATTAATCTCAATGCGGCGCGGTACGGGTTAACGCTGTTCAATTTGGCCAATATTGTTAGCACAGTAGCATGTATTTCAAATTGAATAGTAGCAAGCAAGCCTTTGACGTATTTCGTAAATTTAAATAAATAAGTCTGGGGTCATTTAGGGCCACAGATCCACGTGGTTTAATGATGTACAAACAATATTTTTTATTCAACCGTACGTAATTATGATAAAATAAAGCAACAAAACGTACAAAAGTGACTTGTTATATAGTATAAAATATTATATATAAAATATGTTATTACCAAAAAAAAACACAAGTTCCTTGGAAGCCTCAAAAATCAAATCGCTGCCCTACCCAAAGGACCCAGGCCATACTTTTGACATTCGAAACCAAAATTCATATTAAATGTTTTTATATTCAAAGAAACCAAATTAACCCATTCGTTGACTTAAGAATTCACTTAAATTTTTTTGAACGCCTCTAGTGTGCATGTTCAGTGTAAATAATGTTTCATGTGGGATGAAAATTGAAAATTCTTGTGACATTTAATGAATGAAAATGAGGCATTCTCATTTTAAAACATCAGCAATAAATGTTTGTCACAATAAAAAGTTAACTTTCAATAATAAATTGACACGATAGATCAGCGGTTTCCGCCAACTTTTTCTTCACGGACCCCTTGGCGCACGGACCATATGAATGCCTTGCTCGAACAAGGGTATAAAATCCAGAAACCAAAGTATTTAGGAGAGGTAAAAAACGTGGGAGTTTTGATACATTTTTCTGCTATTCTACAAATATAGGCCTCATGTACGTATGTACAAAAATTCATTGAAAATATTAAACAGAAGTAGCAAAAAATTGCACTTGCAAATGTTCTTTAAAGGAATAAGCGTATATGTTTCAATTTTGTTATCATTTTCATAGATTTTGTTTGCAGTTTATAGTTTTCGAACAACCAGTATTGGTTTTCACTGCAAAGTTCGGTTAATACAACTGAATTTTAGTTGCAACACACAAAATATTCCAAATTCAATATGGTTGTACTAACCGAATTTCTTGGCTGTTACCACCAAAATACACTTTTCAATTCGGTTGGCGCTTTTTTCTGTATGTGCCTACCCCACAAATGAATTTCAATAAAATTGGACACTTCTATTTCCCGCTTAAACAAAAACTCACGGTTTTGCTGTCTATTGCAACCTAAATCGTAAGTGACTAACCATTAAGGTGGGTCGCTTCAGAAACAAAAAAATTTTGTGGAAAATAAACTTTTTCTAAGAATACTCCCGAAATATATCAGGTTTTGCGATAACAGTTTTTAAAAAAGTCTACCTTTTAGTTGTTTCAATATTTTTTTTTTGTCGCTCCAAGAAACTTCATACAAAAAGGGTATCAACTGAAAGATCTTTTGAGGATGCATCTACAAAAAATTAAAATAAAAAGAAAATGCTATGAAAATGAAAATCATTCAAGATCGGGGCCATACTCTATATTTCTTTATTAGGATATTGTCCTAACATATACTCTATAGAGTTTTTGTTTTCAAATTTATTAATTGACCACATTCAAATTTGTTGCCAATCGAATTCTGGTGGTTACAACAACTATTATAAAGCTAAATTATATTTTTAGTCGTGAAAGCTAAAATTTAGTTGATTCCCTAATATTACATTCCACATAAATGTTATTACAATCCATAACAATTTATTGAAATTAAAAACATTTTTTGATTGTTCTTGTATTGAACGGTGTCCTTTAGATTAATAGTCCTCCATCCTTCTGATTGCAACACAATCGCTTAAAATTTTCTTTGACTTATTTGGTGTTTTAACATTTTATTTTAATTATAAAAAAAACTTTTTATGTTTGTCTTTTCCGATATTTTAACTAGGAAATTCGAAATACAAGGCAAACTCTCTACCCAGGACACCACAAACACTTATCAATGTTGAGTGCTAAATTTGAATTTATATATTTTGTTTCGAAAACAAACATAATCTAAAATTCGTTTACCAATACCAATCATTGGTTGCTTCTTTAAACAATGCAATCCACAATACGGTTGGCACTACTGAAACCCTAAATTAGTGGCACATTTGATTGGGAAACCCGTATTTTGCAGTAACAACTTCTGATTGTTGGCAGTTTTGTTAAGACTTTGATAAATGGTACCGATTTTCTTGTATTATCACTAAAAAATTTTTGCGTCTACGTTGCTCAATAGCTAACCGAATTCTATAAATTTGATTGACAATACTAATAATTTAATAATATGATTATATTTTAGTTCCTTTTCCCTCTTTTTAATTTCAAGTACAATATTTTTGCTTTATTAATCAATTATTTGTAGTTCCGAATCAAATGACGTCCTATCAATAAATGTTGTTAAATATTATTAATTTTCCACTCTTTGAGTTTACACCGTTAAACTCTACTACTTTTTTTTAACTTAAGAAATTTAGTGAAATTAATGTGTAATTATAATTCTGCAACGCAGTGTATAAGAACTCATACATTTGTTCCCTCGTTGGAACCACCTTGTTTACAATGTATCTGATAAAAATTACAAAAATGGAGCAAAATTGATTTTTTGTTAAAGTTCTGCCTATTATATAGGCTCTAGCTTTTCTAAAACTTCGGGTTCTGATGAGATCTTTAGCCAGATCGAAATACTAGTATCAACCTAGCTAATATGTTTGATTTGCTTTATTTTTGTAAATATACGGAGGTTGAAAGCTCGTTATAAATTGAAAATAACATAAAAATAATCTCGATGTATATAAAAACAAAATACTAATATAACTGTAAAAAATTATATTCTTGAATTATCATATATCACAATCAATACATATTTTTAATATCGCGTCTCTAGCCAAAGCGGCTGGTCAAAGTAACAATTTCCTGTAAAAACTTCTTGTAAAAATTTCAAAAACTCCTGCACACAGAAAAAAGCGTGGTTTTATGAAAGCTATTCCTTGAGAAATTTACTTAGTGTTGAAGGAACTGCGAAAATGCTTTGGTAATATGCTAAACTGCGTTTTGGTTAAAATTTACAAGTTGTTTTTTTTTTTGGTAATTTATTTAAGTTTATTCTATACAAAATTTACATTGATGATCAGCAATACAATGTAAAATTTGGAAAATAAAATAAGATACAAGTAAATTTTTCTAGCAAAAAAAGATAAGTTACAAAAAACACTTAGAATTTAGTTTGACATACACAAACCAATGTGGGTATATTTATTAGATATGGAGTATCGAATATGAAATCATAATGGAGGTGGAGTTTCTTAAGCATTTTATCTGAAATCGGCTACGAAAAACGAAAAATTTTCAGAAATATAAGTTATATTTTTTATATAAACACTAAACTCTAAATACTAATTGTATTGTTTTTTTCAGTCACAAAATGTTGGATTTATTAAGGCGCAGAATTTGGAAACTTCTCAATAAGTTAGACATCGTAAACACATCACGGTTAACTGAATCTAGGTATTTATATTCGTTTTAAAGTATATTTGTTTAAAAAAGTGTTACTTGTTGTTAAATAAATTATTAATTTTAATAAAACTATTATTATATTGCAAATAATCGAGTATTTTTTATTTACAAAAATAAATAATTTACTCAAGCTGGAAAACGTTCGGCTTAAGTACATATTTTATTCAAATATTTACCTAAGCGTTTTGGCAAAATAGTCGTTATTTTTGTGTAGTTATATAATTACCACAAACTTTGTAAACTATTACTCTAATTTGTGTAAATCAAGGGTGCCCAAGCCCTATGCGCTTCGTGCTCATTTGTTTTTGTAAAAACACTTTGCCATAGGCTGTGTGTTTTAGAGCACTCAGCACTAGCAATACGAAATACACAAACAACTTTGTCTTATTAGTTTTTTTTGCCGTTCTTCACTGTATACACGCAAGTGCAAAGCAACAACACTTTCGTATGCTTTGCTGGTAAACATTGAAATATTTTTTTCTTTTTTCTCTGTATGTATTGGTTTTTACAACAAAAAATATTGAATAAAAATTAGTTTTTCTTTAAATGTATTGGTGTTTGCTCTTCGATAAGGAACTCTTGGGCACTCCTGGTGTAAATGATACACCTTTTTTTCTGCGTATGGCTTAAACTAAATCTGTTGATATTTTACTTATCAGAAAAATGTTTACTGTGTCGTATGAGTAATACGTTTTCGTATTAATATCACTCATACCACTTTTGGTACATATTCTACTGTTAATTTAGGTAAGTTCAGTTAAACACAATGGGTTGTACCAATTTTCTCAATATTTATCATGATTTATTCGTTGGAAGATGGGCTCTGCGATGAAAACAAAAAAGTAGTTTTTTTCCAAATTTAAATGTTTTACTATTAAAAAAAAATTATGATCCAAATATTTTTAAATATAATTTTGGATACGGCACTTAATCCGGCGAACTGATTAAAAATAATGTTTACAAAGTTCGTTTCTTATCTGCATGTCTCTGAACATAATTTGCACAAAAAGCAATTATGATTTTCTCAACTTTTTATTATCATACCGCTCCCCAACAACATTAAAGTCGAAACACTGACCGAAAGTAATTTCTCAATGGCTGGAGTGTCTCAAAAAGTTTATTATTTATTTTAACTATGGTTTTAATTATAATTTAAATTTTTTATTTTTATACGTAAATCGTTTAAATAACTGTTACAGGTATTAAGATGTTAAAAGATGGGCTCAAACAAAAAAAGAAAAAAAAAAATAATAATGTTTTTTACAAAATTGCTCTAGGTTTTTTTTTATATGAAGTCATATTTTTCTATCCAGCGGTATAAAACTTGTATATATTTTACCTAGCAAAAAGTACTTACTTAAATTTCTATATTTTATTCCTTTTTATATGAGCATTTTAACAGACATTCAACAGACAAAATAAACTCTATGAGATCTGGTAACCCTAATTGTAAAATTAAACGATTAAAAAAAAAAACAATTTTGCATGTCGATATACGTTGTATGTCAATATATGCAAGATTCTCATACACAGAAAAAAATTATTGAATCAATTAATATTTTAATTGATTTTGTACCTATCACGGCAATGATACTATCAATTAAACCTTATATTAAAATTAAGAAGGAATAAAAAGTTATAAATAACTTCTACAAAAAAAAAAATATGATACTCACAAAAAAAGTGTGTGATCTATACGTTGGTATGTGTCTTTTTTGCAATGCTGAGTCTGTTTGTGTGTGTGCTTGTTTTATGAAAAAATAATATGATAATTGCGTCTAAAATAAAATATGTATTTATATATTTAAAAGTCAATTAAAATATTAATTGATTCAATTAAGTATTTGTTTAGAAACAAGTTAAATTCAAATCAAATCTTTAATTAGATATTTTAGGTTGATAATTTTTTCTGTGTAGAGTTTATTTTGTTTCGGTTTGAGTTAAGCAGTAATCTTTTTCTATTGCAGACAACTGAAGATTTGGTTGATGCCAATGATACAATTGTATTATCTATCATGAAAATGATCAAAGTTTTTAAAAAAGCAACAAATACAATCTAATAGGACAATATCATATAAGATTTTTGGAATTGAGGTAGAACAATATTCTAGCTTAATATATGAAAACATAGAAAGTCCGAAAAAAACAGTTTTTGTATTTGTAATACAAAATGTAAAACATTTTTGAATTCTTTAAGTATTTTTAAAAAAGTATAACAAAAGAATATATGATAAAAATTTATTCCGAGAATGCTTTAAGTGTCTGAAAATTCTATAGAAGTCTTGTTTTTTAAAAAATTGAATCAGGTAGGTGACACTTATATACACTTTTAGTGTAGTAAACTTTCGTACTCTTGAGCAGCCCGCTGAATATGAAAAAAATTCTTTAAAAAAAATTTATAGAATTAAGTTTTTTTTTCAAAATTTGCTAAATTTTAAATTATAAAAAACTCATTTAATGCATTTGTATTTAATTTAGTGAATTTGGAATTGTGTTAACGTATGTTTGATAATAAATTAAAAATATTAATCATACGCAATCGACTAACAAGGGAGTATCATGAGACGAACCGGTAGAACTTGTTAAACTTCGGATATGTTGTAGAGAATAACAATTTAAGGGATAGTTGTGTTTCTTAGAGCTGCTCAATCTCATGTTTAGTCAAAACTTACACCAATTTACGTCTTTTTCCATTTATTTCGTTCTAGTAAAGGCAGAACAATTTGGTATCACACAAAAGGATTTTTGAGGACACTTCCATTGGTGTACAAAAAATATGCCTAAAGATTTTTGTTATTCAAAAAAAAAAGTGTATTGAGTAACATTAAATCTGATGTTTTATTAGTGAATTTTAGTTGTTTTAAGCTGAAAATAGTGAATAGAAATGTATATTTAATTTAACCGGGGGTATGTATCTGAGCTTTTCCGATATATGAAGCCGTTCAGTTTTTTGCGACTTTTCCCGAAGAGCCTTGTTCTCCTATATTTCAAATAATTCAAAAATGTGGCAACTCTGGGTTCACTATATAGGCAATATGGTATCAATATGTTTGTTTTCTTGAGTACTTCAATCCTGCGCACAACTAAATCTAGTTTTCGTAAATAAAATACAAGGTTTTCATACAAAAAAATGCATTTTTAACCCTTAAACAAGAGATTGAGCAGATAAAAAATGTGTCTCTTCTTTTAGCTTCTTTTGCTTTCCTTTACATTATATCCAAAGTTAATTAAAATCTCCGAGTTCGAATCGGGATATATCCATTGGAAAAACACTATAAGTCTAAATAATTGCTTAATCCGTCTATGTTCCACTGTGGAGAGCATATTTTTTAATAATCGATTTATTTTCTAAATCGATTATTTAAAAAATATGACTGAATAACTGACTCTCTACTCAATTGCCAGTCAGTTATTCAGTCATGTATATTTTATATAAAATATTTGGGTGAGTATGTGAGGGGCACGTTAGCCATGTATAGAATTTCAAATGGTTTTTGATTGCTATTGCAAATCCTGTTTAGGATTGTTAAGGATTTTTGTATTGTATGTATAAAACATGGTGTTAAGTCTTATAACAAATCAAATATTTACCAATAAGCAGCCAAGAAAGCATTAATTCATTCACAAAAGTCTACATCACATTAAAGAGATTTAAATAAAACATTATGTCAGTTAGGCTTAGTATAAATATAAGTTAGTTTGATTTTTATGGCTGTTGATAACACTGCTCAACAATTTGCAAGTTTTTCGGTGTACAAAATATATATATTTAACAGACTTAGGTACGCTGAATCCAAATCTGTTCAAAAAATGTTTCTCCTTTGTAGTTTTTAACTATCGCAGTTTTTATATTTACATCATTTACCATATTATGTCGCATATTCTCCTTAATTTTTTAAAATTTAATATTAAATCATGAAATTTTTTAAAGAATATACACAACTCTCCACAAAATTATCTTTCATCTGAATATTATCATGTCGGCGGTTATTTCAGAATATCTTACCCGTATTGCAAGGAAGTTGAAAATTATTCATGTTTAGTTTTATCCTTATATATTTTATGTATGCTAAACTACGTTTGCATAGCAAACTAAACATTCCACTGAACTAGGGGTTTCAGTTATTTAACTTTCCCGATTTCCCGAGAACTTTGTTACGGCATTCCGGGAAATAATAAATGTGCCAAATTCGGAATGTGCTGGTGTAGAAGGGAAAACATTTTAAAAAGTTTTAAATGCAGATTAGGGTGGGGCGATTTAACGTCTTAACCCTTTGAGGACCAGACTTTTTCTGCCGAAGCGATTTTTTTTTTTTTTATTTTTATAATATATGCCCCAATAATAGTTACGTCAAAAAAAAATTGGCCCCAGGTCCTCTCCTTGCCCCTTATTTTGCTTGGCAAATATAGTTGACTGTGGGCTGAAAGGGAATTTTTTACCCAAAAAAAAAATGATTTTCCTTGGCAAATATAGTTGCCTGTGGGCTGAAAGGAATTTTTTTACCCAAAAAATTTAATTGAAAAGTATGATGTTTTATATATTTTTAATTTATTTAAACTATTTAAAAAGTAATTTATAAAGAATTTGAACAAATTTATGATAATAAGTGCTATATGTGGTATTCCCCAAAGCAGTCACGTGATGTAGAGAAGCAAAGGAATACATTGCATATAGTACAAAATACATTTGTGCGGCTATATTTTCCAAAGCTGGCGCAATGGACGCATCTTTTCCAATTTTCACGTTTTTTCATTTTATGCAAAGACTTTGGCTTCTTTAGAGCGATACTTGAAGTTCGGGTTGCTTCTGGGAATGTGCGCGATCTTGAACAGAAGTCACTAATTAATTCCTTTGCTAGAGCTGAGCGAAAATCAATCGAAGTCACGTTTGTCGCAAAGCTGTTAGCCAACATGAGTTTGCTGTATATCACGTAGCTATTATGGACGCATATTTCGAAGAGATCAAAAAATAATCGAATATAAAACCGCCATTTGCTTCTGTGATCATACTCATAATATACCTTTTTTTGGTCCTTCAGATCGAGACATCCCATTCCCTTGTTGTAACGCTGGACAACCAACGGTCAATCTACATCAATTTTACCTGATTGTCCTGCAACACGCCGCTTTACTTTGCATACTTCAGTTGGTCAATAAAATTTAAAGTCAGGTAAACAGCGCGATTATCCATCCAATTGACTACGGATATGCTATCGGATGTAAAATAGCTTATGTCCCCACGTTTTATATTTTGATCGGCCGGAAACTGCTTTGGCATGTGTTTTCTATTACTTCGAATTAGATTTTTTAGGTGCGTTTTTTTTTCGTTTCAACCCACAGGCAAACAAACTTACACAAATTTCCTCCATATATTTTTTGAAATAGCCAGGTGCGCCCTACTCTCTCCCCACAGAACCCCCCTGAAGTAAGGCGACTTTTCGACCAATTTTGAGGCCCCCTACACTGATAGAAAAATGCGTCTTCATATTGATGATGTCCTAACATCAGAATTGTGACATTATTACAAATTACATCAATGATGCAATAAGTGACATCAATTTAATGACGAACGTTATCATATAATTTTGTCATATTTTACGCGTCATCCGTGCTATGACTACAGTGACATCAATTCGATGCCACATTTTGTGCATTTATAACAGGAAAAGTATGAATAAAGAATAAAACTAAATAACGTTAAAATGTTTGTAAAGTGTGTTTTAGTAAAAATGTTAATGTTTTATTCCTTATTTTTTGTTTTTAGACGCATTTCTAAAACTTGCATAAGATACATCACATTGATGTACATTCGTTGTCAAAGCAAGAAGCACTTTATACAATATATAACATTCATATTGATGGCATGTAGTCATTATAAAGGGTGGTTAAATTTTAAGGGCCGATGTTGATTTTGAATAAAACACATATTATTTAGGAAATTATTGTCATTTCTTCTTATTATGATAATATTGGTATGGCTCAATTATGTATGGAACAAAATAACGGCCAAATGGCCGCCACGACCTCGGTGGCACACCTCCATCCGATGGTCCGAATTTTCGATGACGCTGAGGCATAATTGAGGTTCTATGCCGTTAATGTGCCGAATTATCTCATCCTTTAGCTCTTGAATTGTTGCTGGCTTATCTTTCAAATAACCCAAAAGAAAGAAGTCCAACGGTGTCAAATCACATGATATTGGCGGCCAATTGACATCGCCACTACGTGAGATAACATGGCCATTGAATTTGTCACGCAAAAGAGACATTGTTTCGTTAGCTGTGTGGTAAGTGGCACAATCCTGTTGAAACCACATATCGTCCACATCCATATCTTCCAACTCGGGCAATAAAAAGTTCGTTATCATCTCACGATAGCGAACACCATTCACAGCAACTGCATTGATGACATTTTGTTATTAAACGTATGTTATTTTGTCTTTGTATTGATAACATGTTGCCAATAAATATATGCCAATTAATCATTCCCCTGATGTTAGTGCGTCATTAAATTATTGAATTTTTCTCATTAAATTGATGCCAATTAATCATTTCTTTAATGTCAATGTATCATTGCATTGATGACAGTTGGTTATTAAATTGAGCACAATAAGTCCCTTTTTCGATGTAACTGAGTCATCGGAATGATGACATTTTTTTATTAAATTGACTCCGATTCGTCATTTATGTGATGCCGATGTGTCATCCCATTGATAACACAATTTAAGTTTTCGACCCTGATGAAAATTTGGTTAAGTGATGTTAAGGCTGACATCACCGTGATGACAAGTGTCATGGGGTCAAAAACGAAGACACTTGTCATAGAACTGATGTCAAACTACATTAGGGTTATGACGGTTTTTCTATCAGTATAGGAGGCAAATGGGGACAGATAGGAACCTATCATCTACCACATTTTCGTTGCCCCAACCCTCCGTTACAAATCAGTTTTGAACATATTTAGTCTATCTCTTACGTGGACATTTATATGAGGCAAAAACTCCTGGGCAAGTATGTTTGCCTCTGGTCGTCAAAGGGTTAATGGGAGCTTCGCGTTTCTGATTCTTGGTATTGTACTGAGCAAAAAAGTCCACTAGACCATACTTCTACGGTGAAAATCGAGCTTCCAGATTTTGACTTTTTAGCCGTATTTTGTGAAAGTAACAATGTGTGGGATGGACATATCTCAGGAAGTAGGAGGAGCTTATTCAAGATTATGGTATCAATCTTTTCTTTGGAAGATTCTCTAGCAGATTAATGCATCAATCGTATTTGTGGGTGGGGTTAATTTGTGGGTGGGGTTAATTTTCAATTTCAAAATAGGGCTTTTTTGCCGTAAAGTCAAAATCTGGAAGCTCGATTTTCACCGTAGACGTATGGTCCAGTAGACTTTTTTGCTCAGTACAATCCCAAGAATCAGAAACGCGAAGCGCCCATTAAGATGTGTTTCCTTCCATACTAATCGACCCACAATAATGCAGATATTGAAAGAAAAATAATTATAATTTGGGTAAATCTTTTACCCCTTCTTCATTGGTCCTCTGAAGATTTCCGGTGATGCGAAATGAAAAATGTAAGGATTTGTCAGTAGATAAAGACAATAACAAAGAACAAAAATTATCTTGAACTTGAATAATCTTGGTCACATCAGAATTTATGATAAAAGATCGAAAAATAAACTTTTCATTTTCATAATGTTATTCTTCTTTGTTTTTATTTTTTTTTTTTTTTTAGTTTAAACGAGCTTAAGATCATTTATTTATTAATTATTTATTTCCAATATTTCGTCTCCACATTGGGCGACTTCTTTAGGGAACAAAATAATATTCCGAAATATTTAAAAAATGTTAAAAAAAAAGTTGTGAAAGGCGTGGTAGAGAAGAATGAGTGTATTTGCTAAAAATCATAACTACATTGCAAATTTTCAATTTTTTCTGAACCAGACTGCGCAGTTTCTGGTATTGAACCTTCGTCAGTGAAATTGTTTTTTGAATTTTTGAATAATGTAATATTTGTTGTTTTGATTTGTTCGATTGCGTCTATATGAAATTTTCTGTGCGAATTTGTTTGCCAGATTTAGACTCGTATATAAATCTAAATTATTACAAAGACAGGTTTTGCAAAAAGTTACAAACTCTGTAGTAGTAAATAAGAAAACCTTTTTTTGTACTTTGGTATGTGGAAAAATAGTTTAAATTTGAAGTTCAGGATATTCAAAATGGATTTAAAATTTGAATACAAAAATTTGTTCATTGGAGTGTCACATTTGTCACGGTAAAAAAAATGAAACCTAAAAAGTATAATTTTCAACTTCCTTGAAGATATCCTGATACAAAAACCGACACGAATTTACTCAAATCAAGTAATATTCTGTATCTATTTGTATTCTTAAAAAAGATTTAATTATTTTGTTGTTAAATTTCGAAAAATGAATCAAAATATACGAAAAATATTGTTAATTATGTAAATATTAAAACCGCGATGTTTGTAAAACAAAAAGGTTTTCAAGGCCTGGTTGTATTTGGCCGTTGAGTAGTGTAATGAAAGTTATTTATAAACATACTTTTTTTTAATTTCTTTTATTTTATTGATTTTTTATTTGGTATTTATCTTGTTCCTTAAAGCCGTTGTTCAAATATGTATGGTGGTAGAGTAAGTTCGGGTAATGTGGAATATATATTTTATGCTTTTAGTTTTCTGCCAAAGTATTGACGACGAGATTTTGACGACTCAAAATGCAAAGTCGATTTTGAAATATAACATGATTTGTTGTGTATCGAAGTGCTTTCTGATTGATATCGAAGTGCTTAGTAATTATACAACTACATAAGTTTCAAGTTAGCTGGATGAGGATATAACATCCTCATCCACAACTGCAAAACATAATGAGGACTTACTAAGAACTAACTAGTTAATTTTCATCATTATTTTAATTCAAAAGATAATGCCTTGCCCATAAGAACTTATTTTTGTCATTATTTTAAATAAAAAGTAATGATCTAAATATTTTTGTAAGCTGGAAAGTAGTGACATGTTGTACAAGCAAACCATTTATGTTTTTATCTATCAAGTATAACTTGTGAAGATAGCTCAGATGGTAAAGCGGTTGACTGACAATCCGTATTCCCGGGTTCGAATCCCGTGTGGGTACATTAAAAAAAATATTTTTTTATATAAAGAAAGTATTTTTTTTTTTAATTTAGGTTTTTTTTAAATTTAGACAACCACATATTATTATATGTTTTGTAAGGTGTTTAGTAACCATATGTCATTATCATCCCCACATAAAAGTAATGCGATTTGTAAAGACAATTGTAATTACCAAATATGTATTTATATAACCAGTTATATGGTAATGCTTTTCTCCACTAAGCTAAACTAACGAGTCTCAAAAATAAATTTATATGAATATTATAGTGTCCCGACAAAGGACGTTTTTGCGAATTGGAGAGCTGAATACGGACAAAAAACGAAATTTTTTTGGAGGGGACTTTTAGGTAGTGACACGCGCTTCAAGATTTTGAAAATGGTACCTTTTGCTAAAAAAAAGTTGTCTTATTTTTTGTCGAATAATGGCCCAAAAGTTGATTTAGGTAGAGCTTATTATGCTGGAAATATTTATATTTTTTTTTTAGAATTATTTTGGTCCACTATAGCATTGTTTTTAATTTTGAGCATGTACATACTAATTATGCACAGAGAAATAAAGTGACAACCGAATTGAAAAGTGTATTTTAATGGTAACAACTTATAAATTCAGTTAGTAGAACGATAATTACATTAAATGTTTAAACGTTTTGGGTGTCGGAACTAAAATTCAGTTGAATTAACCGAACTTTGTTGTGAAAACTGATGTTCAATTGTACCAAACGACCAAAATTCGTAATAACCGAATTTGAGACGTAGTAACCGAATTTCAGTTGGCAAATAGCTAATTTTTTCACTGTGTGTATATATTTTTTTTGCAAGTTGTTAATAACAAACAATTTGCTAATGTCAACATTTGCAGAAAAATAATTAAAAATTGTTTAGCATAATTTTTTAGTCCGTAAATCGCGAAATTAAAGATAAATGCATTTTTTTTAACAAAATTGGACTCAAAATTTTTGGAATTCAAAGTTGATTAAAGAAAAAGTATTTTTGTATTTTTTTTGCTATTCAGTTGCAAGGCTACTTTAATGAACCTAATACATTTATTTTTTACTGATTATATCAAACTAAAAAATGTGTGGACGAAATAGCTTTACGATTTTTTTTAACAATACTTTTTCCCTAAATAGGTTTTGCATTGCAAAAATTGAAAGCCATATTTTTTTAAAATGCAAATTTTTTTAATTTGTTCGGAAATAGCGGACTAAAAAAATTTTTAAACGATTATTAATTATTTTTTTTAATGTTGACGCTAGTTAAATGTCATAGAATTATTTTTATAAGAAAAAAAAAAATATATTATATGCTTGCTGAAAACTAAAAAAAATGCTGTGGTGGACCAAAAGTATTCTAAAAAAAATTATGAATATTTTCCCACAATAAGCTCTACATAACGATATAAATGAGCCTTTTTTCGATAAAAAGCAAGACAAGTTTTATTAAGCAACACGTACTATTTTTAAAATCATAAATCGCGTGTAAAAGTACACCCCAAAATTTTGTTCTTTATTTTTGCCGTATTCAGCTCTTCAATACTCATTGTTTAAGTGCTATTACTTACATTTTTTTTCTAACAGGACACCCTAATGAATATGCAATGGTTTCACCAACGAATATTTCTCAAATAGTCCTTAGTCTAGTGTTCCACATTACCCACCTACTCCACATTACCCGCAGTTACTCTATTTAACTCAACATTTTTCTTAATTCTGTTTCCGTTAAATATTTATAAATATTCATGAGCTTAAAAGGTATTCTTAACAAGTTTATGGCAAAATTTAGTTTGCATTTTCCAAAAATTGTACACTCAAAAAAAAGTATGAACCAAAATTAAGTTTTTAAAATTTTTCGTAAAGCAAATAAAATTGTTGACGAATAATGCAAATTTATTAGATTTTAGTTCATATTAATATTTCATTAACTCAAAAATAATGAGGCTTTTTTTTAATTTTCGTTTCTTGAATAAGGTTAATAATCTTAAAATATATTAGAAAATTTATTTCTTTTTAGTAAAAAATCTTAAATTTTAAGAAGTTATTAAACAACTTGATAAAAATTAATTAATAAATTTGCATAGCACAAGTTCGATCGTCTTAAAACTTAAGAAATATTAACTTGATTTTAAGATATTTTTACAAGATTTAAATAAAATGTATACTTTATTTTAGTCAAAAATATACAAAATTTTAGTAAAGTTTCATAAAATTTAAGACAAAATTTAGTAAATTTTTATACAAATTTACCTAATTGAAGTAAATTGCTTTTACTTGTTTTTAAGGAAACTGTATACATGATTTAAGTTAAATTTTCTTTGCAGCCAAATCATTCCCAAATTTCTTAAAATTTAGTTCAATTTACGTTATATTTTGTAATCTTTTTTTTTTTTTGAGTGTATTACGTTGATTGCGGAAGGTTTAAAAATATATATAATAACATTTACCAGACTTCCAATTCATTTAGAAACTTTTATTTCTCTGTTGTAGGTAAAAGTTTTTAAAAAGAATGAAAATTGTACAACTTAAAAATTTTGTATTTGGTTTGTAATTGGTACAGTGGTTGAGAAACTTGATATGACAATATACGTTCTGGGATTTATGACCGAATGTGTTTCAAACAAGTTCCCAAATATGGTGCTTCAAAATCCACAAAGTTTTCTCGCCTTTTCATGCATCTAGCGTATAAGATGAGGACAGTTGGTTCGATAGACCGCATATTTCGGGGACAATTTTGGCCGTGTCCCTAAAGTATACGCTGTGCAATGAGGTCCCTTATGAAGAATTCTTCAATTTTGTCACATGCCATATGGAATTGCTCTATAGTGACTGGTTTAGTGGTGGTGTGCACCACTGTCATGTGACAAAATTGAAGAATTCTTCATAAGGGACCTCATTGAAAAACATTTAATTTTGATACTAAATTTTAGTGAAACTGCTTTTTTGAAAAGTGCCATTAACCACTTGCATGCAAAAGAAAAGTTTTTGTGCAACTTTTTTCGTTTTCATATTTAGTTTATTCCTTACATTTTCTGCAGTTCTTAACCGAATGTCTTCAGAATTGGAGCAAGTGATCTCTGAAATATTTCCAAATATATATATATATATATATATATATATATATAGAGCAATTCCATATGAAAGCGATCACCTTTTGGACATATATTTTTTTTTTATAGTGACTGGTTTAGTGGTGGTGTGCACCACTGTCATGTGACAAAATTGAAGAATTCTTCATAAGGGACCTCATTGAAAGTTGTTTTAAAAAAAACTACTAAAGCGATCGCAACGAGTGATAGCTCGTTGGAAAGGTATTGAATCAGGCTTTAATTGAAAAATAAAATTTTCCTAATTTTTCTTGTTAAATAATTAAAAATAATTCAATTATAAAAAATATAAAAACAATGAGAACAAGGTGGTCTCTTAAATGCTCTTCTCCTGTCCAAACAAGGAGTCGGGGCCCATTTTTGTATTGCTGATTCTTAAAGCAAAAAGTATGAGGAATCCAAAAAAAATAAAATTAGCCGGAAAATTTAGGAGCTTCTGTGGAAAATCGGAAAATTTTATTTTCATGGGAAAATTTCATGGGAAAAAAAGGTAAATTTCTGAGAAAAATTAGGAAAATTTTATTTTTCAATTAAAGCCTGATTCAATACCTTTCCAACGAGCTATCACTCGTTGCGATCGCTTTAGTAGTTTTTTTTAAAACAACTTTCAATGAGGTCCCTTATGAAGAATTCTTCAATTTTGTCACATGACAGTGGTGCACACCACCACTAAACCAGTCACTATAAAAAAAAAAAAAAATGTAGGTACATTATTTTTTGCTGGGCAATCGATTGAGACTATTTATTTTAAAATCGGAGAGGGATCGTCCAAAAGGTGATCGCTTTCATATGGAATTGCTCTATATATATATATATATTTGGAAATATTTCAGAGATCACTTGCTCCAATTCTGAAGACATTCGGTTAAGAACTGCAGACAATGTAAGGAATAAACTAAATATGAAAACGAAAAAAGTTGCACAAAAACTTTACTTTTGCATGCAAGTGGTTAATGGCACTTTTCAAAAAAGCAGTTTCACTAAAATTTAGTATCAAAATTAAATGTTTTTAGAGATTTCGGACTAGATTACTAGAATTCGAAGAATGGCTACAAATAAATTCTCGTTTAAAATAATGGGTGGGTTAGGAAAATACATTCAGCTCAAGACACCTATATATGGCTTGACATTCGAATCAGAATATTTAGTTTTTCCAAGATTTTGGCAACGCCATTTTGCATTTTTTTCACAAAAAGGACGATGAATACAAAATTATACCACAGACTTTTTCTATCACAAATGTATACGTTGTATAACATCGTACTTTTATTGGTAAAACTATAACTAAAAAAAATTTTAATTGTAAGATTTTTAGGCTTGTTAAAAATGTTACCAACTAGTCTTTAAAAACACGTCCCAAATATAATAACGCAACCTTTTATTTATTTTATTATATTAAATCTTTTATTAAAATTCTTTATAATTAAATATTTTTTCTTTTAGTCCTACTAAGATAATGTTGTTTGTTTGTACTTAAAAGATAACTATAGGTCTGAGCGACGTAGACTGAAATCTTTTCGTTTATTTAGTTTCTTTTTGCATAAAAACATATTTAAAGAAAAATTAATTAAAAAAATAATGTTAACAAAAAAAAAAAAAAACATTTGCCCTGAAACGAAATAAGAACAAAAACAGGCTTCTAAGAAGAAATTCGATTTGGTTTTAAAAATAATCAAAAAATGTTTCCTTTGGACTTTAATAAATTAATAATAACAGCATTAAATTAAATTAACAAAAAAAAAAAAAAAAAATATTTCAAAAACCATTAAACGCAAGAATCAGAAACTTAATGTTTGTGTTTACAACATACATGCACCCAGACAATAGACTCAATCCGAGCAATCTGAACACTGAATTTCTTATTCTATTTAAACAACATAAATTCTGAGACGACAAGAGAATTTTGATTACTTCAAGAAAAAAAAAAAAATGTGTTAACCACCAACATATTTGCTAGCTACAACTAATTCATTCGTTTAGCTACTATTACGGTTGCAACGACCCAGTCTTATTTCTGGGCTTGTATATCGCATTTGGCACATACACTGCGTTGCAAAATTGTAATTACACATTAATTTTACTAAATTTCGTAAGTTAAAAAAAAGTAGAATAGTTTTGCCGTCATAAATGTAAAACCAATGAAAAATTAATAGTATTTAACAGAAAAACAATACATTTATTTTTTATTTTACTATTTAAAAAGGAATAACAAAATCAATTAGTGTTTCATAACTAGAAATACACTTAACTTAAAGAGGTCTACTTTTTTTTAATCAACTCGAAAATTCGAAAATTCGATCAGACATATTGTCTACCAGACTTTTGCGAAGTTCTTCCCTTATAGGGGTCCACTCATCAATAACTGCTTCTTCTAGATGTAAAACGCTTTCATATTGACGGTTTTTTGCGGTTTTCTGGGGGTATTACTCTCCAAACATTCTCAATGAGCTTTTTAGCTGGAAAACATTCCAACATTCTTATATTTTTTGATGATAGCCATTCCGTTGTCTGACGACTTACATTTACTGAGGCATTATCATGTTGAAAAATGAATTCTTCATTGCCTTTTCAATAAATTACACTAATTTCTTTTCCAGAAGAAATTCATTATGGTGCTTGGAAATAAATTCATTATGGTGCTTGCGAAATTTCAATTTGTGAACTATCATGGAAAAATTTTTCCTGAATATAAGTAGGCTGAAAAAAAACTCAAAAAATTTGTAGAAAAATTTAATTTTAGTTAATTTATTTGCTAAAAATCTAAAATGTTTTTTTGTGATTCTTTAAAAAATAATTTTCAATACGTTGCAAAATAAAATATGTTTATACTCCCATGTTGACGACATGAGTTAATTTAATATCTGAAAATCAATGGTTGTCTAAATATAAAGCCCTTTTTTTCAATAAGAAATAGGAAACATAAAAAATTACATAAGATATGTGTCCTTGTTTTTTTCTATAGTCTGTCTACCTGAACGAATATTTGTTTGCAATTTGACCAACCTACATTAATAACCACTTAAAAGACTTAGTTTGCAAATACGCACTTACGTCCGTATTCATAAAAAATTATAATTCAAATTCCAAATTATTTTTAAGTTAAACACATTTTAAGCCATAACTACTGTATTCATAAACGAATATTAGCTTAAAATACATATTTTAAACCTTGTGTAGAAGTTAATATGTAGTTTTAAGGCTAAAATTTTTGTTTTAACTAAAATGTATTCGAAATGCTTTTTAATATTTTTATGAAAACGGGTGTAAATGTGTATTTGTAATTCATTAATGTAGTGTGGTCAAATTTCAAAAAAAAAAATATAAGTGCAGGTAGACAGACTGTAGAAAATGACAAGGACACGTATCTTTGTGTGTTAACTAAAATGTATTTGAAATGCTATTTAATATTTTTATGAATACGGGGGTTAATGTTTATTACATTGAAATTATATTTTATCTTTAATTTAATTGATAGACAATAACTCTGACAAGCCGGTGACAACACAAAATTAACGTTTCTTTTTCATCCACATATGTATTCACATTATTAGCGTTCTTTTGTATAAAAAACAGATACAAAATTCTTACAGGGTTTATATTCTTATATGTCTTACAAGAGTTGTACTTTTTAGTATCGTTGGTTGTCGTCCACAATATTAAGCACAATTTTTTTAGCAAATTAAATAAGTAAAACATTAGCTAAATATTAGTAAAACATTAGTTCAAAACAGTTAAGTGCTGAATAAGTATAACTAAAATTTTAACTGAAAACACAATTTCAGCAGAAAATTTGCTGAGAAATAGTATACTTGATTTACAAGATGTTTTACTAAATTTTCAACTCACTTATTATTTGAGTGTACTTATGATTGATTTGGACACACTTATCTTACATTCATCGGTTATCTGATTGCGACTCTTCATTGTGTTGCTGGCAAAGTTGATTATTTTACGCCGGTCCCGATCAGAATTTTTTTTTCATGCCACCTGTTTTATTTTTACCATAAGCACTCGGATTATTCGCAAAATTTGTAACAACCACTTGGGAACGGTTTATTTGTCTAGCAATTTCCCGAATTATTTCTGCGATTTAGGCAAATTTAAGGATTTGTTCATTGTAAAATTTCCGAAATTATAGTGTCCGTAATTTTGGTGTCATCTAAACTGCATTTATATGCCATTGTTTTACTAATTATAATACGAGTATAAAAAGTTATAAATACCTTAGAATTCAATAGACAATAGAAAATAGTATAAAACGCTAATGAAATACCGGTATCTTCCAGGCGTACTTTGCGTTCATTTCTCAGAAACAAACCAACCTATGGCACGAAAACAACCATTTATAACCACTGTTGTTGCATTATAAATGATTTAAAGAACATTAAAAATGTCTTAAATAATTTTTTTTTTTTGCAATAATGTTGAAATCTTATAACCAAGTAAGTGTGCGTTTTAATGTGTAAATAATGCAAGATAATAAAGTTTATAACGAAACAAAAGAACACACACACTGAACCATTCAAATAATAAGGTCACGGTTGCGTATGAGTAATAAAAATTTAATATCTTTTCACTTTTAATTAGTTCCAACTGCATAATAAAACTTAATGTATACAAGTACTTAACTCTTATTACATTTCGAAGTACGAAAACAACAAGAAAAGTTTTTTTATAATAAATTTATTGAATTTTTCTTGAAACTTTTTGCTTATTCAACAGTTTTTTGTATAAATTTTTATTTTTTTTTTAAATTTAACCAATACTCAGGGGATGCTCCCTACTCATGCAGTGCATTGTATTGATCAGGAAAATAGGGTATGGGAAGGAGGAAAGAGGGAGTAGTGTTTGTGGATATTTGATTTAATTTTTTCTAAATTGTAAGTAACAGGGAAGACTACTGCGGGAAGTTTGTTCCACATACGAATCGTTCGACTAAAAAACGAATTTTCTCTGTAATGCGTTGTGCGAAACACAGGACAATCAACTACAAACGGAGGTGCTCTACTAGATACGCGAGTATTACGAATAAAAACTCGGGCTCGTGGAATAAGTTCACTTATCTCAGATGAGCATCTCCCATGGTAATATCGATAGAAAAGTGTCACACAATCCACATTCCGACGATGCTCCAATAAATCAATAGAGTTGGATACACTACTGTCATTGACAAGCTTCACCGCCCTTCCCTGAACACGGTCCAGAAGCTTCAGAATAGACAGTGGAGCCCCTGCCCATATATTAGAGTTGTATTCCATTTTCAACCGGATATAGCTGGTATAAATAGTAAGAAGATCGGATGGAGTGAAGTAAGTCTTGCACCGTTTCAGAAAACCAAGACACTTGAATGCCGCTTTCGACACTTGAAAAAGATGCTTATTCCAACGGATATCACTCTGTATTCTCATGCCCAGAACATCAAGAGTATCCGATTCCTCAATACCTATACCATCCTTAGCTACAGATGACAATGGTAATTCCACAGCCCGTCTGTGGGTTAACATACAACATTGGGTCTTGTACATTTCGTGCAATATTATGTTATTTCAAATTGAAAAAAAGTTTTTCTTATACAAATTTATTTAGTTTCGTAACCCTTATAACCCACAGTATCATTTAATTGAATTATAATGTTTATATATTGAGAATAATTGAGTTGAAAGTATTTTATTAGAATATTTTTTATTTAATTTATTTTCTTTCTAATACAATCCAATTATTTTCTTTTTATTCTTGTATATGTAAAAGTAATAATATATGACAAGAACAATTATTAAGATTTATATATCAACAAAAAAGGATCTTTCCATAGAGATAAACAAATAGATTATATTACTTTTTTTGCTTTTGCAAATTTGAATTTATCTATAAATGAGTATTTGTGGTTTCTATTTTATTAGCAACTACAATAATTCATTTACGTATTTTTTGTATATATAAAATAATACATTTATTGTTTATTATAATAAGCTTTAAATGAACATTTTGGGCAAAAGTATAAATAAAGAGAAAATATCTTTCATGGATATATCGCTCATTTACTTCAAAACCGTCATAACTCAAAAATTTTGATTTTGTAGAAAACGATTTTAAAGTTTTCAATTTATTCCCACCTTGAAGAAAAAAGTAATGACACGATTTCTTCAAGAGGTGAGTATACAAGATAACAATACGACTTTTTTACACAATATCATACGTGATATAACGAATAATTCTGCGTCAGTAACTCAAAAATCATGTTTTTTGATTTGTGACTTTCTTGAAGTAAACGAGCGATATGTATATTAGACTGGCCCTTTTTAACACTTGCCGCATTTAAAAAAAAATACTTTTTCAGCTTTTGTAAATTTTTTTTAATGTCTTAATATTTTTTATTAAAACATTAAGGTCCAATTACTGAATGTCCGGTTAAAATTTATCACACAGTTAAATAGACAATTTATATGGGAAACAACAACAAATGTGTCAGATAAAGTCCCAGTTATTAGTTAATGGGATATTCAGTAATCAGGCCTAAAATTTATAATTATGTGTTCAAAAGGTATAAAATTCTAATATCGGTTTAGAACTTGCCCGGTAATTAAAACTGGCCTAGGCCACAAATCTGCCTAATACACTTGATCACAAAATTTAAGCACATATAATAAACGTTTTAAAATGGATTACTGCACTCAGGGAACCTCTGCTTGAAAAAATTTGTAGTTGTTTGGATTGTAGTGCAGTTCCTTAATTTTAAATGTAAATGTCAGTCATTTGTAGAAAAAATGGAATGTTTTACTAACCTTGTAGTTAATTAAAAAAAAAAAAACAAACCACATCAAATAACTGTTTTACGATTTGACATTCATTTTTTTACAGTCGATTTTTGTTATTTAAAAAAATAAAAAAAATATATGTTTGTTTATATTCTACTAACATTGTTGGCAATTTTTTAATCAGTAAAAACAAATGACAAATGTTAGTTGAATTAAATGAAATGTTAGTCATCTTTTCTTAAAGTTTAATTTCATTTGTTTTTGGCTACAATTGCTGTCGTCTTTATCTAAGTACATAATATTCTTAGTGTGCAACACAATTTTTTTATTTAATAACCTCTTAACCCTTATATGGCCTCTATAGCTTTTAAGATACAACCATTAAAAAAATTCCTACGGCATTATTTTGAGACTAATTAATATGAAAACTTCACTAGTGTGTTAGGAAACCCCAAGCACTCTTTAAAATATTTAGAATTCCGCCATTTAATAATCATGAAAGTCGAAAAAATTAATATGTACGAAATTAGTTACAAGCTCAAAAAATGCGTTTTATATGATATCGAAACAAGGCAACAATAACTGAAATACATAAGTCTTTTTGTCCCAAAGTCACGTAATTTTTGAGTAGAGGGCAATTCAAAATTTTAAAATTTTTGGTTTTTGGTTATAAAAACCGTAACGAAATTATTTTAAAAATCGTGGTACGCAATTTTTGTTTATTTATTATTACATTTCGCACCATAAAAACATCTTTTATTAAAATCGATGCCGTTGGGCATTTAAGGGTTAAATTGTGAGATATGCAAAATGGGGTTTTACAGATGTCGTTAACATGTCCAAAGGTGACGTCAAAAACTGCTAAACATTTTTAAAACATTTTTTAAATTTTAATTTCTTCAACATAATGGAAAAAATTAAGATTCGAACTTCATGGACTTGTTAAATACTTTTTGGAGGATGAAAATAACAAATTTTAAAAATATCGCGCATTACACTTGGGTAGGGCACCAACTTGACTATTGCGAATTTCGAGAAATTCTGTTTTTTTTTTTTTTTTTGAAGTTGAAAAGATTTAGCTTAAACCTAATTTATATTTTTGAAAAATTATATCAAACTTGTAAAAAAGACAGAGTACGGTCTTAGTTTACTTCCCCTTTAGTGTAAAAATAAAAAGGAGCATAAAAACAAAAAGCATGTATTGTATATCTACCAAAGGTAGAGCTTGCACATAACGAACAAGTTTTCAATTTATTTTTGATCAATGGTGATAATTTTTAACTTCGAGCTCATATATTAGTTCTCATTTAGTGGAAAAACTAGGTTATATGAATGTTTGAGGTTTGTACGAGGTTACAACTTCTTTCAAAACGTGCTCTGATGATGGGCACCTATAAAATTCCCGAAATAGATCTATCAACACTAGGGTGGGGCGATTTGAACATCTTAATGGGCGCTTCGCGTTTCTGATTCTTGGGATTGTACTGAGCAAAAAAGTCCACTAGACCATACGTCTACGGTAAAAATCCAGATTTTGACTTTTTAGCCGTATTTTGTGAAAGTAACAATGTGTGGGATGGACATATCTCAGGAAGTAGGAGGAGCTTATCCAAGAGTATGGTATCAATCTCTTCTTTGGAAGATTCTAGCAGATTAATGCATCAATCATATTTGTGGATGGGGTTTAAGGGGTTAATTTTTAATTTCAAAGTAGGGCTTTTTTGCCGTATTTTGTGAAAGTAACAATGTGTGGAATGGACATATTTCAGGAAGTAGGAGGAGCTTATCCAAGATTATGGTCAAATTTACAAAAAAGTAAGCGAACGGAAAATTTGTAAGAATTGGTAAAATATATAAAACAGCTGATTTTAAATACCAAATATTAAAAAAAAAAAAGAACTGGTCGTTATGGAAAAGATATAAGTTAATTGAAATTGTCGACCAGAAATAATTGAGAATGTTTTTAAATTTCTTCCATAGTTAATTCTTTAATATTTTGCACTTTAAATCCATAAACAATTAAAATTTAATTTAATATTTGTTTTTGTTTTCTATAAATACAAGGATATTTTTCCAATCATATGTTTGTTTCTTCTTTCAAATTCATACTGGCAAAAATTTATCCAGTAAAAACTTTTAAGTTTTTGGTATCAACCTGTCACTTTACACTCTCTTCTTACTATTTTTTACTGAGGATTTGTGTAAACGAACACAAATTTGTACAAATTTTTGCGTAATCGAACAAATTCAAAATAGAACACATACATAAGCCAATTTTTGTATATGTTTGTTATGTTTGTTATGTTGGGTATGTTTGAATTTCTTGAAATAATTTTATATTTAAAAAAAATCTCTTTTTGTAAAAAATTTTATGTGAATTATTGGACTATTTTTTTCTTTGAAAGATAATAAAATAAAATTCAAAATTGAACTGGCAATATTTAACTTCTACCGAAAGAACATATATTTCTATAGTGTGTTTTTTAAACTACCGATAGAAAAAGTTTTTTTTAAACTACCGATAGAAAAAAAATATTTCTATGGATTTCAATTGATTCTTCATTTGAAAACAAACTTTACTTAAAACTTTATTAATAAACTTGAATCGGTAAAAAAAAATATATTGTGAGTGTATGAATTAAAAAATGGGTTTACCCAGGTTTGAAGAAAAAACAGCTGATATATTTGTTTTGTTTAAATATATATAAAACCCCGCAGCATCTAATTGAATCTAAGTGCGGCACGACACCGGTTAACGTCCAATTTGGCCATAATTTTTAGCACAGCAGCATAACACATTTTGCCATAATATTTGAAACAAAAAACAGGCGTACTTGTGTGGGTTATCTCCAATAGTTCCTGAGATATTTCTCTTTGAAAATGTAAAATTTCAAATCTGGTGCGCTTCAGGTCCACCTATTTTTATGGGGGGGGGGGGGGGGTATCTTTTGAAGATTTTCTGTTAAGAAGTCATAAACATATCATATAAGTATTTGGTATCGTATTTGGGTAATCCTAATAGTAAAGTTAAAATTTCATTATTCAATAAAATATTAATTAATAGACATAAGCCATTTTCCAATGATAATCCATAATCCAATGATTTTTTGGACTTGGAATTTCAAGCCTACAATGTTTCTATAATTCTAAAATTCCTCAAAAAATAAAAAATGGGATTTTTTACATTTTTTTTGCCATATCTACATTTAAAGATAGGGATTGGAAAAGACGAACCGAGTATTTACAACCGCTTGCGCTACCTAATTGGATGCGTTAAAATTTTTAGCAACGGGTTAAAATTAATATTTTCCTTAAAAATGTGGCAACTTTAGAAGTGGCTGGGCTGAAAAGTGTATTCAAATCAAACAATTTTTTAACACAACTCACTTTTATGTAGAAAAATCTTTCAGAATAGTATGCACACTTTATAGGTTCAGAAATAAAATATTCATCTGAAGGTAAAAGGCTGTTGGTGGTTTTTGGGGGAAAAAACCCCAAAAATTTGATTTATTTTTATTTCAATTATAAACGCATATAGGTTTTGAGTGAAACAATATATTGCACTCTTTTCTTATTCGATGGTTTATCAATAAGTCCCTGACTTTTCGAACTTTCCTCGTAGTTATATGAAATGCAACACTGCTCCCATCAAGTACCACCTGTTAATAGACTACTGTTAAATTTTGAGCAAGTTCCGTCATTTACTTTGCGTTTAACAGCTGTTCAAAACATACAAACTCGTGGATTTTTGTAAAAATGGAAAAAAGTGAATTTTGATTGCTCACTAAAGATTGTTTTTTGCGAAAAAAAAACCGTCAATCAAACCAAGGAAAAGCTTGATAAATACTATGGGGACTCTGCACTATCGATTTAAATGGTAAAAAAGTGGTTTTGTGGTTTACCAACGATGAAATTATTGATCAAGCAAATGCATTTTAAGGACCTCGAAAAATCCTATTTTTTGGAAGGGAGAAAACGTTGTATTGAATGTATTGAGCTAAAAGGAGATTATGTTGAAAAATAATTTTTTTTTGCAAAAAAAAAAAACTGAGCTTTATTCAAAAAGTCACGGACTTATTGATACGCCCTCGTATAATAAAGAATTTCTTTAACTAAATAACCAATATTTTAAAAAAGAAATTGCCGTGATTTCTGACCAAATTTATAATTTCATATTTTCAAATGGGAATATCTCGGGAACTATTGGAGAAAGCACATTTTTTGTTAGTCTCTACTAGCAGATTACAAATATGATAATTTTTTGGAAATCGGATTAGAAACAAAAAAATTGCGAGCACTCAAAATTTTATATGCAAAAAGCTCCATATTTTAAGCGCTCATATTGCCGAATGGTTATTCAGTTGTATTAACCGAACTTTGTTGTGAAAACTAATGTTCAGTAGTGCCTACCGACTGAAATTTATAGTAACCGAATTTAAGCCGAATTTCAGTTGGCAAATAACTAAATTTTTCTCTGTGTGAGAAAAGCTTTAAGCGCTTTGCATGAATAATAAACAAATTAATCAAAATTCTCAAGTGTGATTTTCACATTTTTACAAGCATTTTTTTTTGTTAATTTTTATGTAAGAATAGTGCTGATTGAATTAAGGGCGATTAACCGGTTTTTCCCACATTCGGTTAACAGTAAAAACCGGTTTCTCAAAAAGTCGTTTTTTTTTGGAAACACTAATAAAAATATATTTTAATCGAAAAATAATGGCAAATTTCCAATTTATGTTCTATTTGCCATTTTTTTATTTATAAAAAAGGATCATACACCACAATATATTATCCATCCCTTTTTTTTTAAAAAAAGGTAAACTACAATACATAATGTGGATTTTATTTAACATTAAGAAAAAAAGAACTTTACATTTTCCCCATAAACGCCTTCTTTTTTTTCGGTATTGCTCGTATACATTGTAAAGATGAAAATGATGATGATGAAGATAATATCTTTATATGAGTTTTTTATTGCTGTTGTTGTTTTTAAGTCCTGGTGGCTGTTTGTTATAGTGTCCCCTAAACATTTATGTATATGTCATTACACCCCCAGTTTTAAAGCAAATTGTTTCAAATGGAAGAAATAGATTTTTTTTTTTTTTGAAAAACGTTAACTAGAGCCGAGCTTCAGCAGAAAATAGCATATTTATGAAAAAAAGTATATTTTTATTAAAAATTCCCAAAATTCGAAATTTTAAAAATGGTTGTTTTATTTATTCGTTTAATAAAGAGTCATTGCAGAAGGTATATTGACAAAAAAAAAATTAAATTTGCAACTTCATCCCTGCCGATTTGCATGTAATCTACAAAACAAACTGTTTACTCTTTTAAAATTCGTTCTCGTTCGCGTTTTATAGCAGCTCAAATTTGGTATTTATTTTTTTTAATTTATAAAAATACTCGTATATATTGTTCAAATGGTCTCATATCTCATTTCAATGCTTATTTTGTATTCTATGAGATATGTGAATCTTTGATTTGTACGCCTTTGCAAAAGGATAAAAGAAAACTAAAAATTTCCGTGTATCGAAAATATCTTAAAATGCATACATTTGTTTTCTAAAATTTTTTTTGCAGATTCATCAATACGTCCTCTTAAAAATAGAAAAAATTCAAAATGGAGTTTTAATATGGTTTTAAGAAAAACGATTTTTTCACCATTTTCATAAAAATTCTGCAACGTGTTTTTTTTTTCAATTAATCTCAAAGATTTTTGAAATGCCAAATTTGGAGTCGTCGTTTACTTTTCAAATATAATACATGTTTTTATAACAGTTGTAATAAAAGGAAATAAATTAAAAAAATTATAATAAAAATTGATCACATTTAAATTATAACGCCAGAAGATTATCTTTCGAATAAAGAAAATTTCATGTCCATTTAAAAAATTCATCTTTGTTTTATTCCATTTCAAAGTTCTATACCTCTATAAAAACACCCTGTATATAGTTATATATAATGATATGTTTTGCCATATATATAATTATAATTATTTTTGATTAATTGTACCATATACACTTACATATGATCATATATGGTAGAAGTTATGGTCATATATATATTTATATGTATTTCATATGATCGGATATACAAGATATGCAAATATATAACATTAAGCTAGTCCTTATTTTTCAACTTGCGATTTTTGGGGCTGGCCCCCTCTTAAAATATTTGTTTGGATACAAAAATTCACCATGCAAAAAATTAGAGTGTTAGTATAACGGGAATGTGTCCCGCATCGCTCTTGAATATCAGACCTCCTTGGAAAAATTTACCAAATAAAAAAAAAAAAAAAATTTTTTTGTCTAAATTTAAAAATGTAATATAATTTTTGTGTTAGTTTCATTAACAACTACTCAGATGAAAAATATTACCTTCCCAGAAAATCGCTAACTTATTCTAACTTGGAGTCAAAAAAATGCACATATATTTGGGGTGTACCTAAAAGTTACTTTAGGTACACCACATTTTTGAAAATTTTATTCAACAAAAACCAAAAAACTAGTTCTTGCTGTCAAATCTTTTATTAAACACATCCCAAATATTAAATAACAGAAGTATTACGGATATCCGTTGGCAAAAATTGTTGTTAGAGGATTTTGATTCTAGCGGATTTCAACGTTTTTTTAAATTTGTATAGACTTTTTTTTTAAGATTTTTGTAATATTTTATCAATGTTATTGTGTATGCTATTTTATATAATTGTAATAATTTTATTATAAAGTATTATTTTTCGTGTTCATAGTTAACCTGTGTTTTCATGGGGTCACAATTGACCCTCGTATTTTAAAGAGTCAAAAATCACAAAGATGACATAAAATTAATTTTTGTTTATGTTTCTAATTGTAATTTATTTACATTTTAAAATTAATTAAAATTAATTATTTAGTATAAATTCCTTTTTTTATTTTATTTATAAATTTTGCCATAAAGCTGCATTTTTCTTACGTGGGTCATATTTGACCCCAGGTTAACATGGGTTAACTATTAACAGAAAAAATAGTATTTTATAAAAAAGTTATTACAATCATATAAAAGAGCATATACAATAATATTGATGAAATATTATTAAAACCTTGTTTTAAAGTAAAAATTTATAAAAATAAAAAAAAAAACCTTGAAATCCCCGAGAATCAATATGCTCTAAAAAAAATTTATTTATTTATTTTTTATTTATAATTAATTAATTACATATATACAAGTTTAGTAACTAATTTAAGAAAAAAAGGAGTACTAGCTACATAGGCTTTCGACTCCGAAATTTAAAAAAGAATCTATATAAGATTTTGCAGACTATTTTCTAATATGAATTTAGAAATTGATTTTATATTTATATCACAGATACTTTTAAGCAAATCAGTAGGAACATTTGATCCAAATATGTTGATTCTGGACGTGTTGTATTATGTGCACTCATCTAGGATGTGTGTCACGTTAAGTTGTGTGTTGCAGGTAGTACATCGGGGGGCTGATGTTTTTTCCAATAGGTATTTGTGCGAGAATTTGCAGTGTCCAATCCTGAGTCGTACAACAGTTGTTGTTTCATTCCTGGAGCAGGTTTGAGGATAAATTTTCTTATTTCCAAAGGGATTGAAATTTTTGTATGTATGGTGGTAGTCTGCCCATTTTTGATCGTATACGGTCTTGAAATGGGAGGAGATGATGTTGACTATATCACGATTTTCCCAAGTTGAGAATTTTAAAAGAGGTCTGCCTTTAGCTTCTGTAGAAGCTGTGTCAGCATGTTCGTTGCCGGGAATACCAACGTGCGACGGGACCCACATAAGTTTGATTGTATTCGAGTGTTTGATTAGGATATTTCTGATCGCGTTTATTAGTGGAGTGTCATATGTTGAGTTTTGTATAGCGTTTATAGAAGATAGACTATCTGTACATATGATATATTTTGCATTGTTTTGACCAGCAAATTCTGCAGCGATAAATATCGCAAATGCTTCAGCTGTAAAGTTGGAACAGTAGCTATTAATGTAACCGGTTTTGACAAGTTGACTATCTTGTTGAACTATAGCAAAAGTTGTAAAGTCGTTTGACTTGGAGCCGTCAGTAAATAAAAGCTTCCAGTTATCTTTTATCTTGACAAACGATGAATTCACGAGGAACCAGGGTGGTTCCGAAGTTTGTTTAAAATATATGGGACTAATTTGTATATTTAGTTTACGCGAGAAGTTTATGCATCTACTTATAACAGACTCAAGCCCAGTGCCCTTTTGTGTTTAATCGCTTTTGACACTTCTTCAAATAATAATTTATTGCGACAGATGAAGAGTTTTGGTATAAGCTTGTGTGTTAAAAGTGAAGTTCGGTTCTCAATTGAGGGAAATCCAGCTCCAGCTAGTATATTTTTAATTGGGCTTGTGTGGAAGGCCCCTATACTACGACGAATTGCAGCGTGGTATGGACCTTTGATTAAATTGATATTAGAAGCTGCGCACCAACCGTAAATTGGAAGAGCGTAATCGATTTTTGAGAGCACAATTGAGCGTGTTATATTAACCATTGTAGAAATGTGTATCCTGAAGTTTTTTGATGTAAGATATTTTATAATGTTTAGTCTTGAGTTTAGATTTTTTCTGAGATGTAAGCAATGTTCTCTAAAAGTAAAGCATTTATCAACGATAACACCCAAAATACGTAGATGATTAACTTGTTTTATTTTTATGTTTTGGTACTCAACGTCAAAGGTATTGCAGTTTTTTTTATTGCAAATATGTAATAGACAGCATTTTTGTATGGAAAGCTTGGCACCTGATATCAAGCTCCAATTATCAATATATTAAGAAGATTTCAAAAAATGTCTTTAACCTTGTTATTGTCCTTTATTTTGTAAATATTACGGCGTCATCAGCATAAATAGCATGTTCTATGTGCTTATGTGTGGAAATGATTTTGCTGAACTGATTAAAGGCGATAATAAATAGAACCACCGACAAAGGTGATCCCTGCGGTATGCCATTAAACAGAGGAAACGTTTTCGATTGTTGGAAGTTTACTCTTACTTTGAATTTGCGGTTGCTTAGAAAGCTTTTGATGATTGAATACATATTTTTACCAATTTTCCATTCTGTTAGTTGTTGGAGAATTACACGAATTCCAATTCGGTCAAAGGCTATCTCAAAGTCGGTAGATAAAATGTTTATATGGTTTTTACTAGATAAAGCTCTTGAACAAAAGTGCTGAAGGTATATAAGGACGTCATCGGTGCCTTGCTTTTTCATAAAAGCTACTTGATTTGTTGATATAAAGTTATTAGCTTTTAGGAACCACATTAATCTTCTCGAGATTATTATTTCTAGCGTTTTGCTGATACACGGTAACAGGGATATTGGCCTGTATCCGGAGACCGAAGAATGGTCTTTATTTGGTTTAGGAATCGGTACGATGGTTGCTATTTTCCAAGCTTGGGGGTAGACGTTGGATGAAAAAATATTGTTGTAAATATAAAGAATTTGTTTTTTTGTAGATGAAGGAAGATTTTTTAGCATCGGACACGATATACGATCGTCACCTGGAGTTTTGCCTTTGGCTAAATGTAAAGCGTCTTCAAGTTCTATCATAGTTATAGGGGTTTCAACTTTTATAGCATGTGTATTATACGATTGTAGATTATATTTGTGGCTTATGATGTTTAATTTATTTTGTTGGAAACTGGGGGAGAAATTTGTATTGTCTGATAAAATAGACCAGTGTTTAGCTAAGCAATTAGCTATATCAACCGGAGATGATACCATATTAGATTCAGATTTTAGATATTTTATTGTTGTAGCAAATTTTCCACCCGTGAGAAGTTTAATATCGTCCCATATACGTTTGGATGAGGAAGAAGGATTAATATTAGATGCAAATTTTTGCATACAAGCAGCTTTACTATTTTTTACGGCTTTTCTAAATACAGCGTTTTGTTTTTTGTATAAAATCAGGTTAGTATCGCATCTTATTCTTTTAAAATTGTGCCATAAATTTTGCTTTTGCTTCCTTAAACGTTCCAGATTAAAGTTCCACCACACAACATTGGGTCGATATGCCATACTCCTTGTTTGAGGTATACTTACATTTGCTGCTGACCTAATACATTTTGTAATTGATGCGGCTTGGTGGTTAACGTTGACTGATGAGTTAATTTTAGATGAATTCTCATCGCAGAGTTTTTGATACAGTGTCCAGTTGGCAACTTCGGTTTTAGTCATATTTATTAAAATTGGGTAATGTCGCTACCATGAAGGTCACTAAGGGTATTCCATGAGCAGAAAGGGGCAACCTGTGATGAACAGAATGATACATCGATGTGTGTAAATGTATTGTGTGTAGTGAAATGTGTGGGTTTGCCATTATTAAGTATAATAAGGTCTTCATTTAAAATAAAATTTTCAAAAATTTTTCCACGGGAATTGGACTCGACAGAGCCCCAGAGGGTGCTCCATGAATTAAAGTCCCCGGTTAAGAAAAAAGGTGGGTTAATATTATTAAGTATATGTTTTAAATTGCTTTCAGTAACGGGTTGATGTGGGGGAATATATGTATTTACAAAATTGAATTTTATACCAAAATCAATTTCAATACCAATAGAAGCTGTGATAGTATCTGAAAATATAAGTTTATGTGGAATCGTTTTTTTTAACTAGGATGGCAACTCCTTGCTTAGCTGTATTGTTGCTGGGTAGATTATCGTACGGTCTATACTAGCAATAAATATGTTGACAATATTCGAAATACGTCGGCAGAATAACAGTAAAAAAATTATTATTGCTAAGCTTATGTTTAGGGTGGTGAACACGTATTTATGGTAACTCATATTTTAGAAAATTTCAAAGAGAAAGGTTATAAAAACAAAACATTAAGAGCGTGGCCATTTTGTGTATTCATAAATAATAAGAAAAAAATTAAGTTTTTTTTAAAGAATCTTGTTTGTTAAATTACAAGAAAACTGTGTACACATTGTTACAAGTGTTTTTCCAAAATTATTTTATAATTATTTCCTTTTCTCCTTTTCTATAAACGTCAAACTAAAATGACAACTAATTTTGACGTAATATGTTGGCAATAAGTGTTGCCGAATATTGCCAAAAACTTATTGCAACATATATGTACGGCAATAAATATGTAAGCAATAGAGTGGTCCACACTAGAGATAACATCATTTTGACATATACTGCAATATATTTCCGCATATTTATTGCTAGTATAGACCGTACGTATGAAAAAACCCATTATATTGTTTTGGATATATTATGTTGTTGTTGTTGTAATTATAAGGGATGTGTGTTTCTTGAATTGAAATAATATCTGGATTGTGGTCTTTGATTATAAGTTGTAGTTCGTGGTAATTGTTAATTATACCGTTTATATTCCACTGAATAATTTTGAAATCCATATTGATAAAGTAGTGAACGGATTATTCGTCATCTACAAACATTATTTCTTCTTGTTCATTATAGTTATTATCGTAGGGTGTTGTTATTGTTGGCTTAGGTAAAGCGAGATTTTTGTTTTGTGTTAAGTTTAGAGTTTTTTTCGGTTTTTTTAAATTTGTTGTTGTTGGCTTATTTAATATTTGAGATGTGTTTAATGAAATACTTGACAGCAAACACTAGGTTTTTAATTTTTTTTGAATAAAATTTTCAAAAATGCAAAAAAGTCACTTTGAGGTACCCCCAAAATATTTATTATTTTTTTTGACACAAAGTTAGGGTAAGTTAGCGATTTTCTGGGAAAGTAGTTATGATTAAACACAACACAAAAATTTTTTTATATATTTTTAATTTTGAAGAAAAAAATATTTGAATTTTTTTTTAAATTATGACCATTTTTCCAAGGGGCCCGATTTTCAAGGGCGATGCGGTACATCTTTCCGTTATGCTAGGGGTGGGTGGTACAGTCAAAATCTCATTTTTATTTTTCGCCCATACAACGAAAGATCACCCTAATATAACATACTATACAATAATATATAATGCTATATTACGCCATATTAAAAATATTTCATGATATCATATAAACATATATAATGATATCAAGTTGTATAGAAACTTTTTTCATCGGGAGTCAATAATTTTGTAAAACAATCAAAATGATATTATAAAAATTGATTAAACCAACCAATAATGAATTTTAAAAGACCCAACCGTACCAAAAAAATTAATATTAGTTCTTGAAACTACCAATGTGTACACTGATCGAATTTTCCTTCATACTATTAATAAATGTCTTTAATTAATTAATATTTGTATTCATTGATGTAAAGAATAACTTTCATAAAATTAATTAAAAAATTGTTTAAGTAAATTAAATTTTCATAAAATGTTTTTGGTTAATGCTTAAAATATGCAATATTTTTTTTTTTTTTGTAAAGGGTCAGCCATCTAAAGTTTTTTTTTTTCAACTAGTGCTTATGTCGTGAATGGTAACACTTAGCTCATGTCTGATTTGACAGATAATTAGTTTTATCCTTCTGCTGAACGAATATGGTCCGTATGTTCGTATCGTAAACCAAAGCGTGAAAAGCCAAAAACAGTGCGTACACCCGAGAATATTGCTGCTGTGGCAGAAAGTGTGCGTGAAGCGCCATCAACATCAATTCACCGTCGTTCTCAACAATTGAACATTTCGGAGACATCATTGAGACGAATTTTGCATAAAGACCTTGGTATGACGCCATACAAAGTCCAATTGGTTCAGAAGTTCAAAAAAAAAAAAGTTATTTGGCGGACCCTTTATTTGTTTTGTAAACCAAACATTTAGTTCCATCAGCTTTCAACAGAAGGCTCTTCAACTATTGGAAAAAGCTATTTTAATAAGCACATCAGTTTGTTTTGGTTATTTAAGTCAATCGGTAACGCGGACCTATTTACATGTTGGTGCACCAACCATGACTGCGGGTTCAAGTCGCGTACAGGGAGATTTAAAAAAAAAAACCGAGAAGTAAAATAAATAAATATAAATACCTAAATAAATATGAAACAGTTAAAAACATACTCATGTATTTATATTTTTTCATTATAATTAAAATTCCATTATAATTCATTTAATAATAATAGCTCATGTAAGAAAACACGAAAATAACTCATCTTGTTCGGGTAATCAATTAATATCACCAATTTTCTGAGGTTGGTTGATCTATAAACTTGATCAAACCCTGAGGTTCTTGTGGATTAGAATGAAGCTGAAATTGACTTAGGTCTAAAGTGTGCCACTCCCTCTTTAGCTGATCCCCACAAGATTTTTTTTTTTATTCTCTTACATTTTTTAACAAATAAGTGTTTTCTATTTGTAAAAGTAACATTTTAATTATGATCTCAAACCTGAAAACTTAAAGTGAAATGGAATTTTTAAAGATCAACAATACCTAGAAAATTCTCAAGCCAAACGCACAGGTAACATGAAATATAAAATCTAATTGTAAAACAATAATCTGAATATATTGTGTTTAAATATTAGTATACATGCCGTATTCAAAATTCGTTCCCCAGTAATGGTAACATTAGCAGTTGGACTGTCAACCCTAGTTCCAAAAAAAGATTCTTTTTCTTCTATTTCAAACCAATTATAGAATAAAACTGGGGGATGCAATGAAGGAAAATCAACAAAGGGTTTTTTACGGGACATCCTATTGTTTGTGCTATAATATGCTTTTAATATATCTTGTTTTTGTTATTGTTTATCATATACAAAAAAAAACAAAAACTTTGAAAAACATTATATTTTGACTAAATGGCTAAATAAACAAATTTTCAACATGTTTAACATGATGAAATCCTATAAATTGTAAACAAGAAAATTAAGACAACAGCATTTTAAAAAATATCTTAATGTTTTACAAGCAATTTAAAGTAAGATATTTTTTAAGATTTTACAAACTGTTTGGTTGTAAGTTGTTTAAGAGTTTATGCAATGAAATATAATTTAAGTCGAAATTATAGAGAATATTGAAATTAATGTAGTGGAAGTACTTTAGATTTGAAATTTATTGCATTTATGTTCAATATTTTCTATAATATTTAAAAAGTTATTTTTGAAAAGGTTTACCCACCTTAGACTTTTTTCTTTCATATTTAGACAGTTTGAGCTTTTTTCTATACACTGTGAAAATTTTGGCGTAAAATTGGTCGAAATAGAAAATGTACAGCTTGTTAAGGGGGGGACATTACATTCGCGACAGAGAAAACAGACCTTTTTTTAAAATTTCATAACTCAGTCAAAAACAAAAATTTTTCCAAAATGTTATTGTAGAGAATTGAACAAATTACAAGAAAAAAAAATTCAAAAAATATATTTTTCACTCCAACATGGTTTTATAAAGTTTCAAACAAAATTTGTACGATCTGGAAAATAATGACTTTTTGAAATCTTAACAAAATTGGTTATCGTATGACACGAGCTTTTTTTAATTTTTTTTTTAATTTTTTGGTGATGCTCCAAATTTAAAAGTGTGTTTTTTCGAAAAAAAATATTGATTTTAAAAATTCATAAAAAATCGAAAAAAAAAATTAAAAAAAAGCTCGTGTCATACGATAGCGAATCAAGTTTAAAAAAATACAAAAAAAAATCGTCAAAAATGAACCCGCTAGTGCCGCAACCAGTACGAAATACATGGTTTCGAGATAAACGCGTCCAAAGTTTGTAAACAAAGAAAAAAAAAGGTTACCAAGGTTGCCAAATAACTGAGCGTATAAAATAAAAATTCCACTATATGAGGAATAAAGATGCCTTTTTTTCAAGAAATTCAAAAACAAAAAAAACCCACCCTTCAAGTAGGTACGAAATAACAACAACCAAAAGTCAGGTAGCAAGTAAAACAAGTATATACCAGCTGCCGTATGTAGGTAGCGCGAAAGTTAAAAATGCGCTCTCACTAATCCGGCTGTAACTTTTGAACCCGTAGGAATTTTTCCAAGAAATTTTTTTTCTTAGAATCTTAAGAATATTTACTAAAATACAAAATTATAAAAAAAATTTTTCTAAGTTTCAACGAACTTTTTGTAATTTGTAGTTATTTTTTGTTATTTGAATAAAATTAACGAATTTTTTTTTTTAAAACTTAATTTAAATTTTCTTCTTCAATATTGCCAATTACTAGCGGAGTTCCTCAAGGGTCCGTAATTGGACCTTTGTTATTTATGATTTATTTAAATGATCTCTTATGCTGATGAAGTGCAGTTTCTTTGCTATGCTGATGCACAGTTCTTAGATGTCTTGGAAGGTTGTGTTAATTTTGTTATTCAAGAAGTTTTTTCATGGACATCTAACAATGGTTTTTGTGTTAATGCTACAAAAACGAAGTTGATGGGATTTGGATTTTTGACTGATAATTTATCTGTAACGCTTAATGGTATGCCTTTAGATTTTGTAGATAGGATGAAATGTCTTGGAGTTGTTATAGACAATGATCTGAGTTTTTCTTTACATATGAATTACATTTCATCTAATATTTCGTTTTTATTAAGAAGGTTGTACACACTTGATCTATATCTGCCACTTCGTATTAAAATTAAAGTTGCAAATGTTTTTTTAATGCCACATATACTGTACTGTGCTGAGGTGATTTCTGGAATCACAGCTGGTGAATTTAGTAGATTTACTAAAATTTTCAATACGTTATATTTTCGGATTAAAACTTCGTTATAATGTTACACGATATGTTAAACAATTTCTTGGTTGCGATTTCGAGAACTTTATTGTTATGAGAACATTGATATATTTTTACAAGTTAATCATAACAGGCTTTCCAAAATTTGTACAAAATTTCCATTTCTCGCATTCTATAAGAAATCCTCAAATAATATTCCCCCGCATTCATACTGGCTTTTCTGATCACTCATTTAATGTAAGATTAATACGATTGTGGAATGCTTTACCCAGAGACTTAAAGTGTTTTTCATATTCGCCTCAGGTCTTTAGGCGAAAGCTTGAAGAACATGCCAAAACTCATAACTTAATTTAATCTTTTTCCGTGTTTATTTATTTATTTTTTTTGTTACGATTAAGCTGAATTCACTAATTATTTGTTTATTTAAATAATAATTTAAGCATTCCCAGCAAAAAATAGTGCTTTGATGAAGCGCTTGTGGAAGTCCTTCTTTGATCCCGAAGCGCTTGCTGAAGGCCTTCCAGAAGGCATGATTTTTGTTCCCGATGGTAGGTCTCTTTTAAGCAGGTGAGAAGCGCTTCTATCATGTGATCTAAGAAGCACATGATAGAAGCACTTCCGGAAGAGCTTCCAGAAGAGCTTCCCGAAGTTCTTCCAGAAAAGCTTCGAGAAGCGATTCTTCCTTCAGGGAAGCACAATATAATGCCTTCCAGAATTGCTTCATAGAAGGCCTTCTTTACTGCTTCATTGCATGCCTTCTTCACTGCTTATTTTTATTCCTTCTTTACTGCTTCCAAATAATGCCTTCAGGGAAGCACAATATAATGCCTTCCAGAAGTGCTTCATAGAAGGCCTTCTTTACTGCTTCATTGCATGCCTTCTTCACTGCTTATTTTCATGACTTCTTTACTGCTTCAAAAGAATGCCTTCAGGGAAGCACAATATAATGCCTTCCAGAATTGCTTCATTGCATGCATGACGGCGAAGCGCTTCTTTGGAAGCACTGAAAGGAAGTTACTGTTTACCAAATCGAAAATATTTTTTGCTGGGTTATCAGTATTTTTTCTTCGTTATATATTGAATTATTTTCATCTTTAAGGTATATTTTATATATATATTTTTTGTGTTATGTTGTTGTTACTGTAGTAGCCTTAATTAACTGTATATGGCCCTAAGGGCTCGATTAAGTAAAATGAAGAAATAAAAAAAAAAAAAAATTTTTTTTATTCGCCTTCTCCAATTTCTCCAAAATTACGCAGCCGATTTATCTGGAATTCAGTGCATAACGTACTGACTAATTGTTAAAAGTTTTGTTGTAGTAAACTAAATTTTAAATAGCATTTTCTCGTAAACAACATATTGAGATCGGGAGCCACTACATAGCTGCCCAGGAAAACTTTGGTAATGGGTGAAAGTAAATAGCAAAGTTTACAACTAACTTTTTCTGTTGAGTGTAGTTATATTCAATATGTTATAGAATGTCCTTTGCAATATATTTAATTTTATTCTTCTCTCAAAAAGTTATTACAACTAACAAGTTGAAAACATTAATATTCTTAGCTGTCATTTATTTTCTTTTAACCCCACATATAATGTTAGGGGTAAATATTTCTATATGTAATATTTAACACCCTACTTCGAGCGTTTGCTTAAACATTTACACACCCTCCAGTTTACTGGTTATGGTTACATAGTAAATTGCAACTCATTTGTTACGAAAATCACTTCATTTTCGTAGCATTTTATTGGTACATTTGCATATAAATTTACACTTACTGACAACACTTCCTCTTCAATCATGAGTGTGTGTCTTTTATAAGAAATGGGGGTAAAAACTTTCGCAAACGTTCTTTAATATTGACTAAACTTTAATTTGCCTTAAACTAAAAATAGCTAAAAATAAAAAAAATTCTTGATATTTAGTTAATTTTCAAGGTTAGTTACCTGAAAATCTCGTATTTTTTCAGTATATAAATATAAAACAACCCCAGTTGTGGTTTCAGTTGAAACGATTACAACGTTTATTAATGTGCCATTGCGAATGTCATTTTCAGTTTATTTAATAGCAAGATTGTTTTTTTTTTTTTTCTACTTACATTAGTTTCTGTACGTGTGTTTGTAAGTATTTAGTCTTTGTGAAATAATAGCTTCAGGTTTTTGTCGTTACCGGAAAATCATGTTGAATTTCTATGGCAACAGAAAGTGCAACGGATGTGTAAAAACCACAAAGTTTAACCATAAAAACACAGTGGGTTGTCTTATTGTAAGTTTATATTTTAAAATTTGACAAAATTTTGTTAAGAGTTTTAAATTGTTTATTGAGTTTGTTAATTGGAATATAACACACTGCGTAACATTAAATATAAAAGAAGAGTTTTGTTCATTGATTACTATAGTTTTCAAATGAAGTACATAACAATTGTAGAAAAGTCTAGCAAATCCCAAAGCCAATTATTATTTTCGGCTCCTAGCCATTCTTCCGTTTCTATCAGAAGTTATGGAAAATCTTATATTTGTGCAAATGAAGGAATACCGGACTCAAAACAACTTATTATCTTATAAACAGTCGGGCTTAACGAAAGGGAACAGCTGTTTTAGTGCATTGGCGGATGTCGTTGAAGACATTAGAATGGATCTTGATCTAAATATGGTTTCATTTCTGATACTTTTGGAACACAGCAAAGCCTTTGATACAGTTAATCCCCTGTGGAAAAGGGTCCTATCACATCACATGTCACGTGAGCGGTTCCTTGTGATAGAGACCTCTCAGGTGACCGAGTTTTTTATTTCAAAGGGACCGGTCGCTTTAACATTGGCTTGTCCTAGGAGGACAATGGAAAACATCAAACATTTATATAAACTAAATGAGAACTAATATATGATATATTTTGATCAATGGTGATAATCTTTAACTTCGAGCTCATATATTAGTTCGCATTTAGTAAGAAAACTAGTTTATATGAATGTTTGATGTTTGCATGGGATTGTCACTTCTTTCAAAACGTGTTCTGATCATTTGAAACATAGAAAATTCCAGAAACAGATATATCAGCACATTCCTGAAAAAGGTAAAGTAATAAATTTGAAAACAAAAACTCTATAGATTTTTTGTTATTACAATATCCTAATAGAGAAATATAGAGTATGGCCGGTACCGTGAAATAACTCCCAAATGAAATAACTCCCAAAAAAATGAAATAACTCCCACAAATTTTCCATATAAATTGGGATTTATTTCATTATGAAATAACTCCTAATGCGTTAGGACTTATTTCAAAATCTTCTGCTAGAAATTATTTCATTATGAAATAACTCCCAAATGAAATAATTCCCAACCAGTTTTTGTTGGGAGTTATTTCACTCCTTTTTGGCATTGGGAATTATTTCACTTTTGTTGGGACTTATTTCATTTTCATTTTTAAATGTGATTTTATCGTTGGGAGTTATTTCATTTTTGTTGGGAGTTATTTCATTTCATTTCTATTAATATTGCATTTTGGTAAATTTTATGCATTTGTAACGTAAAGTAAATAATAGTAATACAATTAATTATTTTACCAAAAGGAACGCAGTTCTTGCTAGAATTTTGGTAAGTAAAGATCGGTATTAAAGTGATTAAAAATAATGGCAAATCTTGAATTTGAAATAATGAGTGGCAAAAGAAGAAATATATATATATACATATATTCCCGTCGTTCCAATAAGGAGCATAGGGCCTCAATGAAGAAATAGTAAAGTGTTATACGTAAAAGTCGAAAATCAGAAAAGGAAGAAAATATTATACGTGTTACGAAGAAAACGTGTTACGACATAAGGTCCATGGACATTATACTCCAGTGTGGAACCAGATCAGTAATTTTGAAGTTTCTTTTACGTCGCACGCAGAAAAAACTTTATTTCGCGAAGCCGCCTGCCGCGTTCTACGGAGGAAAAACCCCTAAGAGCGGCCGAAGGCCGCCACCCAGAAGAACTTGTTTTTCAAATCAGATGTCGAATCCGTCGAAATCTTATATTTTTAAGACATCAAGTAATTTGTAAAAACAAGTTTTTCTGTGTGGCGGCCTTCGGCCGCTCTTAGGGGTATTTTTCCTACGTAGAACGCGGCAGGCGGCTTCGCGAAATAAAGTTTTTTTCTTCGTGCGATTATACGATTTATAAATTTAGTTTTATTTTGTGATATACTACTAAAGAATATTTAAAAAAAATGTATTGATATACTAAATATTATTAATCTTTTTATTTTAAAAAGTCTGGACGCTATGCCACATTTGAAAGTGACATAATATCCAAAAAAATAATGTCGTAATGTATATGGACATAATATGTTTAATATTATGTACTTATTACATTTATTTATGAAATAAGTAGAATTCGATATTTTTGAATTGGGAATTATTTCTTTTTTTTGGGACTTTTTTCATTGGGAGTTATTTCATTCTTTGTTGGGAGTTATTTTATTACTATGAAATAACTCCCAAACGTTGGGACTTATTTCATTGGGAGTTATTTCATTGGGACTTATTTCATTTGGGTGTTATATCACGGTACCGTATGGCCTAGAACTTGAATAATTTTTCATTTTCATTAAAAACAATAATGTTAAAAAAAAATTTAATAACCATTTACAGGACTGGTACTTTCAGACCCATCACGTGATAGATAATTTTAAACCGATCACGTGGTAGGAGCTTTGGCAACCGGTACACTTTCCACCTACCATGGGACTAGTACTTTTATACAGATCACGTGATAGGTACTTTAGAACTGGTACTTTCAGGCCCATCACATGAAAGATAATTTTAAACCGGTCACGTTGTAGGTACTTTAGAAATCGATCCTGTTTTCACCTATCACGTGATAGGTATTTTATGAACCGGTCTTATTTCGCATATCACAGGACATGTCCCAATTCCGAAACATGACCCCTCTTTCCCGCAGAAAATTGAGTTATTGTAAACTAAATTTGAAAGGCTGTATCACTTTTCCAAATAATACTGCAACCATATACCATCATATCTTTACATATCAATGGTAATAACTTCTAATCTAATTAACGTTATTAGAAGAATTCCTCAAGGTTCAATACAGGGGCCTCTTTTATTCTGCTTTTACATCAACGCCCTGCCTAATGTTACAAAGTTCAGTCATGTTCATATGTATGCTGATGACGTACAGCTGTATGTAAGTTACAAAATTGGCAACACTCTTACCTAAATATTAATCAGGATCTATATTGAATACACAACTGGTTCGTTGATAATGCACAATGCCTTAACTCATCTATAATAAAATGTATTATTATCTCCAAACACAGCAACATATTTGAAAATTATAACGCTATAAAAATTAACGATACTGTCGTTTAATAAGTGAACACTTCATGTAATCTTAGAATTACGTTTACTAGTCAACTCACTTGGCCTAATCACAACAATTCGGTTGTTGGTAAATTCAATTTATTTTAATGTCGAATATAGTTTCAGGTTAAAAATAACAGTGTTTGACTGACATGTCGAAACTAAAACCAGTAACAAAATGTTCATACCCTGCACATTTGGAACAGGCATATGTGACTTAATATCGAGTTTAAGATTTGATGTTGAATAAACCTCCCATCTAAATTTCATTAATTTCGGACATGTTTTCATACAAAAATGTAATGTAATTTTTTCCCCACTTTTTAACCCTTAAATGTGAGAGTGGGCAGTTAAAAAAAATTAATTATTTTTTTTTATTTTCTTTTATAAATCCCAAATTAATTAAGATCTGAGAGAACCCATCAGGAGACTCCCCTTATGATAGCGTAGCTGACACATTTGTTGTTGTATTCGATATAAAATTTAACGGTTGGATAAATTTTTGCTAGACTCTCTGTAATAAGACATTAAGAATTTTACACAGTTGATAGTTAAACCTTTCCTTAAATCGATTTTTTTCATTGTGCTGCTTTCTAAAATCTTTATAAAATAAGGTCCTTTATAAAATAAGATAATTTCGCAGTTAACTGGTTATTATTACTAATACGTTATTATTTTAAATTAGGTTAAACAAAATATATTTGCTCATTTATCAAACATAAAGAAAAAAACTTTGACATGAGTTAGAAATTAACTTTATAAAATAAAGTACTTGTTTATAGACTTAATACATAATAAAAATACTCATAAGTTGACACTTCATAACTGATATTTCAATTTTAACTTAAGTTATGCATTGGGGTAACCCGAATAATAAAAACATTAGGAATACCACTTTATCGAAGAGTACTAAAGAGACATGCAAGCAAGAGTGGGTTATTTTGATAGAATCTACTAGAAAATCTAATGAGAAAAAAAAAAAAAAATGGCGAGCTCTCCAAATATTTTATGAAAAAAATATACTAATTTGGTGAGCCACATTGCCACTCCGGGGGGTCTGAGAGGTTCGATTTTGTGTCACTTATGCGTGTTCCAAATTTCATTGCAATGGGACCATTAAGTAAGAAATGGCCGAATTGTTTCTAAAAATTTTGTGAAATATTGCACTTTACAGCATTTGATGTTACCGGTTTTATATAATTTTAACGAAAAAAAAAAAAAAAACAAATGGATTTTTTTTCGAATAGGGCTCAAAAGTTTTGTAATTGTTGGCTTATTACTAGAAACATATTTTTAAATTTTCTGTGGAGTAATTTTAGTACACCAGAGTAATTTTTAGTTTTGAGCAAGTTCAATTGTTTTCTGTACAAATTTGACAAATATAAATTGTAGAAATTGTACGTGGTACATATTAAAAAATCCTCTGGTGGACCAAAATTACTGTACAGAAAATTTAAAAATATATTTTTCCAGTAATTAGTCAAACATTAAGGAACTTTTGAGCCCCATATCAAAATGCACACACAAAGAAAAATCTTTCCATTTGCCAACTAAAATTTGGTTACTAAGATTGAAATTATTTTGGTACAATTGAATATTAGTTACAGCAATGAAATTCGGTTAGCACAACTGATTTTCAATTGCAACAACCAAAATATTTAGAAATCACATTTGAATAGGATTGTACAAACCGAACTTGTTGAACTTGTACCCACCAAAATATAGTTTTAAATTCGGTTGGCAATTTATTTTTCTGTGTGCACTAAAACAAATCTAATCGCTGATAGGGAACTGAAGATCCACTTCAAAAATTGTTTACTTCTTTTTCCCATAGTCAGCTCTTTAATATGCATCGATTGAGTGGTATTTATTCAACCAATTCGAAAAAGTGCCCTATTCGGGACAGCCTGTTAAGCATGCAAACCTCCTTCGGCATTATACTGAAGTCATTTGATATCTTTAACTTAAGTTTAAGTTTCATTGGCAATTACAAGATCACAACGTATGACCATCAATATGATGAGTTTATGATTATTATAATAGAAAATAATGTAGACAAAGTATATAAAAATATAAGCATACACTCAGAAAAACGTTAGAAAAAGAAATTTTCAATTTTTAGTACAATTTTTATTTTCATTTTAGTCATTTTACAAAGTACTGAATTTTGTACTAGTTTTTGTTGCTGATTTTAACAAAATATTCTACTGATTTAAAAAAAATTTTTTTTGTTAAATTCATCAAAAATTATAAATTATGAAAAGTTTTTCGACCTTTGAAATGAATGACTTTATTAAATAATTGAGCTCTAGGTCACGTTTGTATTTATAAAATATCCTTTATTATTTTATATATCTCCAATATTTCGTCATTCTTTGAATGACATCTTCAGGGAGTATGAACAACAACAAACAATATTAAAAACAAAACTTTTTGCCGCTGCCCTCCACTGTGGTCAACACAACATTTACAACATTTACAGTTGTAAATGTTGTGTTGACCAGAGTGGAGGGCAGCGGCAAAAAGTTTTGATTTTAATATTGTTTGTTGTTGTTCATACTCCCTGAAGATGTCATTCAAAGAATGACGAAATATTGGAGATATATAAAATAATAAAAATGTTGCTAATCACATAAAAATATATATGCATATATTTTAAACAAATACAATTTTTTGTTACAGATTTAAAATTAATATAATGTTCATCTTTTAGCAAAAAATTTTAAGGATTGAAAAACAAAGTCGATTTGTTTTCCTTTTTTAGTTTTTATTGTGTGAAGTTCTTTTTGATGTACTAAAATTAGCAAACTTTTTTCTGATTTTGGCAATTTAGTTTTAAATTGCAGTTTACTAAAATATTACTAAAATTTAGTTTCGCCTACTAATTTTTTCTACTAATTTAATTTTACCACAGTTCATTAGACATGTGTTGCGGAATTTAGAAAAAATACCGCAATTCTAAAAATAGTTAAATTACCCGTAATAACGGCAATATTTTCAGTAGTCATTACAGATTTTTTTTTCTTAGTGTACATAAATGGGTACACTATGATAAAAAATAATAAGGAAATATAGGAAATATAGGAAATTTCATAAATTTCATTTCCTCTTCCTGTACAGTACCCATCAACATTTTGTATAACTGGTTACCCAGGCTAGTCTCCAGACAAAGATTTTGTGAAGGAAAGTTAGAGTATTTTTTATTAAGGTTTCTAATCATTTTAGCATTTTTGTTTTTAAAATTTTAATTTTGGGGGAGAAAATGCTGGTTACCTCTGAATCTACTCCAGAACAGATTATTTTACCCCCGGTTTGATGAAACCGGTTCCTGGGAGTGATTATGTTAGTTCTCACTGTCCCAGAATCTGTTCCATAACTGGTTCTACCACCGGTCCTCTAGCAATCTGTTCTTGTTTGAAGGTAAAGAACCTATTGCAAAGCAAAAAATGGTAATGACTTTTTTTTATTTTATATATTACTTTGTAATAAGTACTTTTACCTTCTGCATTACATAAAGTAATAAAATAATGGGTTACCGATAAGAAGCTTATAATGCATTACTCTCATACAAAAAGTAATTGAGAACTAAAATAGGTTAATCATCTAATTACTTCCAGGCAAAATATAATAATACAATCATTTTTTGAAAATCTATTTTTAGAATCATTATAATTCGTATTTTTGTAAGCTATAGGGTAAGGTGATAGTTTTGGTATAGCTTGAACGAATTTACATAGAAGAAAAATTAATTTATATTTTAAACTGCGAGTATCATATATTATATGTCTGGATGTTTTTAGAGCAGAATGGTAATCAGGGATCGATTCCTGGCACGGCTATTTAAAAAAAAAAAAATAATAACATATTTTATTAAATTCGTATTTTTTCAAAATCTGTTTTTAGGACCCATTATTTTTATCTTTTTTGTTGGTAATGTCTTATTATTCATACCCTTATATGCATATTAGGGCGGGTCGATTTAAAAATCGCTCAACGTTCAAGGAAAATCGTATTCTAGTGATCAAAATAAGAAACTTTGCCGAAGGAACCATACCTCTAAAACGAATTCTGATGTCCCGACTTTTGACCCGTAGGGTCAAATTTTGAAAAAGCCCACTTTGATATTTCAGAAAGTTGGAGGAATCTTTCCAAGATTACGGGAGATGCGCTAGCAGATTAATGCAGAAATCCACATTCTGTGTGACCGTTAAGGGGTTAAAATTTATGTTGAAGAGGGCCTTTTTAGCCGTGTTTTTATAGCAAAATGTACAAATCTCGGGATAGAGATATTTCAGAAAGTAGGAGGAGTCTTTTTCAAGATTAGGGTCTCTATTTCTTCTCCGGAAGACGCTCTAGCAGATGGACGTGTAAATTATATTCGATTGGGTTGGATTCGATTGGGGAACTCTAAATGGGTCAAAGTGGGATTTTTCAAAATTTCACCCTACGGGTCAAAAGTCGGGACATCAGAATTCGTTTTAGAGGTATGGTTCCTTCGGCAAAGTTTCTTATTTTGATCCCTAGAATACGATTTTCCTTGAACGTTATTATAGTTCATATCTACATAAAGCCGACAGTAACTCATTACTTTTACTCTTACAGTAAATAATTTAGAATTATATGTCCAAACCTTCGTGTTAAGATTACTAGACTCATTATTTGGTAAGTTCTGTTTTTGCTGGGATGACAAACTCCATATATTAAGAATCTGTTGTAGAACATAAAGTAGAGTCTAATATTATACAGCATAAGTTGTTCTGCAACCTTTTATTTGAATTTTGCTATTTTTCTAGAGTAAGTGTTTGAAAAATTGTTATTTTAAAATATGTTTTATTTTTTTAACACATTTTTTTATTAACACATCTGTTTACTATTTACGCATGTGGTAAATAAATTTCAAACATATTCCATATAATAAAAACCCCAACCTAACAAAATATGAATGTAGTTCGGTACCAACACAATGAGTAAAGTTGAAGGATAAAGGAAATCAAAGCCTAAAATACATACATTATGATTTGTATGGTTATTTTTTTATATTTACATTTCTGTTGACTTCTTACCATGACGCGGTTCGACTTAAATTCAAACAAGGATTCCCTGTTGTTTACCTACTTCCTGTAGACAGGAAATAGTCATAGAAAAAGAAGTACATACGACAGCGAACCTGTGTTTTAAAAGGAAAACGTACTTGATTTTTTTTTTTATAAGAAAAAAACATTTATTCACTCTGTTTTCTTGGATTGCCTGTAGGTACTAAACAGGCAGGAAGTAACACACAGTCAAGGCAGTCTGTTATGTGGTGGTAGTAGTAATAATAACAATATTTCATAGTCAATCTGATACAAGCAGATGCTGTTGTTTGATATGGTTTTGTGTGAATGTAGTTTAATTTACATTTTGCTACATAATGATGACATTAAATAATAATAAAAATTATAAACACAATATAATTGCATAGTCTATTTTATTTATGCTAATGGAAACAAAAATAATGTTTCATTTTTAAATGTTTAAAAAACACTTAGAATGCTATTTAGGTAAAGACCACTACAAATGTGGAATACTATTTAGGTAAAGACCACTGCAAATGTGGTTAAAAACAAATGAAATATCACTTAAAGAAAGGACGGGCGCTACGAAATAACCCCCAATGAAATAACACCCAAACGACAAAATGAAATAACCCCCAATGAAATAAATCCCAAAAAAAATGAAATAAGTCCCAACAAAAAAAATTAAATAATACCCAAAAGAAATGAAATATTCCCCAAAGGTGAAAATGAAATAACACCCAAAATTTGGGGGTTGTTTCGTAATGAAATAACTTCCAAAGGAAGAAATGAAATAAATCCCAATGAAATAAGCTCCAAAGAAATGAAATATGTCCCAAATTTTTTTTATTTTTTGTTTTCATATTTTTGATTCTTTTGTTACACTGTTCAGGGGTTTTCTCCTCCATAGGACGCGGCAGGTGGCTTCGCTGAATACAGTTTTCCTGCGCGCGTCTAATTATCTTCCCTAGTGTGACGCGTGCAGGGAAACTTTATTCAGCGAAGCCACCTGCCGCGTCCCATGGAGGAGAAAACCCCTAAGAGAGGCCGCAGGCCGCCACGCAGAAAAACTAACAAATATTAAAAAAATTTCACTTTTAGCAAAATGAAATATCCCCCAAAAAATATGAAGTAACCCCCAAAATAATTGCATATGAAATAATCTATAAAGAATTTAAATTTTGGGCTTTATATCATTGGGGGTTGCTTCATAATGAAATAATCTCCAAACCGTAAGATGAAATAATCCCCAAAAAAAATGAAAAAACCCCCAAACAATTTTACACAATTTTTTTTGGGGGTTATTTCATTGGGGGTTATTTCGTAGCGCCGAAAGGACGACTTACATTTCAGTAAAATTAACTAACATTGTCACATCTTTTTTAATATTCATGATGAACCTCATTAACAAACATTTATTTTTTTTTATTTTTTTAAATAACAAAAAACCTACTGTAAAAAATTAATGTTAAATCATAAAACAGCCATTTGATATATTTTGTTTTTTTAATTGAAGGTTAGTCAAAAATTTAATTTGTTCTACAAATGACTGACATTTACATTAAAAATAAAGGAACGGTATTACAATCCAAGCAACTTCAAATTTTTGAAGCAGAATTTCCCAGAGTGAACTAAAACCAAAAGTTTATTTTTCGATGTTTTATCATAAATAATGATGTGATCAGGATTATTCAAGTTCAAGATTATTTGTTGTTTGTTAAACGAAAAACCGTCCAATGTTTATTTATTAATTTAAAAAATAAACATTACACGGTTTTTTGATTAACAAAAAACAAATTACCTTGAACTTGAATAATCTTGCTCACATCATAATTTATAATAAAACCGAAAAATTAACTTTTGGTTATATTTTTTAAAAATTTAAAAGTAAAACATTTGAAAATTTCAGAGTACAGCCAAACTGACTTATGGCCCTAATGAAAGTTTTATTGTTTATTAAATAAACAGAAAGTTTTATTGTTTATTTAATAAACAATAACAACACAGTGTATTGCGTTTAGAGATTCTAGCCTGTTTTAGTTTCGATTTTAATTAATTCAATTCTTCCAATTTAGTTTTTTACTTCTCATCGGGTAAATAAAATAATACGGGTAAAGCGCAAAAATTATAATTTGGGTAAATCTTCTATCCCTTCTACATTGGTCCTCTGAAGATTTTCGGTGACGCGAAATGAATTTTGTAAGGACCTGTCAGTAGATAAAGTCTGCATAAAATTAGCGGATGAAGAAATTTTTTAATTAATAAATAAACTTAGGACGGTTTTTTGTTTAACACAAAACAAATGATCTTGAACTTAAATAACACACTGCTACAAAAAACACTTTTTGTCAGAACTTGAAAACCGACCTAGTAGGGGTTGTAGGCCTAGGTGAGGACATACAAAAACCGTTTTCAAAAATTTTTAAACACCCTAAAAAATTTGAGTTGTTGTCAAAAAACTGTTTTAGGGTAGGTCGTAGCACTTTAGTACCTCTAACTCACACATTTTTTGACCGATTTCAAAATTTTAAACAGTTTTGGAAAGGCAAAGAATTAAACTTTTATGAAATGTATTCATAAAATATATATTCCAAGAAAGTAGGTAAGTGTTTATCAAAAGTTTCTCATTTTTTTTTCCTAATTTTTCAAATTCAACAAGAGTTATTTTAATTTTTTCTATGAAAACCTATAATTTTTGCACTGTATTTTAAAGACAATTTTATATAGAAAAAAACGAGATATTATTTTTTAAAATCGGTTTATATTTGCAAAAGTTACTAAACTCTTTCTAAAGTAAAAATTTTGGGATTGCAGACTTTTCTTTTGGTAAACCACTTGATAAGTTTGCTTGTTTAGTTAATTGTTTTTTTTTTTTTTTTATTCATATGTTTTGCGCTGGGGGAGAAAATACTAAAAACAGGTGTTAATGAAAAGTTGAATAAATTTTACAATTTTCATCCGATTTGCAAAATGAAAACCATGATTTGTTAAGAACTAAATTTTCTTTATACGTTGGTATAATTTTTATAAGCTTTCATATGAAAAGCTACTAAAATCAAAAAAGTTTATAATTTTCGTTTTTTTTAGTAGATATTCTTAACAAAAACAATACTTATAACTAACAAATGTATCAAAACATGCACATCATCTTAAAGCGTAATCAGTTTTCTTTCCAAACCCGTTAAAAAAATTTAAATCGGTCAAAAACTGACTGAGTTACAGGTCGATAAGTTGACGAACATCACCGAAAACGGTTTTTTTTAGAATAACTTCTGAATTTGAGGGTGTTTCTGAAATTTTTTGACACAATTTGTAATGTACTCAACAATACCTATAACCCACGCTAGGTTGTTTTCCAATTTTTTTTTCACTGTAGCACCGTGTAAAATCATAATTAATTTAATTTTATAAAAAAAAATTTTATTCTAAATCAAACTTACCAAAACTATAAAAAAATTTATATTATTTTAAAATTAGTTTATTAATAAAACATTCTTCTCAGCGAACTGGGCTCGAACCGGCGACATTTTGTGTACTTGTTGCGTACTCTAGCGGTGGTATTTGTAATTTAAATTTAAACTTTGATGCTTTGCTTGTACTTATCGGGTTAAGATTTTTTTGAAATTATAATTTTTGTTTATTGTTAAAGCCAATATCTATCAACCCGTAGTACGTAATTTGATATATCCGATTTTCACAATTTTTTAGAATTTTTTAAAAATATTGGTGTTTTTAGACAATTTTTCAAAATTGTAATATGGCGAATAAATTTTTTTTTTTTTGTTTATTGAAAGCATATAGCTTATTTTGCACATTAAAAAAGAAAATTAAAAAATTTTCTGAATATTAAAGTTTTTACAAGTTCAGAAATTTCTTGATCCGATCTTTTAATTTTACATCAAAAATATATGGGCAATTCCACCGAAAGGTCTACCAAGACCAAAAAACCAAAAGTTCTTGAATCCAATTTGTTTAAACATATTTTCATAGGAAAACAATCAAATTTAACTAACGTGAACAAATTTTACATTTATTCATAACCCATTTCGAGATATTCGAATATAAAGTCGAGCAAGCCAATTTTTTCTCATTGTAACATTTCTATTGCACCTTTTGTTTTGATAAAAGTTCTTAAATAGAAGCATTTAATATTGACTTTTGCTTTTCAAAAATCTTTCTGGAGATAGAAAGAGCTAAAAACAAATGGATAACAAACTTTGCATTTAAAAATAACGATAAGTTTTTGCTATGCTTTATTACATATTTCGATGTCCCGTGCGACATTGAAAAACAACATTTGTAATTAGTGCGACAAGTAGACATGACAAAAGTTCATCAAATATTGAGAACACACACAGATTTTTATTACAATTAAAATAAAAAAAAACTTTTTGAAAAAAAAAATAAAATCTTTGATCCTGGTTCTTAAATAAAGTTGGTCACGTGCGGCATGGTAAGTGTGGATTTTAAAATTTTTAGAAAAATATTTTTTCTTACATAAATGATTTATTTATTTAAATACATACTTTTGAATTATTTAAATACAGATGAGTATAAAGTCGATTTTATAAACAAATTAGGATGTTCCTCAATAGAATGGAATTTTTTCGCAAGCTCACATGAAAAGGGAGCCGTCCATGGAGTCGGAGCAGTTATCAAAAGGAAAGCCTGGCAGATAACGAAATCCAAAAACGTAGTTATACCAGATGCATTTCATTTTATCAATGCGCAGAAAATAACATAAATGGAGTTAAAATGTATTTTATGTCATCTGAACAGATTGAAGAGCATTCCTTGCTATATAATCTAGACGAAAAATGGAAACAAGTTAAAAGCATTTCAGGTATATCCCAGTTGCACTTCTTTTGTTGCGATGGTCAAGAAGTAAAAGCAGCCAGGACTGCCTATCCTGAAAAAAGATGTGTTTGATATTTCTGACACTATTTTCGTTTAAATTCATTTTACTTTATTATAATTAATACTACACAATACTTTGTTCAAATAACATATTTTTTTTGTTAAGTTCGTTGTTATACACTCAAAAAAATAAGTTAGTAGAAAATTTAGTAAAACGTCTTGTAAATCAGGTATACTATTTTTTAGCAAAATTTTTTGCTAAAATCGTGTTTTCAGCTAAAATTTTTGTTATACTTATTCAGCACTTAACTGTTTTATAATAATGCTTTACTAATATACTAATGTTTTACTAATTAATTTTGCTAAAAAAATTGTGCTGATAAGCACATTAATAGTGTGGACGACAACCAGATTGAAAGATATACGCAGAATGAAGTAGATGTCGCGGCATGTCAAGATGTAGTAGAGAAGAGGAAAATGATTATGTTATATATATTTATTTCTATATATTTTCAGATTTTAAATTAATTCATGTCGTCAATGTGGCAAAATGAAAATTTTTATTTTCAATTTATAACGAGCTTTCAACCTCCGTATATTTACAAAAATAAAGCAAATCAAACATATTAGCTAGGTTGATACTAGTATTTCGATCTGGCTAAAGATCTCATCAGCACCCGAAGTTTTAGAAAAGCTAGAGCCTATATAATAGGCAGAACTTTAACAAAAAACCTATTAATAATCAATGTTGCTCCATTCTTGTCTTCTTAGTAATCAACCACGTGGTTAGGTCTTTTCCTAACAAGCATCATGACGTTACTAAATTTTGAAGACCAAAAATGTTCTATTTATATAAAAAATTTTTAGTGTGTACTCTGGCTCAAGTAATATTTTTTACAGTTATATTAGTTTTTTGTTTTTATATACATCGAGATTATTTTTATGTTATTTTCAATTTATAACGAGCTTTCAACCTCCGTGTATTTACAAAAATAAAGCAAATCAAACATATTAGCTAGGTTGATACTAGTATTTCGATCTGGCTAAAGATCTCATCAGAACCCGAAGTTTTAGAAAGGCTACACTCAGGGAACTTCTGCTTTAAAAATATGTAGTTGTTTGGGTTGTAATACAGTTTCATTATTTTTAATGTAAATGTAAGTCATTTGTAGAACAAATAAAATTTTTAACTAACATTGTAGTTCATTTAAAAAAACAACTCACATCAAATGACTGTTTTATGATTTTACATTCATTTTTTACAGTTGTTTTTTGTTATTTAAAAAAATAAACCAAAAAAATTTTTGGTTTATATTTTACTACCATGTGGTTCATTTTTACTACAATGTTAGTCATTTTTTGAACATTAAAAAACAAATGACAATGTTAGTTGAATTTAATGAAATGTAAGTCGTCCTTTTTTTAAATGAAATTTCATTTGTTTTTGACTACAATTGCAGTCGTCTTTACCAACATAATTTCCTAAGTGTAGAGCCCATATATAATAGGCATATTTCGTTATTATAGTAAATTATTTTTAAAAGAATCACAAAAATATGTTTTATGATTTTCAGCAAATAAATTAACTAAATTACAATTTTTCTACAAATTTTTTGCGTTTTTTTTCAGTCTACTAAAATTCAGCAAAAAATTTATTAATTTTTAGCAAGGCTTTTTTATTTCTAATCTACTAAGTGTTAGCAAAACTCTTGCTGAATCTACAAATTTTGTTGCTAAAAATCAGCTCGCTGATTTTCAGCAAAAGATTTTGCTGACATTAGCAACTTTTTTGCAAGCATCCTCCTGACTAAAATTTTGCTGACTCAGCAAAATTTTTTGCTGACTTTACAAACTTTTTTTTTTGAGTGTATTAAAATAAATACACTGAATTATTTTGTTGATTTAAAAATATGTTTTCGAAGCTTATTTATTTATAATTTGTTAAAAAAAAATGGAAAAAATGGTCCAGTGCGACATGTCCCGTGCGACAGTGTTTAAAGTTAAATTAAAAAAAAAGTAGAATTAATTTTGATGTAAAATTTAACAACTTTTAAGTGACATTATTAGCTAACATTCTAAAATTAGTTGCATTTTGATATTGCCTTAGGTTTCGCTGAAAACAGAGTTTTAATTGATAGTCGCGAAAACCACTTCAGTTTTTTGTCCCGAGCGAATGGTTGGTTTTTTGCGATTATCTCGAAAGCTTGAAAAAATTTTCAAAATCAACCTGAGTAACAATTATAGGGCTAGTTAAGAGCTATAAGTTTTCCCTACTGTCAAGAAAAAAATTATTTTTATTTTGACTTTTTTTTCAACTTTAATGTGTTCGACGGTCACGTTCAATATGATGGAATTGCCCATATGTTACACAGTAAATTTTTATCATTAGAAATGTTTTTCCATACGTCCTTAACCAAATAAATATATAACTTTTATAACAGCGGCCTTCTTACTATAAATTAGTAATTTAAAAAAAAAAGAAAAAAAATGTCAAAAATTTTATTTTTTAATTAATTTTATGGCAACCCAGGCAAAATAGTTTTAAAGTTTTTTAAATTTTTCGTACATTAAAGGCCTTAGATTATTACATGCTTTTTACTGGGGTATTATATCTACCCTCTATCCGAAATTATAGGGCCTTAAATGTAGGTGTCGATTTAAAGCAACGGCAGTGTAAACTAAACTAATTTTTCATATTTTATGAAAAATAATAATTTTAAGTAGCAACTTTCGTCGATTTTGTATATATAACCGATTTAATATATTCGATATAAATTCAGCATTTTCACCATTTTGAAATAAGATAATTTTCATAAGTGCGCCCCGGTAGGCTAGTTGGTAGCGTGCTGGCTTATCAGTGTGGGGGTCGTGGGTTCGATTCCTACAAGAGGTACTGCTCCGATTTCAATACAACGCTCCGAAAGCCCTAGAAGCTAGTGTTCGCTTAGGGTAATAGGATATTATATGTAATTATATGATTATTAATTTATAAAAAAAAAGTTTCATAAATTGTAAGAAAATCAAAAACCTCAGAACTCCTTCCATTTTTGGATTAAATAAAACTTTTGCTAACTGTATATTAAAGCCTAATGAATTTCTTCACAGTTAAGTGATGATATTTCAATTAAAGGATTATTTTTTTTTTTACAAATTTATTGATTTTTTATAAATCTATTACTAAATTAAGTATAATTTATTTTATATAAAAACTTTAATCTCATCTACTTACCGATTGCTGCTTTATTTGTGTAAAATTAATTTAAAATCACAGACACACATATACACACACACAAAATGATTAAATTTATTGTGTATTTTGTTGTGTTTGTAATCAAATATTTACAAATATTATTTAGTTGTGGTTAGTAGCATTATTGAATTTGGTTTGTAGAGGGGAAATAGAGAGAAAAAAAAGAAAAAAATATTTATATGGTTAATTTTTAAGCCACTTACAAAGCTGCTTATATATATTTTTTTCTATATACAGTCGACCACCATTTTGTACAAAAGTTTTATTTTACCACACCCCGCGCATTTTACACATTTCCGTTTAAAAATTTGTAATCTCGGATGAAAAGAGGCCTGTCAGAATCGACTTTTATCCCCTAAAATTGGAGTAAACCTAGTTCAAATCTTTTTTGCGGCATAACTCTTAATCCAGTGGTTTTAGAGACATTTGCTTTATAAGAATTTTTATACAAAATAAAATTACAAACTATTCAAGTTCGAGGCCATACTCTATATTTCTTTATTAGGATATTGTCCTAACAAAGAATCTATAGAGTTTTTGTTTTCAAATTTATTAACTGACCACTTGCGCGAACGTGTTTTAGATCTATTTCTGGAATTTTCTAGGTACCCATCATTAGAAAACGTTTTGAAAGAAGTGTCAATCCCATGCCAAACATCAAACATTCATATAAACTAGTTTTCTTACAAAATGAGAACTAATATATGAGCTCGAAGTTAAAGACTATCACCATTGATCAAAAATAAATTGAAAACTTGTTTGTTATGCGCAAGGTCTACCTTTGGTAGATATATAATACACGTTTTTTGTTTTTTCTCATTACACAATTAAAGGTAGAAAAAACATAATTTTTATTTTTGATAAAAATTATATCAAACTTGTAAAATTATAAATTTTTTTCTCATAAGCCGTTTCACCTTTAAATAACGCGTCATGATGTTGTAAGCGGTGAAAGTCACTTTTTAGGTCATAGCTTTTATTCAAACTGCTCCTGTATATGAATTTATAAATTTATTTCTGTTTAGGTTACACAAGTAGTTTTAATAATCCAATAATATTTAAAAATATATGGTTTATTCCATGGTAAACATACCAAAATCCAAATTTTGAATTCCATTTATTATATTATGGGCACATCATGTGTGGACGTGTCTAATTTTTTCGATATTTTTTACCTGTTCAATTATTATTTTAGGTGTAAACTTTACTAAACAACACTGTACAACACATTTTTTGGGGTTGAATAATGCATATGCCAGATAAATGTGTTAGGTTAGTATAGTAAAACCACCAAAGGGTTTGGTCCTGTGTGAGTACAGTCGAATTTTATGGCCATTTAAATTTTATTTTTTCGCCAAGACTGTATTGAATAAGACTCAAAAAGTAGTGTAATAGTTCTTTTCATCTAAATTGACGTTTTCGTCTTCGACATCTCCTATTAGAATTTGCTACATAACAGATTCACAGGACATTTTAACCCCTTAAACGCACATTTTAGGGTACTTTTTTGGTATTTATTGGAAAAGGGACTTAAATGGCGCATGGAAATTGCAGATATAGGGTTAAAATGTTAAATGAAAACAATTTCTTAAAATTCTGTTGGCGACAGTCGAATTCAGAATTTAGTTCAAAAGAAATAGTACACTACTTTTTGAGTCTTATTCAACACAGTGTTGGCGAATAAAATGAAAACTCTAAATAAAACTTGATTTACCAACACAGAACCAAACGCTTTCGGTGTTTCACTATACTAACCTAATTAAGAAGTTCGGTCTAAGAATCATCCACCCCCGAAGACCATGTCACATAGTGTAATCGATAAAAATTGAAAACAATAACAATTGCACGATAGTATAACTTTCAACTTAATTAGGTAATAGGGTTAGCATGCAATACTGCCAAAATACCGTTATGCGTAAAAAGACTTTTAATTGTCTACCATTATTTTTAGAATGTCCGTTATCCTTAAAATACCGTTACCCAAATAACAGAAATGTCATAAAATCTGTATTCTAAAATACATTAACTATCGATACTCTTAAAATATATTTCCGGAATAGATGATAAATAAGATACCGTTACCGATATAACTGAAATACCGTTATCCCTAAAACACCGATACAAAACAAACAAATTATCAAATGAATTCGATTAGAAAAATGCTTTCTCTGAATAATTTGTTGGCAATTTAATAAAAAAAATATTTTCTAAACCTATCGAAATATGGCACTCTATTAAGGTTAACGGTAGTCAGAAATTTCGTGGCACGCCGATAATTTTATACAAAAATAAAAAAACGAAACCGATTTCTCAACTAAATGTATGTAAAATACTAAAAAGTCATGTGCAATAAAAAAGCAGAACACTATAAATAATGGTAACGGTATCTTACCGATAACGCTATTTCAATTATTTACGTAACGGTATTTTAAAGATAACAGTTTTTCGATTACTTCGGTAGAAAGTTGACCGATTTTTTATTTCGACCAATTACTAACTTACCAATTGTTATCGTTTTAAATTTTTTTTCGATCAGGCATGGGCGGCGTCAATTACATTTCACAATCAATGATATTAATATCATTAATAAGTTCAGACCTACGCTCACACTTGTGAACTTAAACGTTTGCTAAGGAAATTTTTAAAAATTTTAATACCAAACATGGGGTTTAGTAACAATATCTGAGGATTTACTTTGGTTAGGTTAGGTTAGGATTTACTTACAGGGCAATTACATGTAATTATAAGTAAAAAAGTAATTTGCCTGTAATTACATGCACAAATATTGGTATTATGTCCCATGTCTGGTATTGGAAAAATTGAAAATTTTCCAAGCAAGCGTTTATGCCAATAAGCGTGAGCGTAGTTTTGAAATTATTAATTATATGACAAATTTCACAAGTGAATGATTGTGAAATGTAATTTATGCCGCCCATGTCTGGTTTCGATTAATCAGTAAATTTTAATGTCCGAATAAATAGTTAATCGATTCAAATGCCGTTAAAGTTTGACTCGTTTATACTTGATGTGTTCCAAATATAATAAATTGAAATTTGAAAATTTGTATTTTGGTCAGTGTGCCATTCCAGAACAGCTACTTTTACCACCTATTACATGCAACCGGTTCTAATACAGGTTCCTGGGAGTCAAAATGTAAGGTTCTACTGTTCCAGAACCAGTTTTATAACTGCTTCTGGAACCGGTTCTAAAGCAGCATGTTCTAGTTTGGCGGTAAATAACTTATTGGAAATAAGACAAACTCCATCTAAAAAGAGTCGGTTGTAGAATAGGAATTAGCACCTGTTATAAAACACTGTAACTTCCCAGTAAGATAGTAAAATCCAAATAACTGGTTGCAGAACAGCTTTTACAGTATTATAACAGGTTCTTATTTCTGTTCTGCAACTGGTTCTTTTTATACGGAGTTTTTTTTTTTTTTTTTTATAAAGAGAAGCAACACTCAGGAAATGCTTCCTATTAATTAATGTGTTGCTTTCTTTGGAAAGGGCATAGTGGAGAGATGAAAGGTGGTGAAAGATAAAGGGCTTCAAACATGGCAACGCTGTTATTGCGCGAGTAGATAAGTCTTAAGTCTTGCAATAGGTTCTTTAGCTCCAAACAAGAACAGGTTGCTTTAGAACCGGATCTAGAACCAGTTATAAAACTGGTTCTGGGACAGTGACACCTTACATTTCGACTCCCTGGAACTTGTTCTAGAACCGGTTCCATGTAACCGGTGGTAAAAGAAGTTGTTCTAGAACAGGTTCAGAGGTAATCTGTTTTGCTGGGTTGTTTTGCAACCAGTGATTTGGATTTCACTATTTCACTGGGTATTGTATTATTAAAACTATTTGTTAAACCATATAATTTGACGTAACCCAAACTGAAATAAATTTATAAATTAATATACAGGAGTCGTTTGAAAGAACTTATGGCACAAATTTTGACTTTCGAAGGTTACAACACCGTGACGCGTCATTGATAGACAAATAATGCTTGTGAGAAAGTGTTTTGTCAATTTATTTTGTATACAAAGGCTTACATAGTAATTTTGTCTAAAACCACCAGTTCAAGAGTTATACCCCAATAAGAGATTTGAACTAGTTTTAGTCAATTTTTACGGGTAAACGACGATTCTGACTTACCTGTTTGCATCCGATAGGAAACATTTGTGCACGGAAATTATTATTTTTATCCCCAATGAACTGGAAAATGCGCGGCGAGCGGTAAAAATAAAACTTTTGCACATTCCATATACTCTATGGGTGCTCTAATATACAGTATTAATAAATACAAAAAAGTAAGTAAATACTTTGTATATTATATGTTTTTTTTTTATTAAATATATACAAAAGGTTAATATTTATTAAGAAATAAAAGAAGAAGAAGCTTAAAAAATTACAAGCATTCGAGAAATGTGATAACGAGCAGTTAAAGAAAAATAAATATTTTATATGGAAATAAGTGAATTAAAGATGGTTAATTTTTAATGAAATATTATATGTACAAACTTTTTTTGTTTTTTTTTTTGTAATTAAATATGACAGTTGTAGTAACAGAAATGTTTCATGTGTAATGAAATAAAAGAATTATTTTTTTTTTAATTTCAAAAATATAGGAAAATCCAAAATCTGAATCTTTAAGCAAATAGCCCTTCGAAAAATAATTAAAATTTTCTGTCAATTCCACTTTATTCACCAATTTATTTGAACGGTAATTTATATAGTGATTAAGAGAGCTTAATAACAGATTCATAAAGCAATCTTTTATACAAAAATGGGTTATTGCAAAGAACCATATTTTTTTTTAAGAGTCTGTTCTTCAATATTTTGTCAATGTCATAAGAATTTAAAATAAGGATGTGAATACGAAATAGCAAGCAAATCTATACAAGCAGCGGCAAGCATATTTAAAGCATATTTAAAAATCTAATAAAAATTGCCACAAAATATCTCTTCTAAATACATTGAAATACTTAATTGAATACTTTATAATTTTAGACATCATAAGCAGTTGTATACAGAAAATATGTTAGACCAAAAATACTTATCTACTTTAAGGTGCTTTTAAAAATATAAACTACAAGTTAATGACTTAACCCTTTCACTTCCGACTTTTTGTTTGCGGTTATATTTCTATTTTGACTTCAGATTCTTGTTAGGGATATTTAAGTTAGAAAGAAATAGATTTACATATATGACCTCACCCACTCCTTCCCACCAAAATATGGGTTCGAAAATCGAATTTTTGATTCAACTGAATTTTCTGAAAATATTCAGAAATCTAATGTAAATTTCATTGTACATACTAACTAAATTTATAAGTTGTTATTATTAAAATACACTTTTCAATTCGGTTGGCACTTTATTTCTCTGTGTGTACCATTAAAACATTCGAATAACCAAAAATACTTTGAGATTAATAAGGGGTTGCCTTGGGCTGTTTTTGGTCAATAAGTTTTTTATAGATTTAAATAAAACACATTATTTGTATTTATTTTTCAACTCGACGTTTCGTTGGTTTTATTCCAACTTCTTCAGGAGTCTTTTATTTATTTTCGTAAAATTAGTTATTTTACATTGTCAAGATTATTGAAGAATTAAAAAACTGGACTGTCACGACACAAATTTAATAATTAAAATAAAAAATAATCACGGCACAAACAAAAATATCACAGTTTAAACTTTAATGTTGTAATCACAGAACTAAATACTTTTGTTTATTTTTATTTGGTCTTTCAAGATTCAACATACCCCGTGCCAATTTCAAGATTCTACATACCCCAAAAGACCCTTTTTTCCGGCGATAAAGGCTGATAAAAAAATCGCACTTTTTTAAGAAATATCGCCACTATATTGCCCTGATGAATAGTTTATGCCAACAATTATTTTTTTTTTCAATGAACATATTATTAAATGAACATACACTCATAATAATCCATGTATAAAAATACGAAAAAAATGTCAAAACAAGAAAAACTAGCGTAAAATAAACGAAATTTTGTACATTTGACGAAAGTTTTCGCTGTTTTGACATTAATTTTGTATTTTTATACATGGATTATTATGAGTGTATGAACATATTTAAATAAAAATACTAGCTTTTATTGCAATATCATATTTTTTACATTTTTTTTTAAAATGTATACAGTGTAGTGTACAAGGGTAGTCAAAGCGTTAAGAATTTATATTAAATATAAATGATTCTAAAGTGAAAATGCATGTACTATATAAAATGTATTATTTAAAAGCCAGGTGAAGAATAAAATACATCACATGTGATTGATGAGACTTTTTGAAAAATGTATTATGAGCATAATGTTCATGTGACTTCAAATACATTTATACATACATATATACAAAATTTTATATAGAACAGAATACATCTTATTTTAATTGAAAGTATGTATTAACAACCGAATCGGATACAATTTTCGGATATCTGACAAAAAACATTTTTTTTTTAACTTTTTGAAAATGTTAAACTTTAATTTTTTTGCAATAAAATATTTATTAATGAACGCATTGTAATGAAATTTAATACTACGCTGTACCTTGCTACTGGAAATCCCACAATTACCAACAAATTTACTAAAGTGGAATGTTTTTGCATTTATTGCTGTCCTGTCCACGTTTGAAGCGATGTTAAAATATGGAAATGCCATCTTATTTGGACTAACTTGCAGCACCTTTGTCAGTTTTTCATTTTCCAATTTCGGAGGTGCACTTAGAGCAAAAGTTCGTTAAAGTTGAAATTTTAATAAAAAAATTTTCGAATTCGGAGATGTCGTGGGGAGAACAGTAACCTGCTGAGCAATATAATTTCCATAAAACGAAGCTATATTTAGCAGTCTTTTTGAAAAATTTAAACACGCTCAAAAAAAAGGTATTATAAAAGTAAGTAAAACGTCTTGTATATTAAGTATAATATTTTTCAGCTAATTTTTTGCTCAAATTGTGTTTTAAGCTAAAACTCTAGTTATTCAGCACTTAACTGGTTTGAACTAATGTTTTGTATATATTTGATTAAAGTTTTATTAATGTGTTATTAATGCTTTATTAATATTTTATTAATGTTTTATATTGATGTTTTACTAATGTATTTTTCTAAAAAAATTGATAAGCACATTAAAAGTGTGGACGACAACCACATTAAAAGATGTGTACAGAATGAAGTAGATGTCGCTGCATGTCAAAATGTAGTACCGACAAAGAAAATTATACTAAAAACTACAACTCTCGTAAGATATATACAAAAATCAACGATGAAACATTTTTGTATCTGTTCTTCATACATAATAAAACAAAAGGACTCCAACAATGAGTATCTTATACATAAAAATTGCGGATTAAAAAAACTTAAATTTTGTGTTGTCACCGGCTTTAGATTAGATCAGAAGGCACTATGTACCGCGACCAATATAGGTCTTTTGTGCTGCCTAAAGTTACCTACAGATTCAAGCTACCTATAAAGCCAATTATCCTAATAGGCAAAATGTTCGCGATGTCGGAAGGCGAAATGAAGCGATCACCTAGAAACCTAAGTCTCCTATCACAAAGCCTGGGACATTCGCAGAGAACATGCCCCGAGGTCTCAGACACCATCTCACAAAACCTACACATATCCGTGTCCGATTGACCCTTCCTGTGCAGATGTTATCTGAGATTACAGTGTCCAGTTAAGTACGACGCCAGGGTCCTCAAACCTACTGGAAAAAGAGATCAATCTCTTAGCCAGGAGAGTTTTCCCAGTAACTAGAGAATTCAGAATCTCTCCATGCCCTGAGCCTTTTCCTAACATACCCCGCAGGTATTCCACAGAATGGTTCAGGACCAATTAAGGGCCTTCGGGCCCTGCGGTTGGCAGGACAATCTGCCCTCTCGTTGCCCTCATGCCCCTCATGACCAGTAATCCACCCCAAGGTTAGAGAGTTGCCCCTACCGAGCCTATTGAGAGTCTGAACGCATTCCATGACCAACCCAGACGACACCTTATAAGCAATTAAGGCCCTCAGTGCAGCCTGACTGTCAGAAAGAATGTAGATGTGAGATCTGAGCGTTCCCCTTCGATGGCATTCCCCTGCACATACACAGATGGCCCAAATCTCCGCCTGAAAAATGGAGATTTGGGCCATCATAAAGCACGCTGGAAGCCTGGTCCAAAAACGCCCGCACCCGTGTTCGCATTCGACTGCTTAGAGCCATCAGTGAACCACAACTGAGAACCATCTTCCGGTTCCCACGATTGATTGGTCCACATGTATCTGTCAAACAACAACAAATCAAAATATCCATCAAAGGTCCACTCCGGTGACACTCCTTAGAAATCGGGTCATCTATTAAGAAGCGCGCGATCCTCATGTGACCCCTCAATTGGTTTATGTTATATATAATTACTTCTATATATTTTCAGATATTTAGTTAATTCGTGTCTTCAATATGGGATTACGAACATTTTAATATTTTGTAACATCCCAGCAAAAAATAAACTCGATTTGGTAAGCAGTAACTACATTGTATACTTCCAAAATAGAGCTTAACCACCTGACATAAAATAAATCAGTTAGGGAATGCATTCTGTTGTGCTTCCCTAAATGCCTTCTTTGAAGCAGTGAATAATGCATTCAATGATGCAGTAAATAATGCATACAATGTTGTCAACACACAAAAAATGCGCATTTTCCTGCTTACGAAGGCATGAATATATTGCTTTTTAGAGCACATGAAAGAAGCGCTTTTCACCTGCTTAAAAGAGACTTCGCAAGTGGAGCATTGCGAACAAAAATCGTTCCTTCTGGATGTGCTTTGGAAGCGTTCGGTATTTAAAAAATGCCTTTGGAACAGCTGCTGGGAAAGGAATATTGTTTTCTGGAGCGTTGTAAATTATTTTTAAAGGATTAACTAAAAAAAATTTTAAGATTTTCAGCAAATAAATTAAGTAAGTAAAGTATATTTTTTCTAAAAATTGTGTGATTTTTTATCAGTTTATTAATATTCAGCAATAATTTTATTAACTTTAGCAAACATTGAATCAACTAAGTGTTAGCAAAACTTTTGCTGAATCTACTAATTTTGTTGCATAAAAACCAGATCGCTAATTTTCAGCAAAAGATTTTGCTAACATTAGCAATATTTTTGCAAGCACCATCCTGAGAAACTTTTAATTTGGAGGCAAAAGAGTCTTGCTAACTTCTTGACAAAAAAATTCCTAAAATCACATTTTTTTTTGTAATTTACAACTTTTTAGGCACTTTTTTTCAAATGTGGACAAGATATTGCATTGAAGTTTTTTGTTGCTTAATTAATTAAATAACTTGTTCAGCATCACCAACACTTTTCAAAGCAATCGGACTTAATTTATCTTTTCCATTGCCAAAAAACCGGAACAGGTTATAGCAAAAATGCAAAATTTTGATTTTCAAATGCGGCTAACATTGTGCACTTTAATATAAAGCCCACATGAGCAAACATATCTATTGGTGGAAATTACAAGCAGACTACAAAAATTTTTATTGTTTGAAAATCGGTTGATAAATATAAATTTGCCAAGCTCTAAAATTTTTTAAATACCCGAGGTGTCCTATTTGGGAATCTATTTCATCTACGTCTGATGGATCTAGTGGGCTCTTCTTTGAATCTTAAGCTTGAAATTACGTTGATTATGGCTGCGAGAAATTTCCTGGCAATCCGACGAGCCAGTAATGACTGAATTATTTTCAAAATATTTGTGATACACTCCACTGTGTAATGAAAAATGAGACGGAATACAATGTGTTCATTAAACATTGTATGTCCTCTATTTTTTAAATTCAAATTACAACATTTTTATAGCCCTTATAAATTTAAAAATTATTATTAAATAATATTGCATATTGCAATCATTGAGTTAATTACTCTTAAAAATAAACCATGTGAAAAAAAGTATTGTTAAACAACTCTATTGTTTTTACCACCACAGCGTATGAGCGATATAATATGTATGGAATAATACGTATACGTAATAAAAATGAGTCGTTATTAAAATATAATAATTAAAAATTATATGAGTTTTATTTTTAATATTTTCAAAAATTTAAGACCCTTTGAGCTAAAATATTTTCCACAAATGTTTTTGTATGACATGAATAACCTTTCGTGTGTATTTTATTTTTATTTTTTAAAGAGAAGCACCACGCAGGAAATTCTTCGTATTAATTAATGTGTTGCATTCTTTGGAAAGGGAACAGAAGAGAGGTGAAAGGTAGCGAAAGATGAAGAGTTTCTAACATGGCAACACTGTAATTGCGCGAAATGATAAGTCTTAGAACAGTTGGTGCTCGTCACCTAATGGAGAGTTGGCGAATTATTTGAAGCTTTTTGGTTCATAGCCCTGATTTATGATTTTACTTCGGTGGGGTTAAGGGTTATGGGAACAATGAAGGCGGGCTATGCGATACATACGAGGGATAGGAAACTCATATATATTATTTTTCTAAATTGTAGTTGTTTTCTATTCGACCTTTCCAATTTAATTATAAAAATAAAATGTTTGAGCTCGAGTCCTGGATTTATCTTTAATTAAAATTCTTCTTTATTATTTTCCAATATTTTCGAAATATTGAAAAATAATAAAGAAGAATTTTAATTAAAGAAAAATCCAGGCCTCGAGCTCAAACATTTTATTTTTATAATTTTTCTAAATTGTTGTTGTCGTCACCGCTAATCGAACCCGGGACCATCTGTGTAACAGTCCAACGCACTAAGCATTACACCAAAACGCCACTAATTTGTCTTTAACGGAGCAAAAATTATGGCGCTTTTAAGTTCCAAGCAAATTATAAAAATACACTCAAAAAATTTGTTTTAAATTGACATGAAATTTTCTTTATTCGAAAGATAATATTTTGGCATTATAATTTAAATATGATTTCTGGTATATGACCACCACAACATTTGTGGCCGTATATAGGCAATAACGTTGCGAATGTTGTCCTCCAAGTTTTCAATCGTTTCGGGCTTATCGGCGTAGACTAGCGACTTCACATATCCCCACAGAAAATAATCCAGCGGTGTCAAATCGCACGATCTTGGCGGCAAATTCACGGGTCCGAAACGTGAATCTATGCGGTTACCAAACGTTTCAATTGGGGCACGAGCTGTGTGACATGTTGCGCCGTCTTGTTGAAACCAAAGCTCCTGCACATCATTAAAGAAAACCGCTATTATTTTTGAAAACACGAATATTTTACCGGTTTAATGATATTTAGTTGGGTTTAGGTTAACTTATTTGCAGTAAATCATATTAAATACTTTTAAATTCGTAAAATTAAATATTTTGTATAAAGGTGCTTTTTTTGGTTATGTATGAATATTCTATTTGATCCAAAAAATTTAGTGACCTTACAATTTTTTGATGTTTATTAAAATATTTTATTTACTGCACATTTTGGCGAAATTGAAACAGCGCTTTAGTCCTCACTAAGCAAAATTTGTTTGTTGGAAAAATATGACTCCGTAGCTGCTATGAATGATAAAAATTTAAATTTCTTGCACTTTATCAATTAAGTCCGTCGAAACAAATAATTAAATTTCGCTAAATTTTTAAAAAGTTCATAAAATATTTTCGTATAAAATTTTTAAAATGAATTTATGACTAGAAGGTGCTGTTTACAAAGCAACTCAATTCCCGCAGTACGCTGGCTAATTTCACATTTAATTGGTATACCTCACCTCGCCTCACCTCACCTCACCTCTACTATACTATACTATACCTCTTTACCCTTAATTGTAATTTTACATGCTCTTTTCAGATTTAAAAAATTTGAAACTACTGATGAAATACAACGTTATAAACATTTAAAAAATGTCTCAAATATAAAAAAATGGTATCGGATTTAAATGCACGATTTTCTGAAAATTATACATAAAGAAATAATTTAAACATTTGGAACATTTGGGACTATATTTCGAAAATAAATTTATGTTTTCGCTTTACCAGAGATGCTGCTTTGGAGGAACAACGGAGATCATGAGTCATAGTGAATTGTGTAAATTTGACATAAAATAATTTTCACAGAAAAATATCTAAAACCGAAGGATAGTTATCTTTTAGTTACACAAAAACCGTAAAAATCTGAGTAAAAAAAAAATGGTATTTATAGAACATAATTTTTAAAATTCCTTCCCGGAACTTTGCTTAATAGAACAAATGTACACGTTAAAGGCAGGCACGTAGCCAGAACTATGTTTAACCGGCCCAACAATTACAACAACAAGAGATAAAAATTGTATTGGTTTTGTTGTTTTTGGCTACGTGCCTGGTTAAAGGACATCATTTTTACTCTTTACTTAATATTTTATGTATAAAAAATGTTAAATTTAATGTCTACAAAAACCCTTTTGTGCATAAAGGCCTATTCAGCTAAAATATAAAAAATCTTTTCTTTTTTTTTTTGTTAAATTTTTCATAATAAATGTTTTGTTATGTTTAAGCATTTGCGAACATAAAAAGTCTATAAATATGTGTGTATTTATGAACAAATAAATAAATAAATATTTAACAATATAAAGTGTAAGTATAAATATACTTTGTGTCAATTTGAAAACAAATTTACATATTTTTCCCCAAAGAAAATCAATACCAGATATGGAATTATATTATATTAATATTGAGAAATCCCAAACATAAGAAACCCATAGAAATGGAAATCAAATTTGCAAAAAGGAAAAGGAAAACAAAACGAAAAAATAATAATTTATAAAGACAGATTGTAAATCACCAAGGTGATGTTGAAAGTGTGAACCAAAAAGAAAATATATTTAAAGACTGTATCAAATTTACAGAATCTTATACGATTAATTTTTAAAGAATTCATACTTTGAAGAGATAAAAAAAAAAATTTGAAAATATATACTTTAAATTAAATATTTGGAAAATTTTTAAACAAAACGCTTGTCTCTTTTACATCTATTTAATGTCCTGAAAAATCTTCTTTGTTAGTCTTTAACTTTAGACTAACAAGGAAACTACACAGTGGTGAATCCAAAGATTCTAATGAAACTTCTATACATTGTTGAGGACAAAAGAATATCGGACACGTATACTTCACACATTTGGATGCTTATAATTGGGGGTAACAAATAAGAACATTTTTGTATGAAAACCTCTTTAAAATTAAAGAAATTAACATTTTTTGTACGCAGTATTAAATTACTCGAAAAAAAATGTTTACCTAAACCGCCAACTATGATTTGGTCCCAGCGATGCCACTTTTTTGAAATGTTTAAGACATATCTAATAAAAGCTCTTCGGGAAAGCTCATCGCTAAAATTAAGTAAGTATTATTATAATAATATTTATATGGATTTGGCAAATACTAGAAGTTTTAGTACATAAACATGGGGGATTTCATCTCAAGTCACCGAACTTTTGAAACCGATATCTTGGTATCGAGATGAAACTTTCACCAAGTTGAGTCCTAGTGGGTAATAGTTATGGCACAATATTTCATCGGAAGCGGTCAAGGAGTCTCCGAGTTAGATGATGTTGAATTTTGACATTTTATTCCCTTTTTTCTAATACATAAAGGGTGTTTTTTTATAGAGGTATATAAAAATAAAAATAATCTCTGACATTATAATTTAAATATGATTTCTGGTATATGACCGCCACGGCTGGCTCGGACGTAGTCTAATCTAGAGGTCCAATTTTCGATTACTTTTTCCACCATTTGTGGCCGTATATTGGCTATAACGCGGCGAATTTTGTAATCCAAGTTTTCAATCAGGGACCGTAAATAATGATTATTGCTCGTTTTTTTTAATCAACAAATCAATCACTTAGAAGAGACATAAAAAAAATTTATTGCACCATTATTAATATTTTTTGACAATCTTTGCATATCCGTCATGATTTTTAAATTTTTGATTTTTAAAGTTTTCTTCTATGGTAATGATTATTTTTGAGTAATAATAAAAAAATCAGCCATAATCATTATTTTTGAGCAAAAAAAATAAAACTCAAAAATAATCATTATTTATGATTTTTATTTTTTTCGCTCAAAATAAAACTCACTTTCAATGTGTGGGATTGACATATCTCAGGAAGTAGGAGGAGCTTATCGAAGGATTATGGTATCAATCTCTTCTTTGGAAGATTCTCTAGCAGATTAATGCATCAATCATATTTGTGGGTGAGGTTTAAGGGGTTAATTTTTATTTTTCAAAATAGGGCTTTTTGTGCCGTATTTTGTGAAAGTAACAATGTGTGGGATGGACATATCTCAGAAAGGAGGAGGAGCTTGTCCAAGATTATGGTATCAATCTCTTCTTTGGAAGATTCTCTAGCACATTAATGCATCACTCATATTTGTGGGTGGGGTTTAAGGGGTTAATTATTAATTTCAAAATAGGGCTTTTTTGCCGTAAAGTCAAAATTTGGAAGCTCGATTTTCACCGTAGACGTATGTTTTAGTGGACTTTTTTGCTCAGTACAATCCCAAGAATCAGAAACGCGAAGCGCCCATTAAGATTTTTTTTCCTTCCATACTAATCGCCTCACCCTAATATGTATATATATTTACACCTACATGAAAGTGAGTTTTATTTTGAGCGAAAAAAATAAAAATCATAAATAATGATTATTTTTGAGTTTTATTTTTTTTGCTCAAAAATAATGATTATTGCTGATTTTTTTTATTATTACTCAAAAATAATCATTACCATTGAAGAAAATCATTAAAACTCATAACATAATCATTATTGTGTAATTTTTATTATAAAACTCATAATGATTACGGTCCCTGTTTTCAATCGATTCGGGCTTATCGGCGTTGACTAGCGACTTCACATATCCCCACAAAAAATAGTCCAGCGGCGTTAAATCGCACTTTGAACGTGAAACTATGCGGTTACCAAACGTTTCCTTCAATAAATCAATTGTGGCACGAACTGTGTGACATGTTGTGACGTCTTGTTGAAACCACAACTCCGGCACATCATGGCTCTATAGCGATCACCATTGACTGTAACGTTCTGACCAGCATCGTTTTTAAAGAAGTACGGACCAATGACTCCACCAGCCCATAAAGCACACCAAACGGTCAGTTTTTCTGGATGTAAAGGTGTTTTATTTATCACGGAGGAATATCATCACTCCAAATACTTCAGTTTTGTTTATTGACGTATCCATTTAACCAAAAGTGGGCTTCATCGCTAAACAAAATTCGCTTATGAAAATCGGTATGAACGGCAATCTTGCTTTGGGCCCATTGCCCGAATCTACGCCTTGCTAGGTGATCGTGTGGCTTCAATTGTTGCTCGAGTTGGATTTTGTAAGCACGCAAACCAAGATCTTTCCGCAAAATCGTCCATAAAGTGCATGGACACATATCCAATTCCTGAGCACGATGGCGGATAGACTGATGGGGGTCTTCCACTACGCTACGCTCTACATCTGCAATGACTTCTTCTGTACGCACAGTATGATGTTTCTGTGGATGCATATTATCATTTAGCGTAAACGTGGTGCGCGAAAACGTTCCATAGTTAATCGAATTAATTGCTATGATGGACAATTATGTTGACCGTAAAATGGACGTAGTGCGTGACACGTATTTCGAACAGAACCATGATTTTCAAACTAAATTTGCACGATTTGGAAGAGTTATTATGGCGGTAGTCTATTCATATTGTAATGCCACTCCAAGCTAAACATATATCACTTGACAGCTGACAAAATTGCCGCCAAACAAACAAGTGTTGCCAACTTAAAGTTATATACCTGTATAAAAACACCCTTTATATATAATTACATATTGTGGTTTGGAAATTTTGTCGATATCTTTTTCTTCGGTATTAAAAAAAAGTTTAATAAATAAAAAAAAATTTATTCACTTTTTTTTTTTTTGAAATGACAAACATATTTTTGACTTTTTCTCTCAAAATTTGTTATTTTTTTATTGAAAGCTTAAGTCTTTTACTTTAAGAGCTTTGTGGCCGCTTAGTTTTATTTTTTATTAGTTTATATATCTTCTCTTCTTCTCAAGTAGTTTTTGTTTTTTATCCGATTTTAATAAAATTAACACATTTATAATTAGTGTCCGACCGAACAGTTCGGCCAAAAACCTATATTTTGTCGGTTTTTTGATATCTAGATGATGACAAATTTTGGTATTGGAAACATGTTTGTTGAGCCGATTTAATTCGATTTTGTGTATAAAATTTAAGAGAAAAGCCGAAGTTTAGTTATAAAGTTAAAAGTTCGGCCGCCGAACTATTTTCAATTTGGCCGAACTTTCTGAGGCCGAACAGTGAATTTATTGCTTAACTACAGACTTTTCTTCAAATTTGACACTCAAAATAGCATCTAATCAGCCCAATAAACATTTTTCCATCCGCCAAATTTGTCCATAATGCTTTAAAATACCGAATACAGACCAAATGCATTTTCTGGCCGAACTGTTCGGTCGGACAGTATTTACAATCTTCTAGTAAAAACCTACAAAAAACTTGCTTTAGATTTGGGATTATCTCTGCAACTTCCTGAGATTTTCCCATTTGAAAATATGAAATTCCAAATAAAAATTGGTCCGAATCAGGTGCAGTTTTTGCGAATGATACCATGTTTTTAGTTTTTCGTTCAAGACTATGTTTTTAAGTTTTTGACTAAATAAAAAAAAGTAATTCCACTCCAAAGATACATTACTTTAAAGTATAAATTAAAAAAAAACTTAATTTCTTGCAATTTTTTCCCCAAAATATCTGCAAAAAATTTGGTAAAATCAGCAAAATTTTATCAAAATTTGTCCAAATTGTCTCTAAATACCAAAAACCGACCAAATATTGTTTTTGACTGAAAAGTCAATGAAATTTAAATATGTAAAATTTTTTTTATTTGCTGCAGTTCAGTGAATGAAACGCATTTTTCACAGGACTTTAGTTTGCAAGAAAAAGTTTTTTTTTTTTTGGTAAATTTATTTTTTTCAATAAAAAATGAAAAATCGAATAAATTACTATTTTTTTATAATTTCTAATCATTGACAACTACCAATTTTCCTGATTTCAACTGAGATGGCAAATAAATATAAAAAACTCCTTTGTGGATTGAAAACTATCATAAATTTTATGTTTCTCGCACTTTTTACTGTACTTACAATTTATATGCGAATTTGTATGGTAATAACTAATATTAATGTTGAGCCCAAGTCACAATTTAACAGGAGATGATTTTTTACTTATTTTTTAAAATTATTCTTTAGCTTATCCATTTGATATGAAACATATGTTCAAATTCCATAGCAATTGAATAAACCTAAGAAATGTTATAAAAATAAGTAAAAAAGTATTTCCTCTTAAATTATGATTTCGACGCTTACGTCTTTTGGCGGTTAGGGCTCAATGATTTTTGAAAGAAACCAAACGATTAGACTTAGATTAGACTAGAGTGGCACTATGCACCGCGACCAGAAGTTGGTATTTTGTGCTGCCAACGAATACACAGTATAGGTTCAGGCTCCCTACGAAGCCAACTATCCTACCAGGTAAACAATTCCAAACGTCCGATGGTGTCTCTATTCGACCACCAAAATAACGCACCCTCTTGTCGTAGAGCCTCGGACATTTGCAGAGAACATGCTTTGAGGTCTCGGGTTCCAATTCACAAAACCTGCACGTATCTGTAGAGGATCGTCCCATCTTGTACAATTGATACCTAAGGCCACAGTGTCCCAAACGATATTTATATTTAAAATAATATATAGACCATATTATATTAAATTAAATATAGTATTATAGTAAAATTCGGACAAACCTGTATCAACTCACTTCTAATTGTATCTAAATTAATGTAATATGATATAATTAGATGTAATTTGATACAATGTAACCGGGTAATTTTTCTTATGAAATTTTACATAATTATGGGGTCATAGTATATTAGATAAAACTATATAAAGCTGCACGTTTTTTTAAATCGAGAAGTGTCAATATTTTTGCAATACGATTATGTCTGCCGAATTTCAAATCAAACAAAAATCGTGATGTCAAAAATTGTTCGGTTTGACATTGAATAACTCGTATGTGGCTAAAACAATAACAACTATATACACAGTATACATATATATATTCCCTTAAAACAAATATGCACACAGAAAAATAAAATTGGCTTCCATCAATTTATTCTGTTAGGACAAATATATTTGAATGTGATTTCTAAATATTTTAGATGTTACAACTAAAACTCTGGAGTATTAATCGAGTTTTGTTATGAAATCCATATTCCAGTAGTACCAACCGATTCCAGTCGAAGTAACCGAATTTCAGTTTTCATATGGCTAAATTTTTCTCTGTGTATGTATGTCATGGCTGCGGTTGATCTTTTAATACTTTCATGTTTGTATCAATTTGTATGTGTAGCAAAAAAAAAAAAAAAAACCTTCAATATTCTGTGTTATATAAACGCCAATATTGGTAATAGTTTTAAACATTTCAAAAAACTAAAAACAACATGATGTTTTTAAAAATCGATATAAATTGTATATTTTCGTATTAAGAGCTTTTTTATGCTGTTAACGGTTTTTTTCACTATTTCTGTGCTATGACTTTGTTCATCATTGTGTTGTATTAGTAGCTTGTAATGGTTTTGGTTTGAATATGAATGGATGCATAAAAAAATATTTTAGGAATGAATTTGTTGAATATGAAACTAACATGAGTAATGCTGTGCTAAAAGTGCAGATGTCTTTAAAAGTTTTAGAAATACTTTATTTTTTGTTGAAAAAAACCTTTCAAGAGATTTGTTTAACATTGATTTGTAATTGTAAACATATTGAAATTTCACATTTGCAAGAGAAAAAAAATATATTTAGCAATACATAAAATGTTTCATATAAGAAAATGCACTCTGGCGTATGATTATTATGAAAAATGTAAATAACGTATACGTTACGTATTTTGATTAACTAGCATTCTTTTGCCTTTGATAAAAAATTATTTATTGTACAATAAATTGGATTACGAAATAAATATTTAACAATTGAAAAAGATGAATAATAATGCATAGGAACACGCAGAGAAAAAATATGGTTGTAATATGATTGCGGCCACATAGCTATGTTTCCTACAGCCATAAATGGTTAAATTATTATTATATCAAACATATTTCACCAATAATATGTTTTCTTTAATTATCTTAATTATAGTAAAAATCTTCCTTTTTTCGGTTATCATATTATTTACTTTCTTGTAAGCAATCATAACTAATATAGTATTTACTATCATAATCCTCTATCTCTCTCTCTCTCTCTCTCTCTCTCTCTCTCTCTCTCTAACTGTAGCCAGATTATAATTGCTCACAGTGCTGCCAACCCAATTAGTTCAAAAATCGTCAAATTTGGTTGAAAAAATCTTCAAAATCGTCATTTTGAGAATTAGAAATCGTCATTCCGAAAACTATTTACATTTCAATAAAAAATTGAAATTTTACGTTTTAATCACTTTAATTGTAATTATTTCACAATTTTAAAGTTCTTTTTTTATTAGTTCCTTTACACATGACTCTGAGTCTTAAAAACACAACTCCCAAAACTTATTTCGGGGAATAGAATTTTAAAATCACTGACCTTTTTTAAAATCTGCAAAATTCCTTTAGTTTTAAAATTTTTTTCCGATATTTGGTTTTACAAAATTTGGGCATACATACAATAAAAAGGGCATTAAAGAAAAATATTGATTTACCTATAATCAAAAATGTAGAAAATCACTCTTTTATCAGTGATTTTGAAGCCAAATGATTTTGCCTTTGTAAAATATATAAAAAAATCCATTCGAATTTCGTTATTTTTTAATTAAAATAAACCGTTCAAAATTATGGAGATTATATGTAGTTGATCATTAAATGGGTAAATGAAGAATTTTTATTCGATTTGAGATCATTTTATCACATTTTCCTTAGATGTTTTAAACTTGATGAAATTTTGTCAGTAAATTTTAGAGAAATAAATTAAAAAAATTAAAAATTCTATAAAAATTGCAAATTTTTATAAATTGTCATTTTCCATACAACAAATTTTGTGAAATCGTCAATCGTCAATCGTCATTTTGTCATATTTCACTTGCAAAATCGTCAAAATGGAGACAAATCGTCAAAGTTGGCAGCCCTGATTGCTCATACTATAAGATGACCAGTACAGGGATGCAAAATTAGAATTTCAATTTCGTACAAAATTAATTATAAAATTGTACTTTTTGGACCTCAATTGTACCACTTTTTTTGTTAATTATTTTTATATAAAACTAATAAAAAAAAAACATTTCATTAATATATTTTTCATACATAAGTATTTTTAAGTTAAATGATTTGTTTAAAACACCAATTACAGAATTTTTTATTTAATATTTTTATTTTTTTACAAAAGTAAAACGAAACTAAAACTTAAAAAATAATATATATATATATATATATATATATATATATATATATATATATATATATATATATGTATGTACAGCGCATAGTCTAGAGACATTTATTCGTTCCCACGCATAGTTTAGGGACATTTGCTGACTTTGGGGACTGTCCCCAAAGTTTTCGCGCCTTTTCATACATCTAGCGTTTAAGATGAGGACAATTTTTTCGATACACCGCATATTTCGGGTACAATTTTGGCCATGTCCCTAAAGTATGCGCTACGCATACATATATATATATATATATATATATATGTAAAATAACGTACACAAATTCCTGAGATCAATAAGTATTATATGTTAGTGAATAACATACTTTTTGACATTTCAAAATTGTAGCAACAAGAATTCGATGAATGTAACAAATCTTTCGTTTGAACCAGGTTCAAAACGATCGAAATATTTAACCTATTACAAGAAAACATTCACAAGAATATGATAGCAAAAAGTTACAAAGTAAATAAAAGAGATTAATAAAACAAATTTTTACAAAGGTATGACAGCAAAATTTAGTCGCCAAGTAAAAAAAAAATTACGATAAACTGAGGAAATTTGTAAATTGTACCAAATAAGCTATTGGTGTACCATTGTACTTTAAAGACTAATTTTGTACCAAAAATGGTACAATTGTACCAACTTTTGCATCCCTGGACCAGTATATTTATTATGATCGTCTTCTTCGTTCTTTCAGCATCATTCTCGTTCAAAATTTTATGAAAAGAAGTTGTGAGAAGCAGTCAGTCCGCTACGAATTAAATAATATTACACAAGAAAACATAAAAATAGAAAACAACTCAGTGGATATTTTAATTGTAATGTTGATATTTTTAGCGGAAGAAAAAATAATTTGGTAATCTCGGCTCCGTTTATCATGGGAGCATACTTAAATTGACACGCATCCCTTAAATGAAGTTATTGTTAATTATAAATTAAAGTGTTAAAAATGCAGTAAAAAGTGTGAAGGAAGTGATTTATTTTTAAAATTTGTTGTACTCACGCAAAATAAATTGTAAAAAAAAAAACAAATTAAAGAAATGTGAAAGAAATGTGAAAGAAAAATGTAAACAAAATACACATGCTTTTAAGTCTGTAGTACGATAAAATCTTAATTTGAGGATCCATAATATGCTTCGTATATGGTGTATAATTACACAGTGTGCATTTACAGTGACAAACCTTTAGAATTTTTGCCGTATTTTAAATATATGTCATTCGTTTCCCCTTAAATTCCACTATTATTTCTTTAGAAAAATATTTCTAAAAAATATATAAAATAAAATATTTTATAACAAACAAGTAAAACAATTTTTTGTTTTAATTTTTTTAAATCTTTGAAACATACGAAAAAAAAAAATACAAAACAAATTGTATAAAAAAGTTTCCAGGGTTGGTAAAACATTTATGTTACTAATGTCATAAAAAATACAATGTTTACGCTATATACGAAAATTCATGAATCCGGCTAATATGTTTGCAATAATCATAATAATAATATGTTTGCAGTAATCATAATATGGTAATAAATGATGACGAAATTCTTTTCCATGATCATAATTTGATAACTAGGACTATAATATGTTTATATTGCATATATTATAATAGCTACAAACATGTTATGATCATTATACATGTATTGTGAAATTGTATTCTTAACAACATTTTAATGCGTATTTGTTTATATTATTTTATTTTTTCTGACAAAAAAAGATTTGTGCTGAAAAAGAGAACATTTAGATAATAAAATAAAAATGCACGTAAACATAGCAGAGCGACTAAATAATGGTTTATATAATTCCTTAATAACACAAATCTTATTCGCCAGCGCAAACACAATTTTATTACTTAAATTATTTTAAAATAACTTTATTTAAATGTGGAAATTATTAAATATATATACGGTTCTACTATTTAAAAAAAAAAATATGCATAACTTTTAAAACCAGATTCAAAAGAATGCTGTAAGATCTATGTCGGAATCAGACTACGACAATTTATAAGCATTGTCATAACCATAAAACGATAATATTGAGATCAATTCGGAACCATAATATGGAAGTCTAATTATCATAAAATGGTTGTGGCAATCATAAATCCAAAAATGTATGATGCTCTTCGAATATGTTTGCCCCAACCCAGTGTTTTCTGTGCGTGAATATATAAAGGAAAAACTCCTCGACACATGAATGTTGTAGGTTTGTATATGAAGTATACATAACCTGGGCAACTGTGTTTCGAATAAAAATTGTAAAACCTTCCGCTAATAATAAAAATTTTAAACCAACATAAAGACAGAAGAAATCTTATCAAGGCTACTGAAATTGCTTTGGTAACAATCGTACAACTAAAAAAAAAAACTTCTTTAAATGCTTTAAATAAGGGTTTTAAAGTATTTTTTTTTGCATTTACTTATATATGTGAAGACGGCTACATTACCAACTGCCAAAATATTTTCGACTAGATGAATTCATAAATATTACGCTTCATAACTAATTCTCGTCCTGGAAAACTTTTCTTCGACCCCATTTTGTTGTAAAGTTCATAAAGTTTTTTATCTTTTACTTTATATTCGTAACATGGTCACTCTCTATACAAAATTTTTAAAGTTTAAACCACACTCTAAAATCCATGTAAATACTAAGGGAATGTTCACCTGTTCACTAAAGTGGACATTTCGTCTTTTTCTGTGTTGTTGTACGAATGTGTCCAAACTGTAAGCAGTCATCAAGACTAATTTTAGTGATCCCTATTTTAAAAAGTTTCAACGTGAATGCGTGAATGTTTATTGTGGCTTTATTGTGTCGTTGCAAAAAAAAAAAAAAAAACCAACATAAAGTGCAATTTTTCGTTAACAACGAAAACGTGTATTGAATATCCACCAGTTTTTTGTTTTTTTTTCCTCCATGCACATAACAAACAAGTTTTTAATTTATATTTTGATCAATAATGATAATCTTTTACGTCGAGCTCATATAATATATATTAGTTCTCATGTATTGCGTAAACTAGTTTATATGAATGTTTGATGTTTTGCATGGGATTGTTACTTCTTTCAAAACGTGTTCTGATGATGGGAACGTAGAAAATTCCCGAAATAGATCAATCAATATAACGAGCTTTCAACCTCCGTATATTTACACAAATAAAGCAAATCAAACATATTAGCTAGGTTGATACTAGTATTTCGATCTGGCTAAATATCTCATCAGAACCCGAAGCTTTAGAAAAGCTAGAGCCACCATAATAGTCAAAACTTTAACAAAAAACCTATTAATCATCAATTTTGCTCCATTCTTGTCTTTTCATTTTTATTTTTAATAATTTTTTGAAAAAGGTCCAAAATTGGAACATTTTCCAAATTTAATTATGTGATTCATAGTAGAATTAAGTTTTGTAGATTTTAAAAAAGTATATGATGTCGGTTTGTATTTACAACAAAAAAAAAAGACTAGACAATGTTTTTGTTATTTTCGTTTTTGTGTAAAAAGTCTGGTTGTCATTTATAGACCAAAACCGGTAAATGCGTTTGTTATGTTTAAATATTGTCTCTTTCAAGTTTATTTATTAAAAATAAAAATTATGGTTTTTTTCGACCTTTAATTGTGTAATGAAAATGAAAATTATTCAAGTTTGAGGCCATACTCTGTATTTCTTCATTAGGATATTGTCCTAACAAATAATCTATAGAGTTTTTTGTTTTCAAATTTATTATTTGACCCTTTCAGGAATGTGTTGATAGATCTATTTCGGGATTTTCTAGGTTCCCATCATCAGAACACGTTTTGAAAGCGGTAACAATCCCATGCCAAACATCAAACATTCATATAAACTAGTTTACTCACTACATGAGAACTAATATATGAGCTTAAAGTTAAAGATTATAACCATTGATCAAAAAATAAATTGAAAACTTGTTTGTTATGTGCAAGGTCCACCTCTGGTAGATATTCAATACAGGGAGAGTAATCTAGACTGTACTTTGTCTTTTATACAAGTTTGATATAATTTTTATTAAAAATAAAAATTATGTTTTTTTTCGACCTTTAATTGCGCAATGAAAATGAAAATTATTCAAGTTCGAGGCCATACTTTATACTAACCCTGTGTTCCAATTTTTTTTCAAAATGCTGTTTTTTATGTACGAATGCGCATTAATATGTCCGTGACTTTTCGAACTTCAATCGCAGTTATATGAAATGCAACACTACTCCCATCAAGCACCACCAGTTAATAGACTACTGTCAAATTTTGAGCAAGTTCCATCATTTACTTAGCGTTTAACAGCTGTTCAAAACATACAACCTCGTGGATTTTTTTAAAAATGGAAAAAAGTAAATTTCGAGTTCTCATTAAGCATTATTTTTTGCGAAAAAATCGTCAATCAAACCAAGGAAAAGCTTGATAAATACTTTGGCGACTCTGCTACATCGATTTCAATAGTAAAAAAGTGGTTTACTTTATGGTCGCACAAGTATAAATGACGCTGAACGTTCTGGACGGACAGTTAAGGTCAATACACCCGAAAATGTAGAAAATAGAAAAAAACCAAGATATGGTGTTGGTTGATCGAAGAGTAAAAGTGTTTGAGATTGTTGATGCCAGAGGTATTTCATATGGCAGTGTGGTTTCGATTTTAAATGAGCAGTTGGGTTTAAGACAGCTGTTTTTACGATGGGTGCGCGTTTGCTCTCAATTGACCATAAACATAATCGTGTGACAACTTCTAAGGATTGTTTGGAGTTATGTAACTGTGGATGAAACATGGATCCATTAAATCACTCCGGAAACCAAGCAGCAGTTAAAACAATGGGTGTCTATGGATGAACCGGCTAAAAAGAAGGCCAAGGTAAGTTTTTTTTTCTTTTATTTTTATTTTTGAAAGAGACGCAACACTCAGGACATTCTTCCTATTAATTAATGTGTTGCTTTCGTTGGAAAGGGGATAGTGGAGAGATGAAAGGTGTTGAAAGATGAAGGGCTTCAAACATGGCAATACTGTAATTGCGCGAGTAGATTAGTCTTAGAACAGTTGTTGCTCGCCACCTGATGTATATTTAGCGAATATATTGAAGATTTTTGTTTCATAGCCCTAATTCATTATTTTACAGCGGTGTGGTTAAGTGCTATGGGAACACCGAAGGTGGGCACAGCGATACATGTAAGTGATAGAAAACTCATACATATTATTTTTCTAAATTGATGTTGTCGTCACCGGTAATCGAACCTGGGACCATCTGTGTAACCGTCCAACGCGCTAACCATTAAACCACAACGCCACAACGCCCAGTTTGTCGGCCAACAAGGTGATGGCAACAGTTTTTTGGGATGCAGGCGGGATAATCCACATCGATTACCTTCAAAAGGGAAAAACAATTAACGGCGAATGTTATGCCAACTTACTAGCCCGATTTAAAGAGGGTTTAAAAAAAAATTCAACCCCATATGGCCAAGAAAAATGTTCTTTTCCATCAAGACAATGCACGGGTGCACACGTGTGCAGTCTCAAGGGCAAAACTCCATGAATTGGGGTACGAATTGGTACCTCATCCGCCGGATTTAGCCCCCAGTGACTATTTCCTATTTCCAAACCTAAAGAAATGGCTCGGTGGAAAGAGATTTAGCTCCAACGATGAAATTATTGATCAAACAAATGCCTATTTTATGGACCTCGAAAAATCCTAATATTTGGAAGGGATACAAAAATTGGAGAAACTTTGGACTAAGTGTATTGAGCTAAAGGAGATTATGTTGAAAAATATTTTTTTTTTTTTTGCAAAAAAAAACTGTGTTTTATTCAAAAAGTCACGGACTTATTGAACCGCCCTCGTATTTATGATTATTCATCATTAAAAATTATAATATTCGCTTACGTGACTTCTTTCAGATAAATTTGTACATTAATGGGATTTAGTGAAAAACAAAAATTGGATTTTAAATCAAATTTATTAAAATTTAAATAAAAATATAAAAATTCTTTAATAACACATTAAGTACGCTCTAATTTTCAATTTTGTTTATAAGTTTATCGCTTTTCGTTCTAAAGTTACAACCAAAATTGTCAACTAAGAACTTTTTTTTTCCGAAAAACGATACATTAGTTTTTTTTCCAATATTTTTTCTATAATGCTCAGTTTTTATGTTTTTATGATAACTCATTAATAAAAAATGTTAAAGTTAAAAAGTACGCCTTCCCTGAATTAATCGCCAATCTGGGTATCACAGAACCCACTGTGCGCCACCGATCCTTTTTCCCTTCAAGTCGCTGCTGGCCATATTTTGGCGGCTATGTGCCGCCTACTGTTTTTACCATCTCTGATCAGAGGTTGGCATTCTTATTATATATTTCGAGTTGCGTAGTGTAATATAGAAAAAGTTGTCATAAAGCAGCAATTTTACAAAAAATATATGTACATCAAAATGGACATTATTTAATGCAAGCGTTCAAAGGAAATGAATTGAATTTTATGTATTTGTATGAATATCTTAAATTTAAAATATTCCATTAAATTTAATTATTTAAAATTCATGCATTTGATTTATCTAAAAGTTCAAAAAGATTTTACTTAAAAGTTAAAAAGAAGCATAACAGAACATGTAAAAATTTATATATTGTACTACCTTTTATATTTGAAAAAAGACATTTGCAGATGACTACTACTGCTCGGCTAAAGTGAAATGAGTTAAAAAGTGTTAAAAGTGAAAATTTTGCCGAAAGTTTAAGAAACAAATAAAAGTAAAGAAACGATAAAATAAAAAAAAAACTGTAAAACTACTAATTGTCAATTCCTTCATCAGCAGCTACTTATTAAGAAAATGATTTTAATTAATTAATCAAGTTAAGTGGGAAAATCTAATTAAGCATAACAATTTCTATGAAAAGTTTTTTTATGTTGTATAGAAAAATGTAGTGAAAGCTAAACAGGCCAGTGTACTTACCCCAATTCGTCCCAGTAGCAAAGCATCCATTTCACCGCCATTGGCGGAAACAGGCACTGTTGTTATAACTGAAACTGTAGGTTCCGCTTGTACATCGATATCAACAGACATTTTGGCTAGTTTTTTTTTTTTTTTACTTTTATTTGTGCTTTTGATTAAGTTAGTTGACAAAAACAAAAAAATTCGTTATAGTGTTTGGTTTTGATATTAAAGGTATAAAAAATATGTTCTTTTTGGTTTTTTTTTTTAATATTTTTAAAAACTTTTCTTTTTTGTTTTATTTTTTAAGTCATAAGATTTAACGTTTTTTTTTTTTTATTATTATTAATTTTGTTTGATTTTTTAATGATATTTATTTGTTTTCAAGATCAGGATATGTTTTATTGTGCTAGGTTTACTTGGAAGTTTTATTATTTTCTTTCTTAGTTTTGGCTTTAAAAACAAAAAGTTTTTAGGTTTTTTTTTATAATTTATAAAAATATATTTCAAGTTTTTTGTTTTCTAATAACCAGTTACACCATTTGAAGCAGCTGCTAAAATAATTGGAATTTTAAAATTAGTTTTTTATTTTCATTTTTCTAGCATGGAAATGTCAGTATTTTAGCGAATTTATTTAGTTAACAAGTGCTTTCTTTAAATTTTTTGCATCACGTAGTTAAGTTTAGTAATAACGTTTTTTTTTTTTTTTTTTTAAGTAAAGAGCTTTTAGCGTTCATGCTACATTTTAATGTATTTGTGGTTTTGTAAAGTAATGTATATAGTTTTCAAGGTTATATACAGTAGTGGTCAAAACATTTGCAACTCTCATTATTCTTACTCTAAACGAAACAATTTATTCTTTGACCCTTTCAGGAATGTGTTGATAGATCTATTTCGGGAATTTTCTAGGTTCCCATCATCAGAACACGTTTTGAAAGCGGTAACAATCCAATGCCAAACATCAAGCATTCATATAAACTAGTTTACTCACTACATGAGAACTAATATATATTATATGAGCTCGAAGTAAAAAAATATTATTACCATTGATCAAAAAATAAATTGAAAACTTGTTTGTGTGTATGTCTGGCCTCGAACTTGAATAATTTTCATTTTCATTGCAAAATTAAAGGTCGAAAAAACATAATTTTTATTTTTAATAAAAATTATATTAAACTTGTAAAAAAAGACAGAGTATGGTCTTGTTTACTACTTCCCCTGTACATTTTGTTTTTAACAAATGTGCATATCAAAGGAAAAGAAACAAAAACGTGTATTGAATATTTACCAAAGGTAGACATACACACAAAAAACAAGTTTTCAATTTATTTTTGATCAATGGTGATAATCTTTTTTACTTCGAGCTCATATAATATATATTAGTTCTCATGTAGTGAGTAAACTAGTTTATATGAATGCTTGATGTTTGGCATTGGATTGTTACCGCTTTCAAAACGTGTTCTGATGATGGGAACCTAGAAAATTCCCGAAATAGATCTATCAACACATTCCTGAAAGGGTCAAAGAATAAATTTGAAAACAAAAACTCTATAGATTATTTGTTAGGACAATATCCTAATAAAGAAATATAGAGTATGGCCTCGAACTTGAATAATTTTCATTTTCGTTGCAAAATTAAAGGTCGAAAAAACATAATTTTTATTTTTAATAAAAATTATATTAAACTTGTGAAACAGTTTATACTAACGGCAATCGCATTCCTTTTTTATATGAGATTCAGGCCGTTACATTTTTTAAATAAATTTATTATAATTATTCTTTAATAGTTGTAAAAATCAGGAAGTTGTTTACGAAATATCCCAAAGCAGTTCCCAGAGAAGCTAAAACTGAACTTTTAATAGTTGCCAGTCTTCCCACCATTAAAAGAAGAGCCCGAGAATATGGTCTTAGAAGTTATAGATGTACAAAAAAAACCGTTTGTGTTGGAAAAAACCGAAAAGCTCGGCTTGACTTTGCACGCACCCATTTGAACTGGACTCAACAGCAATGGAAAAATGTATTGTGGTCAGATAAGTCTAAATTCAACCTCAGATGGAAGAGCCAAGACCACGAGGCGAAAAGTTTAATCCCAGATACACAACCGCCACAGTGAAGCACGGAGGTGGAAACATTATGGTGTGGGGGTGTTTTTCAGTAAATGGGATTGGCTCAATTCACCGCATTACTAGCACAATGACGGCCACAATCTATAGAGATCTTTTGATTTCAGTTATGCTTTCGTATGCTGAATGGGAAATTCCACTCTCATGGACCTTCCAGCACGACAACGACCCAAAACACACGGCGGGGGTTGTAAAAGCTTGGCTGCAGGAAAATGAAATTAATATCATGTCGTGGCCGGCTAAATCTCCCGACCTCAACTCGATTGAGAACATGTGGATGATTGTAAAACGGAATATCGGCAATAAAGTATTCCGAAATGGTGATGAACTTTTCGTCGAGTTGAAGAAGCAGTGGAATGAAATTTCTGACGATTATATTAAAAAGCTCATTGCCTAAATGCCTAAGAGGTGTTCAGTTATAAAAAATAATGGCTACGCTACAAAATACTGAGCGTTAAAACCATTATTTGTATTTCCTGTTAATTACTTTAAGAGTTTGCAAATGTTTTGAACACTGCACTTTCGACTTATTTTGTTACAATTACTTTTTTTTATTTTTGAGAAGTTATACATAATTTTTTTGTAGTTGTAAAATAATATGCATTAACTGAATTTAATAAAAAAAACAAAAACACTGATAGAAATTTGTGCGTAGTATTAATGAATTCCTTCATTAATCCAATGAATTTTTTCATAAAAATGTTTCCAAAGAAACGTTTCATTGAGTCAATGAAAGGTGTTTCATTAAATCAATTTTTCATTGACCCAATGAAAATTTCATAAAGTATATGAAATTTTGTTCATTAATCCTAGCCTAATCGTTATGAAAGTTTCATGTATTTAATGAAAAAAATTCATAGTTTGTATGAAATATTTTCGTTGAAATTTAATAATTTTCAATTGTTGTGATTATTTTAGCATAGTATTAATTTGCTGGCTATTGAGAAATGATCATTCGTTGATATTATTTATACGGTCTGTTCTGGTCCAATTTTAATTTATTTCTGTTTTTATTGTTTTATTTTTACAAAATTGTTCAATCTTTCTTTACATTTTTTATAATTTGTGTTAAAGGATGACATATTTTCTTATATGTCGGTACAAAATATGTAATTTTTTATCGATCTGGCTTGAAATTATGTAGAACGATCGACGATTATAGGCGTTTTTTTGTAGTTAAATTACGCCCACATTAGATAGAAATGTTAAATATTGTTAACAATGTTGTTAAAACACAAAAATTTATTATCGTTTAGTATAACATTTTTGTGTAACATCGTCAAAACGATAACAATTTAGGTCTCGTTTTGAACAAAACTATATCGTTTTTCTTAGAGAATCTGTTCAGTTTTTTTTTATTTCAAAATGATGGTACAAAAAAAAAATTTTTTTCTTATTACAACTCAAAATTTTTATTGAGAAAAATTTGAAAATTTTTCATTGATTTAATGAATTTCTTTTATGAAGTTATGAAAAAATCTTAAAAAATGTTGATGAAAAAAAATATGCCAATATTAATGAATTTTCATTGAAATTTTTTATTAAAGCAATGAATCGATTTTAATGAAATCGTTTCATTAATACAATGAAGGACAATTCTATCAGTGTACACTTAGAATACTATGTACCTTAAGAAAGGACGACTTACATTTCAGTAAATTCAACTAACATTGCCATTTGTTTTTTAAGGTTCAAAAAATGAACCTCAATTGTAATAAAAATGAACCACGTATGAAGAATTTTATATCAAAACCGATATGCATCGAACCCGACCCTCTCAGATTTTGATGAAATTTTGCTTACAGCTACATTTTACATATACAAACAGAAACTCAGAAATTTAATTTTCGAAAATATGTGGGTGTGGCAAGGTATCGAAGTTTCACGCTGTGATTACTACGGAATGGCTGAACCGATTTCAAAGATCTTGGTACCATTAGAAAGATATTGAAATCAGCTTGCGAGACCTATATAGAGGTTGCTTATGCAGACGCTGACGACTATAACAAAACAAAAGAAGTGCTATTTTCAAGGTATATAAATGCTTAAACTATTACAGGAACTCAAAGCTTCCATTCTTTTATACCTTTAGATGAAACTTCATTAAAAGTTAGCAAATATTCCGAAAGTCAACAGTATGAGCTGCGCAAAACTATATATTAAATCTAAAAAAATATAAATAAAAAAAACTGCATCAAGGGTAAGTCCATATTTTGGAAGTGTCTGAAAAATTTGATGATACGATTCTTGTTCTAATCTATTAGAATTATAAGAAAATCTGCATAACTTCCAAAGTATAGCTACTTTATTCTTATTTGTCACACAATGATATCAAAATATAAGGAAGTCAACAAGCGATGCATTTACTTAAAAAAAAATTAAAAAAAAAAGAAAAAAATATACATTTTTAAAAATTTTTTTTTTTGGAAAAAACACTTGGCCTTTGGAGTTTTTTCATAGTTTAAAGTTTTATTTTTGGCAAAAAAATTTTCAGTGTAATAGAAAATTTTTATAAAGTATTTTTCTAAAGCTGACTTATATACCTTTTTAATATCACCAACATCTTTGAAATCGGTTGAGCCATTCCGTAGTAATCGCTGCTTAAAAGTACCTATTACAGTAATTTTTCAAATATTTCGATACCTTGCCACGCCCACAATTTTTCGAAAATGCAATTTTTCAAAATGAGGTTGTGCTTGTATAGGTAAAATGTAGTTGTATGCAAAATTTCTATCAAAATCTGAGAGGGTCGGGTTCAAAAGTGCCTTTTTTATAGGTTTTGATATGAAATTCATCATATACAGTAAAAAATAAACAAATATTTATTTTTTTAAATAGCAAAAAACGAATGTAAAAATTGAATAAAAAACCATAAAATAGTCATTTGATGTGTTTTTTTTTTTTGTAATGAATTTAATTTGTTTATCAAATGACTGACATTTACATTAAAAATGAAGAAACTGTATTACAACCGAAACAACTACATATTTTTAACCCTCTAACATATAAGGCTGACTCAGGTTAGCCTTCATAAAATTTACCACAATTGCGTCAAATGAGCGTTGTATACTTAGAAATTAATATCTTCCGATAGAAAACTAAACGGTTTGGAAGCGAGAAAGCTTCAAAATCAAAATTTCGTATGATTTCAACAACTAATTATTTAAAAAAAAAAGAAAATAGTTTTCAAAAATCTAAAAAACCAATTTAAGTTGACTAAAAACTCTTTATAATAAAACATAAGTAAGATTGAAGCTTTATCTTTAATAATAAATCCATAAATTATTCCAAGAACTTACAGGATTTTATCAGGTTTCTTCTAAAGGACATCGTCTTAACTTGTAAACTAATGGAGGGATTTCTATGACATTTTGCAGAAAGAAGGCATTAAGTATTAATAGCAAAGCGTTGAAGTTTGAACAATATAAATTGAAGTTTAGATACTTTTTCGCCTAATTTCGCTTTTTCCAAAAAGCGAAAATCCCGATATCTTCTTAAATAGGAGCAGAAAAAAAATTGTTTTTCGAGCGTGGTTATATCTTGGTAAGAGAAATATATTTTGTCCAAAATTTCTCTTTTATATGCTTTAGTTATCAAAATGCACCCTAAAATATTTTGGCTCATATCGCCTAAATTAGGCAACGATAAACAATTTTATTGAAGAACTTATTATTTGTCTTTCGAGTGGAGCACATGGTATGAATTTCGTTGCAAACCATTGTTTGCCAGTTAGAGGGTTAAAGCAGAGTTCCCTGAGTGTACATATTGCAAAACTCATAGTACCCTAATGTACCCAACGATAAATATATTTAAAATGCCATATAATTCTAGATCTAGCTATCCACACTCATATAAATAATTATAGCTTTAAAAAATTAGGTAAAACTAAAATTAACTGATTTTATTGCTAAATATCGATAAAATAAATTGGTTAACTTTACAAAATTTTAGTTATATTCGAGTTGAATGTTAATTAATTGAAAATAGCAAACTGCGCTGCTATAATAAGCAAAAACTTTTAATAAATATTTTTAGACTAAAAACAACAACTATAATATTAACGAAATGTTTGCTACACATAGAAAAATAAAGTGCTCAAGTAACTAAAATTCAAATGTATTAACCACTTTTAATTGTATCTGAATTAATCTTATATGATACAATTAGATGTAATTTGTGACAATTTTATATAAAATTAAATATGATGAGATATTTTCCGCAAATATAGGAAGATATAATTTGATCCGAAAAATGGTTATATTAAATGGTATCACTTTGGATATAATTATATTAAAGAAGATACAATTTAACAACAAATTTCCATTTATATTCGAGTTTTGGCATGTTATAATATCATGTAGTAATTACATTATATTTCATACAATTAGATACAATTATATACATAATATATTTTAATAAAAAGATATTAAGTTACATATATTTGACCTCCATAAAACGGGTTCAAAACACAAAATGTATGATAAAAATTTGTAACTAACTTAAATTTTATTTATTATTTATTGTTGTTTGCATTATATATAACTATATACTGGGTTATATCTAATTGTATAAAAATTTAATCAAATTTATCAACCATGTAATATCATTTATAAAATTCAAAATAGTATTTTTTTTTATACATGATTGGATATAAGCACTCATTTTTTTGGTAAAACATTTTGAAAATATTATTATATATAAATACATATTGATACATATGCTATTTTAAATGATCATATATTTTTATATTAAAAAATATATCGTCATTCCTTGATTCCATATTAAATTTTCTTTTTAACTTATACAGAATTCTACAATTTAAGTCAATCTTTGATATCAAATATTTGATATGTGCATCCCATGACAAGCTAATCTTTAGCATTATAGTTTAGTAGTTTATTGCATGTTAATCATTTACCACCGACAAAAATTCTAAAATCATTATTTCCGACGTTTGAGTGAGGTTAAAAACCTGCCAATTTAGTTTTATTTGCATTTAAAACTCAGCAATTTAACCTCGCAAATTCAAAAATTAAACAAGAATCTCTCGCCATGTTAGACTTTACAATAAGATCATATTTATAAGCATAGCATATAGAAATATATATCATACGCATTACCAAAAAGGCCAAGATTATTAATATCATTCAGACATATCATAAAAATCAGGAGCCCTAAAACACTGCCCTGTGGAACTTCAAAATTTACATCAGCTACTACATTTTCATCACCTTCAATTTCGACGTATTGCTTAATTTTTGTTAAAAAAAAAAACTTTTAAACAGTTTCAACTCGTTACCTGTAACACCGTAATAATTTACCTTTTCAGTCAAGGTCAAAAGCTTTGCTAAAATCATAGAAAATATGCGCAACAATATAAAAGCCATCATCCAAAACTTCGCCGATTGTGTTAATATCAAAAACGGCCTCAGTGTATATTGAAAAAATATTAGACATTTGCCAGCTAAATTCCGGTTACTGGGACTGAAATCGGTTGGTACAACTAAATATTAGTATTCACAAAGAAATTTGGTTAATACAACTAAATTTTAGTTTGCAAGACCCAAAATATTTAGAAATGCGGAGACAAAATAAGTGAACGCATATTTTTTTTAACGGCCCTCTTTAATACAGCGATTTTAGAGTTTTTTTTTATGATTTTTTTCTAAAAGTTAACTTGCTTCGCTTAAATCGATTTAATACACAGAAAAAATTATCAACCTAAAATATCTAATTAAAGATTTGATTTGAATTAAATTTGTTTCTAAACAAATATTTAATTGAATCAATTTCTATTTTATTTGACTTTTGAATATATATATTCATATTTTATTTTAGACGTACTTCTTAATTTGTTTTTCATACACTGTATGCTTAAATAGAAACTTTGTAGTATAAAATACCAAATACAGTTGAAGTTAACAAACAAAACAAGCATACACACAAACAGATGCAGCATTAACAAAAATACACACACCAACGTATCGTGCACACACTTTTTTTGTGAGTATCAAATTTTTGTTTTGTAGAAGTTATTTATAACTTTTCTTTCCTTCTTAATTTCAATAAAAGTTTTAATTGATACTATCATTGCCGTGATAGGTGCAAAATCAATTAAAATATTAATTGATTCAATAAAATTTTTAATTGAAACCTGTTTTTAGTTTTTTCTGTGTACAAAAAAAAAACAGGTTTTGAAACCAAACAAAATATTTTTTTCTCTGGTGCTTTATTGATACAAAACAATATAAATCACTTTTGAAAAGTACTAAACAATTTATACATAATAAAAAATTATTAGTTTCAGATGCTCTTTGATCACATAACAGTTTTCTAAAAGAGTTTCTATCGGCTTTTATTCCACGCTCAACATTTCTTATTTCTTGAGATATCACCTAATGTAGGTAAAACAGATTTTTTAATTTTAATATCATTAAAGTGACCCTTAAACAATTGTTTAATTAATATCGGAACTCTTCAAAAGAGATTTATTTATTTTTTTTTTTTTTAAATTAATCGTTATTCAATTTAAGCGAACAAGTGTCTCAATTTTGATGGTTTTTCCAATATTTTAGATATAAACCTAAACATATCAAAATTCTTCTTTTCCCGAGTTCTGAAAACTAGTTGAACAAAAATTTAAATTGTCAATTAAAGACATATTTGCAATTAAAATATTTAGAGATACTAAGCTAACTTACCAAAAATTAACACTACAAATGGTAAATTTGTATTGAATTAACTATGCTTTTTTTTTGATAAGTTATCGTCCTGAAGCATTTTACTGAAACCATTTTTTTTATTTTTTTTTATTTAAAATTACGAAACTCATATAATCGGTATTATACTATTTTATATTGCTGTCAATTCACTTCACAAGTAATATGATAATGTTGGTAACCAGGGACCGTAAGTATTATTCCTTTTATCATTTAGATTAGATCAGAAGGCACTATGCACCGCGACCAATGTAGGTCTTTTGTGCTGCCTAAAGTTAGAAGTTATTTATAACTTTTCTTTCCTTCTTAATTTCAATAAAAGTTTTAATTGATACTATCATTGCCGTGATAGGTGCACAATCAATTAAAATATTAATTGATTCAATAAAATTTTTAATTGAAACCTGTTTTTAGTTTTTTCTGTGTACAAAAAAAAACAGGTTTTGAAACCAAACAAAATATTTTTTTTCTCTCGTGCTTTATTGTTACAAAACAATATAAATCACTTTTGAAAAGTACTAAACAATTTATACATAATAAAAAATTATCAGTTTCAGATGCTCTTTGATCACATAACAGTTTTTTAAAAGAATTTCTGTCAGCTTTTATTCCACGCTCAACATTTCTTATTTCTTGGGGTATCACCTAATGTAGGTAAAACAGATTTTTTACTTTTAATATCATTAAAGTGACCCTTAAACAATTGTTAAGTTGATATCGGAACTCTTCAAAAGAAATTTATTTATTTATTTTTTTTTTTAATTAATCGTTATTCAATTTAAGCGAACAAGTGTCTAAATTTTGATGGTTTTTGCAATATTGCAGGCTTATATGCGTATCAAAATTTTTCTTTTCCCGAGTGTCTGAAAGCTAGTTGAACAAAAATTTAAATTGCAAATTTAAGACATATTTGCAATTAATATATTTGGAGATACTTAGCTAACTTATCAAAAAGTAACACAACAAATGTTAAATTTGTATTGAATTAACACGCTTTTTTTGATAAGTGATCTTCCTGAAGCATTTTACTGAAACCATTTTTTTCTTATTTTTTTATTTAAAATTCCGTAACTCATATAATCGGTATTATACTATTTTATATTGCTGTCAATTCATTTTACAAGTAATATGATAATGTTGGCAACCAGGGACCGTAAGTATTATTCCTTTTATCATAAAAGTAATTTTTACGTTTTCGGGCAAAAATAAAAGCTATTTTTTGACTTTTTTTGATCAAAACTAAAAGTTATTTTTAACTTTTATTTTTTCGAGCACAAATAAAAGTGTTTTTTTTTTTAATTCTATTTTTTCGAGCAATCAAAAAGTTATTTTTGATTTCCTTTTTTTTTTTGGGCAAAAATAAATGCATTTTTTGGGCAAAAAAAAAGTTATTTTTTGAGTTTTTTTTTTATGCAACTTTTTCTCTTCTTGTTTTGAAATTTGTGCCAATTCAAAATTATAGTGAAGTTTATCGGGATTCCTCCCATTTTAATGAGGTTGTTATGAGCTTTTCAAAAATAAAAATAAAAAAACATCCTAATACATGTTTGCAAAAAAAAAACTTTAATTTTTGCTGAAATAAATTTTGCTCATAAAAATTAAAGCCAAAAACTATTTTTTTTTTTGCTCAAAAATATAAAAGCCAAAAAAATTTTTATTTTGCTCAAAAAAAATAGTAAAAAAATAGCTTTTATTTTTGCTCAAAAAAATAAAAGTCAAAAATAACTTTTATTTTTGCTCAAAAAATAAAAGTTAAAAAAATTATTTTTATATTTGCTCAAAAAAATACAAGCCAAACATTAACTTATATTTTGCTCAAAAAAATAAAAGTAAAAAAATAACTTTTATTTTTGCTCAAAAAAATAAAAGTCAAAAAATAGCTTTTATATTTGCCCGAAAAAAAAATCCAAAATTTAAAAAGCGGTGCATTTTATGAAAGACTTTTCAACAAGGATCAATATGATATACAAGTACTTGACTCGGTTCTCAGACATAAAGAAAAAAAATCAAAAGTAACTGCTATTTTCGGTCCCTGTTTGTAACACCTGATGATAACAATGAAGAGATGTAAATTTAAAAATATTTTAATTTTATTTATTAAGGAGCATGAGAAGTGGAGGAAATAAAGAGTTCATATGTTTTTGACAGGTAAATTTTTATACGATATCAAAGGAAATAATTAAATTTAAAAACAAATCTCAAATAAAATTATTTACAATTGCTTCAAAGCTTGAAATGGTTAAAAAAAATTTAAGTTTATTAAAATAAATGAGGTTTTACATTAATTTTTTTTAGATAAGTATATAACCTTATATAAAGGGTGGAAACGATAAAAATTTACCAATTTTAAATGCGACTTATGCAAAATCTAAAATCGCTAGGATGAAATTTAAATTTACTTAAATTCTCTGACGTGTAATATTGTTTAACGAATAAACATTTTAGGCCTTCAAATATTATCCTATTTCTATCAGAAAATGTAGAAAATTGGAATTGGACAGTAGATATAAAATATTTTTAACACATTTATGAAAGGAAAAAAAAAGTTTTTATAAATTATTTTTGGAGTAGATGGTAGATTTATGAAAAAAAATGGTAATTAAATGCAAAAATATTGTGCTGCTACATTCATTTAAAAAAGGTTATCAAATCTTTAACTACACATAGAATACTCCAATTTCTTAACCAATCTTTCAGTTCATGATTATGAGACTGTATTTGTTTGGATGCTACCCTTGGATCTTGGTTAACGCTCACAAATGCAGTATCGTTTGCAAAAGTAGACGTGTGAGTGTTTGGATTAGTTGGCGTATCTGCTGTATATGATCAGTCGCGGATCCAGGGGGAGGGCAAATGGGAATTTCTTCCCCCAACATTTCTTCCCAACAAAGTTCGTAACCTCTGTTGTCATAGGTTAAGTTGACCTTTTAGGGTCAGGGAACGGTATTTTTGCCGCCTCCTAAGTCTTCTTTCTTCCCTAACAAGAGCCTAAACTCTTGACTTTTTCAGATTTGTCGGAAGGAGTTGAGGCCCTAGCCGCAGCAGTCACAACGTCTGTGCATGTCATCAAAGTTTCTCAATGTGTTTGGGTAGAATGTTAATTCGCATTAGTAGTTGCTCTGTACAATTTAAGGAATGTTTGCGAATAGTCTGCTGACAGATCCAGTGAATGGCTCACTGACAATCGATCTCGTTTAATGTTTATCATGACCGCAAAGTCAATTAGGTCTGGTTTCTTATTGCAGTCAGTGGAAGTTCGCAGGGCGGGGGACAGGTGGCATAATTTGGATACCTGTAGGACCGCGAGACTTACGTGGCCCAACTACGACCTAGTGCGTACAAACTCTCTCCTGAGCAGGAGCAGGAGGGATGTCTCAAGGCTGACGGCTGTTCTGACCGGTCACTGGCTGATTGGTAGGCATGGCATTAGACTTGGGATTGTACGCGGTTCGCATTGTCGCAGCTGCGGCATACCGGGCGAGGAGGAGACTGTGGAGCATCTTCTCTGCGATTGTCCGGCGCTGCAGAATATTCGACTCCGGATCTTGGGTGACCATATACTGGACGACCTCTCGGTAATCTCACGTGTGGGATTCGGTGATCTCATACGTTATCTTAACCGAACGGGGTGGGTCTAGTACTCCGGATACCAGTTCCTTACGGGTAGTGTGGTCTCTTCAAAACGGAGTCGCTTTTTGGCTCTACTTGATGCTCACGAGTAGCGTGAGCTGCCACTTAAACCAACCAACCAACCAGTGGAAGTCAGTTTTATTGAATAAGTGGGCTAGCCGCTAGTTATGACATCTGGCTTATTCCACATTATCGTGTTTAATAACTGTTTACCCCTTGGGTTTAAAAGTCTGGAACCTCAGATGGTATGTTTGGCATTAGAGTCACCAGCTTCGAGGAACTTTGACCACAGGGTAGAAAATAGCAACGCAAATTTATTCTGATCAATTTTCTGCCTCAGAGGACAATATACCAAAGATAGTATTAGCTTAAAATCAACGAGATTGATTAAGGCAGGCTGGATATAGCCTGGATATATAATTTCGGCATTGAGAAATGCCTTATACTCTTGTGTACAATAGCGGCTGTAGCACCACATGCCCTTCCACTTGAATGTTTAGTGTCATATGTGAAGCAAAACTGCTTAGAACAGTTATTCAACGTAAAATGGGTTTCGGAAACCAAAAGTATGTAAATATCCTGCTCGAGCAGGGAATGTTCTACCTCGTGTTTATGTTGGGAAAACCCGTTAGCGTTCCGGAAACATGCAGTGGCTTATAGATCCACATTCACCTCTTGAATTGGAATACAAAGTGCTTTTGTATAAGTCTATAATCAAATCAATATGGTCATATGACCATTGAGCTATGGGGAACTTAATGTGCCTCAAATATTCAGGGATATTCAAAAACTGCAGAAGATTTGCCACTATGCTACTTTTGCTATTGTGTAAAATATTATATGTCATATTGAAAGCGTGTACAATATGTTGGATAAAATCAAAAGGTTTTGATAATTATTGCACAACCAAGAAATGTAAAAAGAGATATTATAGTGTGTTGGCAACATTGTGCAATTTTTATATCCCTCCACAACAGAACAAAAGAGTGGTGCCATATTTTGTGCACATGTATTGTACATCTTATTGCACTACGTAGGGCAAGATGACAATAATATTGGCAATAATATTTGCAATAATATTGCAAAGTGTATACCTTAAGCAAAGATTCAATAATAAAATACAAAGTTGAAGAAAAAAAAATTAAAGAGTTGAATCCAATTAAATTTATAGTTTTTACAAGTTCTATTGCAAAATTCCAATTGGGTTTATAATTTTATAAATTTCAGAACAATATATTAAATTTTCTGCTGAGATTTCGAAATTTTGTTTAACCCAATTACATTTGAAATTGGCTAAAATTTTTAAAGGTAAACCACAACTTAATTTTTGATTTGGTAAAATACATGATAATTTCAATCAAAGATAACATTTTGTGGTGATATGATACAACATTTTATTGAGCGATATAAAATTGTATATGGTATCATGCTAATTAATATATACCATATGCAGTAATATATGTCATATCTATGGTAATATCAATCCATATATATTTATATATTAATATGTATTTGACTATGTCAAAAATTTTCGAAAACAAAATCCAATATAAAATTATATATGATCATATGCGCCATCACATATATCCATACTCAGCTATATAAATCTGTATGTTAGTATATATGTAATATAGTAAATAAGATATGATTGTGTATGATCCGTATTTACTCGGGATGGTCAACATTTTTAGCCTATTGTTCTTAATTTGTGATAACAGATTTGTTTTTATCGTTTTTTGTATTAATAATATTTCGATTTCAAAATGCTAAATTTTTTTCGTTTCCACCCTTCAGTATAAATGACAAAATGTCAAATATACAACATGTCAGTTAATCAAATTTAAAACAAATGTCAATATAAATTGAAAAATATTTACATTTTGGTAAACGACTCATCGGTAGGGCAAGTTATTTTGGCATTTGTCATAAACTGCAGCAGTTGACAATTTTTCAATTAGAGTTGGCGAATTTATTAAAGCATAGCCTTGATTCATTATTTCACTTCGGTTTGGTTAAGTGCTATGGGAACACCGAAGGTGGGCGATACATATAAGTGATAGAAAACTCATACATATAATTTTTCTAAATTGATGTTGTCATCACCGGGACCATCTGTATAACAGTCCAACGCTCTAACTATTACACCACAGCTCAACTATTGTCATATTTTTTAGATTGGTTTCTATAAAAATCCCCTTTTTACCGATTTTACCATAAAATTACCAAATTGGCAGACTTTATACTTTTAAATTCTGAAGATGATAAGAAAATACGAAGATGTTTTTCAATGCTAAAAATTACTTTGTTGATTGTATGTAATCTTTTAAGATCTGTCCGACCGGGATGGGAAGTTTTCATATTTGTCTTAAAACGTGTGCAATATTCAGAAAAGTTACGTTAAAAACTTTGATTTTGATTTTGAAATTTATTTGATTTTTTAAGTCTCAAAAAATTAGCAAAAACGAAAAATATTGAAGCCAAAACTTGAAAGCTAGTTTATTAATAATAATAATTAATTAGTAACTTTTACTTAATTTAATTACCTATAGAGTTTTAGCCGGCATTATTAAATACACTTCTCGTCAAATTAATTATTAAAAAAAAATATTTTAAAATATGCAATGAATTCAAAATTGTTCAATCAGTTTTCTTAGTATTTCGAAACCACATAATAAAAATGTTTTAAAAATCATAATTTTATTTTTTTTGTTATATATTTGTGTAGCATATTTTTCTTGTTTTGATAAAAATATATCAATATTTTCAATTTAAGTTCGTTTTAAGTTTGTAGTACTGCATAAGTAACTCTGGTGTAAATGGTAGAGCGGTCTACTTCAATACAGCAGATCGTAAGTCAGATTCGTGTGTTCAATACTCGCTGCTACCAAAAGATATATTTTTTTTAATATCTAAAGAAACATCCCCTAGAGTATGCAGCACGTTTTTATTAAATGAAAATGTTAATAAAGGGTGTTTTTTTATAGAGGTATACAACTTTGAAATGAAATGAAAAAAATATGAATTTTTTAAATTGACATGAAATTTACTTTATTCGAAATATAATCTTCTGGCATTATAATTTTAATATGAAATCTGGCATATGACCGCCGCGGCTGGCTCGCACGTAGTATAATCTGGAGGTTCAATTTTCGATAACTTTTTCCAGCATTTGTGGCCGTTTATTGTTAATAACGCGTCGAATGTTGTCCTCCAAGTGGTCAATCAAATTGGGCTTATGGGCGTAGACTAGCGGCTTCACATATCCCCACAGAAAATAGTCCAGCGTCGTTAAATCGCACGATCTTGGAGGCCAATTCACGGTTGCGAAACGTGAAACTATGCGGTTACTAAACGTTTCCTTCAATAAATCAATTGTGGCACGAACTGTGTGAAATGTTGCGCCGTCTTGTTGAAACCACAGCTCCTGCACATCATGGTTGTTCAATTGATGAACGAAAACGTCATGGCTTTATAGCGACCACCATTTACTGTGACGTTCTGACCAGCATTGTTTTTAAAGAAGTACAGACCAATGATTCCACCAGCCCATAAAGTACAACAACCAGTCAGTTTTTTGGATGTAACGGTGTCTCAACATACACTTGAGGATTATCATCAATTCAAATACGGCAGTTTTGTTTATTGACGTATCCATTTAACCAAAAGTGACCTTCATCGCTAGAGAAAATTCGCGCGATGCATATTTCGAACAGAACCTTAATTTTCAAAATAAATTTGCACAGTTCGGAAGCGTTGTTCAGGCGTCAGTCTATTCATGTTGAAATGCTGAACTAAATATAAATCACTTGACAGCTGACAAAATGGCCGCCAGTTAAAAAAGTGTTGCCAACTTAAAGTTTTGTACCTGCATAAAAACACCCTTTATATATTTGAAAAAGACCATCCGTAAACTGTTGAAAAAGAGCATTTATGCACTGTTTAAAATGCTATTCAAGAAGTTATATGTTCACTCCATCCGCCCAATGACACTACAATGCTAATATCGTTAATGACTCACTTAAGTTTGCACCACGTCCGGATCAGTAGATGTGATGTATTTACTACTTCTTCCTCAGCTCTTATTTTGCTGCGTTAAAAGAGGAAAATTTAATAACACTTTAATATTTATCTTTTATTTTTTTTACATATTTTGTTTTGCTATTTTGCCATATTTGCCATTTCTGGTGCCATTTTAGATAGGGTTTCGTGCTAATTTGGCTGCCATTTTTAACTTGTTTCATGCTACAAAAAAACTTGCCCTGATCATCAGTATTTAAACAAATGTGTTTAAATAAAAGTGACCCCATTTCAAATATTTAATGTCATCAAAATTGCTGCCAAAAATGGCAATGAAACATTAAATTAAATAACAAATAAAAAGCATGATACAGGTAAATTCATTGTACACAGAGAAAAATTTAGGTATTTGCCAACTGAAATTCGGTTACTACGACTCAAATTCTGTTATTATTGAACATTAGTTTTCGCAACAAAGTTCGGTTAATTCAACTGAATTTTAGTTCCAACGCCCAAAATATTCAGAAATCATTGTATCATTGTACTAACTGAATTTATATGTTGTTACCTTGAGTATACATTAGGGTGGGGCGATTAGTTTGAAAGGAAAAAAAATCTTAATGGGCGCTTTGCGTTTCTGATTTTTGGGATTGTACTGAGCAAAAAAGTCCACGAGACCATACGTCTACGGTGAAAATCGAGCTTCCAGATTTTGACTTTAGGGCAAAAAAGCCCTATTTGAAATTAAAAATTATCCCCTTAAACACCACCCACAAATATGATTGATGCATTAATCTGCTAGAGAATCTTCCAAGGAAGAGATTGATACCATAATCTTGGATAAGCTCCTCCAACTTCATGAGATATGTCCAACCCACACATTGTTACTTTCACAAAACACGGCAAAAAAACCCTATTTTGAAATTAAAAATTAACCCCTTAAACCGCACCCACAAATATGAATGATGCATTAATCTGCTAGAGAATCTTCCAAGGAAGAGAGTGATACCATAATCTTGGATAAGTTCCTCCTACTTCCTGAGATATGTCCATCCCACACATTGTTACTTTCACAAAATACGGCTAAAAGTCAAAATCTGGAAGCTCGATTTTCACCGTAGAAGTATGGTCTAGTGGACTTTTTTGCTTAGTACAATCCCAAGAATCAGAAACGCAAAGCGTCCATTAAGATATTCAAATCGCCCCACCCTAATATACATCTTTTAATTCGGTTGGCACTTTATTTCTCTGTGTGTGCGTTCTTTCTGACTCAAAATAGACAAATAAGTTAAAAGATGAAACAATTATTATTTGATTTTTTATTTTTATATAAAACATCTTTAAAATGTTCTAAATCTTTTTATGATTTCTTTGTATTTGCCTTCAAATTAAGCAATTAAAGTTAATTGTTTAATTTGAACCCAAATCAAATTAAAATCATATAAAATAATTTCCATCATTATTTATTTAGGTACAAAAAAAGAAAATAAACTTTGAAAAAATAAAAAACTTTTAAAAATGCAATTATTTAAATTGAAACCAAAATAATTAAAAATAAAACAAATTTGGTAAATTAGTTTTTAAAAGAGTTTTAAATAATTTCTTTAAAAAAACATTCCAGTTTTGCAAGATAATGAATATAAAATCTTTTGATTGCCACAAAAAAAGGGCTGTAAGAATTCTAGAAAAATAAAATACTCAAGTGGTCATTGTTATTGTCAACGACAATTATTTGGTTAAATCTCTAAAGGGTATACAATATATAAAAAATTAGAAAATAAAACTAATTTTAACGGATGTAATTTTAAGAGCAAAACAAATCATGTCGATTTTTTTTTTTGGAATATAAAAAAACACAAAAGATTTTAAACAGTAAAAAGGTTGAGAGAAAAAGGGTTTTACAAAAAAATCACTTGAATGATATGAAGAAAAATTTTTTTACTACCACTTTAACTACCGCAATAAATTCCTCAAAATATAAAAAAAAAACTCTAATTTAATGGTTGCACAGCAGTTTTAAGTGGCAACATTTTTGTGTAACAGGGAAAACTAAAATAAAAATTCTGTATACACCCTACGGAGAAAGAGACTGGTACCAGGTGAAACGTGACAAACATCTTTAAATTGTCATTGGTCGAACTTTTTTTGACATGGCATTATCGTAAGAGTTGGTAAATTGATACATTTTAGACACCTTATGACGGGTAAGTTAATGTATCTTAAAAAAGAAAAATTTAAGAATTAAAAAAATTCGACTTGGCGGCAGTTGGTTATGACAAGGCAAACGGTATTTCTTGTGAGCTGGAATTGAGCAATACAGTCCATTTCTGTTTGTTGAACTACACAGATCAACATTTGCATTTGGTGTTTTTAGACATTTTTTTACATCTAAAATGTGGAAACCAATAAAACAATAGGGCCGACCATTGATCCTAATTATCTCCGCCACGCTGATCTGAATGGCGTTCCCAATTTTTTCACTTATGGGCCAGATTTTTCGCAAAATTTGCATTAAAGTTTGACATGTTTTATCGCAGTTTTTTATACACAAAAATTTAAAATCCATATATTTTATCTTAGTTCTTTATGCCAAATACGCAACTTTATAATTAATACGAGGGCGGATCAATAAGTCCGTTACTTTTTTTAATGAAACCCAGTTTTTTTTTTTTGCAAAAAAAAAAAAATATTATTTTTCAACATAATCTCCTTTTAGCTCAATACACTTAGTCCAACGTTGCTCCAATTTTTGTATCCCTTCCAAAAAATAGTATTTTTCGAAGTCCATAAAATAGGCAGTTGTTTGATCAATAACTTCATCGTTGGAGCTAAATCTCTTTCCACCAAACCATTTCGTTAGGTTTTCTAATAGGAAACAGTCACTGGGGCTAAATCCGGAGAATATGGCGGATGAGGTACCAATTCATAGCCCAATTCATGGAATTTTGCCATTGAGACTGCACACGTGTGCACACGTGCATTTTCTTGATGAAAAAGAACATTTTTTCTTGGCCATATGGGGTCGTTTTTTTTAAATCCTCGTTGAATCGGTCCAATAAGTTGGCATAATATTCGCCGTTTATTGTTTTTCCCTTTTGAAGGTAATCGATGTGGATTATCCCGCGTGCATCCCACCTTGCTGGCCGACAAACTTACAGTGGCCTTCTTCGGAGCCGGTTAACCCATAGAAACCCATTGTTTAGACTGGTGCTTGGTCTCCGGAGTGTTATAATGGATCCACGTTTCCTCCACAGTTACAAAACGCTTCAAAAACTCATTCGAATTGCGGATAAACCAACTCCAAACAATTGAGAGCAGATAGCCTTCTTAAACCCAACTGATCATTTAAAATCGAAACCACGCTGCCATATAAAATGCCTATAGCATCAGCAATCTCACGCACTTTTACTCTTCTATCGGCCAACACCATATCGTGGATTTTTTCAACATTTTCGCGTGTATTGACCTGAATTGGCCGTCCAGAACGTTCAGCGTCATTTGTATTGTGTGACCACAATGAAAGTCAGTAAACCACTTTTTACCATTGAAATCGATGGTACAGAGTCCCCAAAGTATTTATCAAGCTTTTCCTTGGTTGGATTGACGGTTTTTTTTCGCAAAAAATAATGTTTAATGAGCATTCGAAATTCACTTTTTTCTATTTAAAAAAAATCCGCGAGGTTGTATGTTTCGAACAGCTGTTAAACGCAAAGTAAATGACGGAACTCGACAAAATTTGACAGTAGCCTATTAACAGGTGGTACTTGATGGGAGCAGTGTTGCATTTCATATAACTACGAGGGAAGTTCTAAAAGTCACGGACTTAGTGATACGCCCTCGTATTATTAATATGTAAATCTACGTTTGTTCTCTGTTTTTACTATATTTTACTATGTGCGGTTCATGGAAAAAACGCGAAAAGTGCTTAGAATTTATATGACAGTATAGCGCAAAAGGACGACCTATGAGTTTAGTTTATTTTATAATAAGTTCAATTTGCTGAGAAATAGTATACTCGATTTACAAGACGTTTTACTAACTTTTCTACTAACTTATTTTTTAAGTGTACCAAGTGGGGCATCGCGAACAAAAATTATGCCTGCTGATATTGTTTGGGAAGCGCTCTGTTATTAAATAATGCCTATTTTCTGCTGTTCGCTTATATTTAAGTTTTAAAAGTTGGACCAACTTTAATACATTTTTGTATGAAAACATGTCTGAAAATAATGAAATTCAGATTGTTTTGAACGCAGCTTTGTTGTAGGAACTCGAGAAAACGAATATCAATATTGCCAATTTAGTGTTGTAGGGTTGCAATTTATTAAAATATCGGTTAAAAAGCTCTTCGAAAAAAGTTTCATAAATGACGAAAAATTACGAATTTCGATTAAATTCAAATGTACATTTACGGTCATACGAATAGTAGTGCCCATAATGAATTTATAAAAGCTAAACAATCTACCCGAATTTCATTTTTTGACTATTGCTTTTTCACTTAAAAATAAATATACTGTATTACAACTCAAACAACTACAAATATTCACATTTTTTGAAAAATAATTTAATGGAAAATAAATTTAGTTAAACACAAAATCCCGTAAAAGTTTTCCAAAGGAAAGTATTTAGCACTGTTTTAATCCATATATTTTTTTAGCGTTTTCAGGCGCTAACACGGGAAAAGTGGAATCATTAAAATCAATGGATGTCAACTTTTTCAATGCGGTAATCGGAAAGGCTAATGATATTTTATTTTATTTAGATAACGGTATTTTGAGGATAACGACATTTCAGTTATTTTGAAAATGGTGTTTTTTTTTTACCGATAACGGTATTTAAGTAATATTGGTAACGGTGATATAAATGCACATTAATATATTTATCACCCAAATTCTATTACCTGGCTAGTTTGTTATCAAATTTTTGGAAAATATATACCTATCATCGATTATTTTGACCGATCTCAAACTTAAAAATAAAAGTATTGACATTTTAAGGGAAATACTCTTTTAAGATTATTTCGAAGCTGTATGTTAAGGGTAATACTGTTTCAATAACTTTGCTAACGGTATTTTAGCAATAACGCTATTTTGGTTATTTAATAAACGTAATTTTAATAATAATAGTGGTTTTTCAGTGATATCGATAACGTTATTTTACAAATAATGGTATTTCAATTAGTTCGGGAACAGTCTTTAATGGATGACGATAGTCAGTCGGTACTTAAAAATTAGTTACGTTATCAAACATAAGTTACGTCTCAAATAGAAGATTAGATCTTATTTGATATAGAACGATATTTAGTCTTATCCAAGTTTATCTCTGAATTGGGGGATCCAATAATATCCGATAAGAGCCCTTAAATATAATACCGGATTAAGCTAGATCAAAATTTGTCGCAAAAGTGAGGAAAATATATATTTTAAGATCCTGATGAATCCCAAAATATCCCATGGAATAAATTTAGATGAACTTGGATCTAATAAGATCCGAAACGATAAGTAATCTTTGGTAGATAGAATGAGATATTTTGAGATTAAATTTTACGTACTTGTATCCCATGTCACATACTATTTATAATATAAATATGAAAAAAAATGTAATGAAAAAATAATTTGGACATATGCGCATATATAAGTACATATGGGGTTATATATTACAATATATAATTATGTCTTATACGCATGGAAAATATTAATGATGTTCGACCAAACTAAATTGTTAATCTTAATTTCATATATACTTATATCTTGAATTATATTATGTATGACACCATATGCATGACACCATATGCATGACACCATATATAATCATATATTATAATATATTTTAAGATGAAAAACATATGACACAATTGTATTTTTTTCTCGGTTATGGTGGAAAAAGTGGAAAAATTAACAATTCTTTAAATAGTGAAATTAAAAAAGAGCTAAACTGAACTAAATAATATTAACAAAAGAATGGAAATAAAACAGGGACCGAAAATAACAGTTATCCCGAAAACTATAACTCAAAAACTCTCTATGTTAGAATCAACGGAGACGTATACTATTATATACCAAACGATTCGTATTGAAGTGCTCTTTCAGAATCTATTGTGATCTTAAGGAAACGATCTCAATTTCACAGTTAAGACTTATTTTTCAACGAAAAAATAAAAAGTCGGATGAAACTCTTAAGAAGAGAGTTTTATTTCGCCTTTATTAAATAAAACTGTTTTGAAGAGTTTTATTTTTTCCGTCTAAAATAAAACTCTTTTGAGGAGTTTTATTTTTCCCGTCAGAAAATAAAGCTCAATTGAGGAGTTTTATTTTGAAACTCATTTAAGGAGTTTTATTTTTCCGTCTACAATAAAACTCATGTTGGTTATATTTTTTTGATTGACTTTATTCGCTATAATGTGTGTAGTAATTTATTTATTTAATTTAACGAACACAACTTTTTCCAAATTTTCCGCGGAAAGATTTGAACGCAGGTCGCTCAATACCAATTTAAGAGCAGAGAATGCTCTTTCCACGCTTACCTGAGTTGCAGGTACACCCTGTATAGTTTTTGCCAATGTATACAAGTACGGATAGTGTATTCTTTTAGCCTCCCAGAATTCAAAAAGAGGTTTATCAATAGACAAGGGCATTGCAGAAAAATTGTCGATTTCATAGAAAGCATTTTTTCATCATCATTATCACTTTCTTCGCTTTCTTGTTCCATATCTACATACAGACATATATAAGAAATAAAACAACAACCATTTAATAGGAATCAAACAATAACAAATTAAAAACCCACATGTTTTCATATTAATGACTATTTTTTCAATTGCAATGCAAGTGATTAGATAACACTGCCTTACAAATTGTAAAGATCTGGTAAGCCGCAAGCTTTGAGTGTCAATTTACATAAAATGAAATTTATTCTCTGACGGAAAAAATAAAACTCCTCAAATGAGTTTTAAAATAAAACTCCTGAAATGAGTTTTATTTTGGACGGAAGAAATAAAACTCATCAAAAGAGTTTTATTTAAAACTCTCTTCTTAAGAGTTTCATCCGATCTTTTATTTTTACGTTGAAAAATAACTGTTTTGGATGTTTTTTTTTTTTTTTAAGCCACAAAATAACTGTTATAAAGGAACTTTTTTGATATCACTTATAACCGTTACGGTCCCTGTAAATAAAATATTAATAAAATTATCTAAAATATAAAACATTTAAAAAAATATTGCAAAACTAAAAGAGAGCTCGTTAAGTGCTTTACATCTTTTTCACTATTTTCGGGACAAGTTTATTCAAACAATTGATAACTCTTAACCCACAGTAATTGCTAATTGTAATATGACAAGTACTGCTGTAACTAGTCACAGGATATGCCCATTGAGGGAAATTGACTCATCATTCTGCATAGAACAACAAAAGCATTATAAGGACGTAACAGAGTTTCTAGCGTAGAAATTAAAAAAATGTGAGCTTACAAATCAGTTTAGATACTCGTATTAACTATATTAAAATTCTACTGATGATCACTTGGGAGAGTGTGAAAAACAGTATTTATATTGGTAAAATTTCACATAATAAAATGCAATATTCGGCTATATTACTTTCAACATATCTTTAACAAATATACAATATACTTTCGATTTCGTTTTATTATAAAGATGTGAACTTCCGATGCTAGTCATGGTGGTGGTTAGTAATAATACAAAATACGAAATGTATTCAATTGAAATTTGGTACGCTATAACGCTTTCAGGCTTTTGAGCTCGTTTCGATGGTGCCAATGAAACGGAAATTGAAATGTTTATAAAAAAAGAAAAATACGAACGCATACCAAAGGAAGGATATGGCAAAAATTGGAAAACTAACAACAATATATACACAAAATACTTCTCAAAGAAAATCTTTAAGATATGACAAAAAAAAATTTATATATATATATATATATATTCTTCTATTAAGTTAGCTTTTTATGCTTCAATACAAAGTATAAAAATAAGACAAAAATTCAATTTCGTTTAAGCCTTTCATGTTGATTTATCATCAAAAAACTGACTGACTCTGTTACAAAAAATTAAAGAAACACTAAAAGGCATGACCCAAACTTAATTTAATATATTTTTTTTTTGTCTGTCTTTTATTGCCACGACACAATGTGCTTGACCTACAAACCTATAAGTTGATTGTAATTTTTTTTTCTGGCTAAAGTTTTTGGTCAGTATTTTTTTTTTTTTTACATACACTAGAGACATCTTAAAATACAGGACACATAAGCCTTATCAATTATATATTTACAGCGAAGTCTACAATAGACAGACAATGACATTTGACTCTATTTTAAAACAGTTGACATACGCTACAGTGTTAAGTTGTGTCTGCTCAGCACAGTGTTCACTATTCAAAATGCTAAAAATAATTTTTTTTTAAACATATTTACTTACAATGTGCAAATATGTATGGGTTTTAAAAGCACTAAAGAAAAGTGATGGAATGTAGTATATGTTTACTTTAACGTATGATAAGGGTGACACTTTTTTGGACCCAGCAAAACCACACATTACCAAATAATTGGTAAAGTAATGTATCGCCATAGGGCTTCACCCATTACAATACACCATACTTTACTGATGAATTTTAAAGGCGATGAGCCTAAAAGAAATATGTGGACTCATTACCTAACTGGTTACTTATAAGGTTACCGGGTTCGAAAAAGTAATGGGTCTACAAATAGATTTTCATAAAAAAACAGTTATAACAAAATTTTTTTTAATTAAATAAATAACGTGGTCTCGCTGGGATTCGAACTTGGTGACTTTTGGTTGTTAGGCGAGAACTCTATACTGAGCTATATTCACATACAATAATAAGTTGCATAAAATGTAAAATGTATTGTTGTGCCTTGAGTTTCCGCTTATGATGTTAAAAATATATACCTTACCCTCATGCTTACAAAAAATCACAAAGTAATGTGTATAAATATAGATTTGTAAAAAATATTTTGTGTTGATTTTTTTTTTGGCCAATTTTTCATAAATTTGTTAATTTTTTTGAGCTAATAAGACCTAAAATATTCATGTGAATAAAAACTAAATTTTTGTTTACAGTTTTGTCACGACGTTTCGTCGATTATTTGTTGACTTCTTCTGGGGATTCGTCTATTTAATAAAAAAAATATCACATTATTACAAAATTCATTAATAAATTACATTAAAACTTACAAATTTTGATATTATTACATTCAAAAAATTTTTATAAATAATTTTACATTTAACATGTAACATACAACAAAAAACACGAATTTAGCAATAAAAACACATCCTAACTTAATATCACAGATTAATTAATGGCTACTTTGTAGCTTGAATTTATGTTCTTTGTGTCCTCTTTTAAGTTCCTTTCTATTCTCTCAGTGTTTAGTATTTTTATTTTTTCAAAATCGGCTGTGTGTTGAAATTCTGTCATATGTTGTGACAACCCTGTTGCATTATTCTGTTTTGCTATGTTCATTCGATGTTCTGCCATTCTTGTTCCTACTTTACATTTATATGTCATGCATTATGTAATTGATGATCGATAAGTCATTATTTTATGTTTCGAAATAATGTAAAAGGTAATGATGTATCATTACAAGGTAATCCATGAGTACACAATTATTGGTAACTCATTAGTTTATGTTTCGAAATAATGTTGAAGGTAAGGAGAGTCCATTGCAAAATAATGCATTATGTAACCCATTATCGGTAACTCATTACTTTTTATTGGAAACTAATGATACAGGTAAGTAGTATACATTGCAAGGAGAATACATTACTTTATCGCAAAGTTTTGCTGGTAATGGAAGTGAGATTGTCGAATTGTTTCTGGATAATATTAACAGTAGTTTGGTATTGAAAACGAAAAGATTTAATATTTAAGAGGGAAAACGTAGGGTGATCCCAAAATTGTTCATACAAATTTCTATATATTTTTTTTTAAGTCTCAAGTATTTAAATTAAATTTAATTATAAATTACGTCTTTTTTAATTAATGACAATTGCCAAACCGCTGAAAAATATATCGATAAAAAACGGTATATATTTTTTTTCACTTATTTTTTCCGCGAAATTCTTGTTTCTCGAGTTTGTTCCCAATGAAATAATATTTTCATATAAATGTTTTTTACCATTCTGGCACAGGTGATTTTTAATTTTTCCACTTAATTTTTTTATGATCCGTCGATCTACAAAATGTTAAACAATTTATTGTGCGAACTCTTCGGCTCTTAATCCCGAATATGAACAGAAAAGGCTTTGAAAAAACGTAACTACGCTGACCTTAAGTCTTAAAACAGCTACTGAGCTCCATTTTGGTGAAAATTAGCAAAACTTTTTCACGTATTTTTTCAAAAACCTGTTATCAGGAATGACACAGCGATGTGAAAGAGGAATGAAAAACACAAACATAACTTTTGCAAATAAATATTTCAATTTAAAACTCTACGTTAAATATAAAGAAATTTGTAATATTAATCATGTTACACTCATAAAAAAAGTTAGCACAAAAGCCTGTTAAGCGGGTTCTAATTCAGTAGAACTACACTCACAATATTTTAGCAGTAACTGATTGTAGTTTATTTAAAAATTAATCAGTAAACATTGTTTTTTAAGGAATATACATTAAAACTACAAAGAAATATTTTTGTAACTTATTTTACCATTTATAAAAAAAAAACTACACATAAATTCGGTTTTTCGATACCAGTTATAATTTTCATATAAAATTTTATTTTTACAAAAAATTCTTTGTTGAACCAAAAAGTTAATGATAGTAAACATTAAAGTAAAAATGTTATTTTTAATAATTTATTAGTTAATTTTGATAGTTAACATAAAATTAATTAAAATTTTTTTTTTTTAAATTTGTTATATTATTTTTGATAGTAAAAATTAAAGATAATTAAAGTAGGGCTAAAAATTCATTTGTTTTTGTTTGAGGACACTTGTTTATTTTACGAAAACTAGTTTTTATTTGCACTCAAGAAAACAAAAATGTTGATACCCATATTGCCTATATAGTGGACCTAGAGTAGCAATAGTTTTGAATTCTTTGAAATATACACTCAGGGAACTTCTGCTTTAAAAATATGTAGTTGTTTGGGTTGTAATACAGTTTCATTATTTTTAATGTAAATGTAAGTCATTTGTAGAACAAATAAAATTTTAAACTAACCTTGTAGTTCATTTAAAAAAACAACTAACATCAAATGACTGTTTTATGATTTTACATTCATTTTTTACAGTTGTTTTCTGTTATTTAAAAAAATAAAAAAAAAAATTTTGGTTTATTTTTTACTACCATGTGGTTCATTTTTACCACAATTGTTAGTCATTTTTTGAACATTAAAAAACAAATGACAATGTTAGTTGAATATAATGAAATGTAAGTCGTCCTTTTTTTAAATGAAATTTCATTTGGTTTTGACTACAATTGCAGTCGTCTTTACCAACATAATTTCCTAAGTGTAGGATGTATAAGGCTCTGCGGGAAAAGTCGCATAAAAACCTTGAATGGTAACCGATTCGATGAGGGTATCGGTAAAGGTAACGATATTTTATTTCGGTAACGGTATTTTAGGAGTATCGATATTTCAGTTACGGTAACGGTTTTTTAGCGTTAACGGTATTTCCCTTCTTTAGTTAATACTCTTTCAGCGGCAACGGTATTTTAATTGTTTTGGTAAGCTTATTTAGGGATAACGTTTTTTAGTTATTTCGGTAACGGTATTTTAAGGGTAACGCTACTTAAGTTATGCAGGTAATGTCAATTCACACCGATTATTTTAGCCTCATTATGCCCGAGTTCTAATGACTGACTAGTTTATGATCAAACTTTGGGGAAATATATCCATTTACAGCGATTTTTTTGGAGATCTTTTCATATTATTTCGGTAGCGGTATTTTAAGGATAATGCTATTTTATATATGTCGGCAACGATATTTTAGTGATAACGGTATTTTAGTTACTTTAGCGGTGTTGTCTGCCATCCATGATAAAAACCGAATGGCATAGAATATGGAAAAAGCTTAAACGCCCTCTCGATTAATTTAAATAGGCATTGCTAAGAATTATTTTAAGTTCAATACCATACTTGGGATTTTTTCATTAGCATTGAAAAAATTTCATTACCATTTAATTGTAATGAAATATTTTGGCAATATCATTTGTCATAATAATGCTAATGAAATCACACTAATTCCTAAAAAACTAATTGTAAATTGCTTAACGTAGGAATGGAAAGGAGATCGATAGGAATTGTATGTTTATTTGTATTATCACGTAAATAAGTAAAAATAAATAAATAAATCACCACATGGCTGTTTTATAAAAATGGATCAAAACGGGCTCTCTCCCGGATCTAGCCCATTTATAATATAAGGGTGTATTAATACTCCTATGGAGTATTAATACACCCGTTTTGCCCTATCTTGCTTAGTTTCGGAGATACTGGGCAATTTGAAAATTCGCCATTTTATAAAATGGCTAGTATCTCGAAAACTAAGCGAAATAGCGCAAAACGGACCAAATTTTTGCAAAACTTAACCTGCGAAACACGTTAAGAAAAATGAAATGTGTTAAGTGTTCCAATTCAACTCGTTTCCCCGGTTCATTCCATATCGTTCCAGTTTAGACTAATGTTCCATTTTATTATCAAAGTGATTAAATTGGTATTGTCACATACGTATTTGGGTAAACAAATAATTTGGACACCCTGTGGCTGTTTCATAAAAAATTAATCTCTCGGTATCTTTCCCGGCCATAGCCTATGTGTATTATGAGCGTTACTTGAAGATCCTGTGAAACCCAGATTTCATCGATATTCACCATAACTTTTTCGAAAATCTTATCTGTCAATTGTAATTTGTTTCCTTTAATTGATGCATTACTAATGGTAATGAAATTTAAAATTATTGCCATTAATCAATGAAATCAAATCAATGAAATTCATTATCATTGATTAATCAAATGTTAATGAAAATACTCGTAATTTCATTACAATTGTTATCAATGAAATTGTACTGAAATCATCAATTAATTAGTCCATACAATTAAATTCCTTAATAAAACTTCAGATTTAATGTTACGTAAAATACATTTTTTGAATAACCAAAATTCTAGAAAGTCTTTGGGCATAATTTGTACACTGAAGCAAAAAGCCTTTCATTTGATACCAAATTTGTCTATAGTTATTTTAAATAGAACGAAATATATCAAAAAACGTGTCAACGGTGTAATTTTTTGCCGGTTCGGGTCGGGATAACTCCCTCGTTAGTTATATTTTTTATTAATTTGTTATATAATAAAAAAAAACAGCATAATTCATACAAATGCAAAAACTAACCACATTTCTGTTCATTTTTAAATTTAACATTCGTGCCATTTTCATAAACCGATAGGGCAGACTTATTACATTTACTTTGCGAGAGAAGTTTCTTTTTATTTTTTAATTATTTTTAATAAAATTGCATAAAAATTTTATTAAAAGTAATTGAAGGGAAACTTTTTGAAATTAAAAAGTGTCCCTTACAAATAAGTGTCATTTATTTTGTCATACTTATGTTTTAATGTAGAAGAACTCTCGTTTTTATTACATTTCGGTTGTAAATAGTCGTATATGCATATATGAGCATTTGTCTAATTTTATGTGACATTTGTGCTGACACTCAAGTGATTTTATTTAACGACTCATAGCACGCATATATTGATTATAAAATTTCCCAAATGTATGCAAGACATTGTTGTATGATTACTAGTAGATGTAGAACTTTATATTCCAATGATAAACAGACAGATATAAAGAAACAATGAGATATAATAAATACAAATCTACAGATAGTCAACAATTTATTAAGGACTAAAATGTGCTACAAGTATATTCGAAAGAAAAAAATTAAATAAACAATTTAAAAACACATTTAGTTTAAAAATAATTTCCTTATATAATCGGCTTTTAAAGTTTCATAATTTTTTTTTTTTTTTTAAGAAATTCAAAATAATTTTATTATTTGACCAACCCCTTTTGTAGGGAATATGTCCTTTTTGTTTTAGCTATTGTATATGTGAAATTAATTTAAACACTCCGACTATAGTATAACTAAAGTGAAATTTTAACAAAGTCATCTTTATGAATCATTAAAATTTAAATAGAGATAGATGATGGTGGTGTCTATTAAATGTCTATTGAGTTTGACATTTTGAGTTTAAATTAATTTAAGTTTTTCTTTTGCAAAATAAATACAAAATCAATCAAATTTTAAAAAACTATTATAAGTTTAAAATTTAAATTATTTTGACAGATTGATGCTGATAAATTGAGTCTTAACACTATAACTTCCGACGGTTAACAAATATTAAGAAAATTAATAGGAAATGTGTTCTAAACTAACATTTATACACTCAGAATGACAAATGCATAAAATTATTTGAATATTGTCTTAAACAAAGAAAACTTTTGTAAAATGAATAAAAAAAAAAATTTTAAATTGTATTTTCTTCCAAAAATAAATAAGAGAATGTTCGCTAATACGGCTTCTTCGCCAATGTGGACCTCTAATTTATTTTCGTGTTGTTTCATGTCAAAACTGTCATCAGTTTAATATCCGCTATCACAAGTTTTTTCTGGTTTTACAAATAACATTGTTTTTGTAACAAGTAAGGCAAATGCTCCAAACTGCCGGAGCTAAGACCAGTTGTAAGATATTGGGCTCCTGCTAAAAGAGAGTTAAAGGCCACAAAAAGGGTGTCCCATGGCATGTAGGATTTTAAGCAGAGATTTAAAACCTGCTCCGAGAAGGTTACAGAAAGTATTTTAAAGTCCTTAATGGGAGCGTATCCCGAAAAGGTGAATAAAATTATAAAGGGATAATTTTGTTTTATTGTAAACTAGACTATATTTTTTTATTAAACAAAATCGTTTTATTACCATACATTTTGTGTCAAATTTTGTCTGTGTTATTATATACATTTTTTTAACGCACACCTTAAAGTGCTCTTGGTTTTTTTTTTTTTGTAAGCGAGCATAACTCAAATACACGTAACTTATATTAGCATTATATGCACTTATGTAGATTAACTGAATATCATGTTACATATACTGGAAATCTTATAAAAAAATATATAACCTCATTTAGTAATAAAAAATAAAGTATTATGAAAAACTTTTTGTATCGAACGAGAAACGAGATTTAAAAAGCAAATTATACAGAGTTAATGTACGAGAGCGGATCAATAAGTCCTTGATTTTCGAACTTCCCTCGTAGTTATATGAAATGCAACACTACTCCCATCAAGTACCACCAGTTAGTAGACTACTGTCAAATTTTGAGCAAGTTCCGTCATTTACTTTGTGTTTAGCATCTGTTCAAAACATACAACATAAAAGTGGAAAAAATTAATTGAATTTCAATGGTAAAAAAGTGGTTTAATGACTTTCGTTGTGTTCGCACAAGTACAAATGACGCTGAACGTTCTTGACGGCCAATTGAGGTCAATACACCCGAAAATGTCGAAAAAATCCACGATATGGTGTTGGCCGATCAAAGACTAAAAGTGCGTGAGAGTGTTGATGCCATAGGCATTTCATATGGCATTGTGATTTAGATTTTAAATGATCAGTTGGGTTTAAGAAAGCTGTCTGCAAGATGGGTGCCGCGTTTGCTCTGAATTGACCATAAACGTAATCGTGGCCAATAAGATGATGGCAACAGTTTTTTGGGATGCACGCGGGATAATCCACATCGATTACCTTCAAAATGGAAAAACAAACAATAAACGGCGTATAAAATGCTAACTTATTGGACCGATTTAACGAGGATTTAAAAAAAACGACCCCATATGGCCAAGAAATGTCTATTTTATGGACCTCGAAAAATCCTATTTTTTGGAAGGGATACAAAAATTGGAGAAACGTTGGACTAAGTGTATTGAGCTAAAAGGAGATTATGTTGAAAGAAAATTTTTTTTTTGCAAAAAAAACAGTTTTTCAATCAACAAGTCACGGACTTATTGATCCGCCGTCGTACTTACAAAAATATGAAGTTTCATATGCATATTGTCTATGTTAGCACAGAAATTCTTTTAAAAAAAGTACAAAAAAGTGTGCTTCGGGAAACATTTTGTTAAAACTAACATGGCAGGAATATTTCAAAATTTGACACCCATAGCAGTATATGCTCCATATAAAGTACACCAAAAAATTCTACATTTTTTAACACAAAAAAATTAAAACCCAAAAAGTACAAAAAGAAAGTACCGTGAAAAATCCTTCGAAAGTGAATTTCCAACGATACCACAGTTGCATATAGTTACTTGGGTTCAAATAACTTGAAAAGCAAAAAAAAAGGATATTTTTGAACCTGATTTTTCCCATTAAAATCCCGAGATGGCCTAAATATCCAAATTTCATAAAAATCGGAGTAATTAGGTTCAAGTACCTTCTTTGTAAGATAAAAAATTAAACGATACATATTAGAAAATATTAAGCTTTGCTGAGCGCAGCCCAAAAACACTTCTTTGTTATTAACATATCGCACACCTAGTTCAAAAGTGACTCAACTCAAAATTTAAATTTTTCGGGTTTATATGCTTAAACTATGCACAATTCACTTGTTTATTTATAAAAAAAATATCAGTGTATTTTGTTGTTGCAAATATTTTTTTCGATTTCTGAAAAATTAAAAATTTTGAGTTGAGTCACTTTTGAACTAGGTGTGCGATATGTCCATTTTGAAAATCGGAAAAATTCTCAAAGTCAGTTATTTTTCAAAAATTTAGAAGAAAAAAAAATATATACGTGTTTTCGTAAATCTTAATCTAAACCAGGGTTCGCCCGTCAAAAATTCGATATTTATTTTATTCAGAACCACCATAACTTGCATACATTTTAGATTCATTGCTTAATTATTTAGAAACATCCTCATAGAAAGTATTAACAAAAATTTCTGTGTAAAATTTTACCGATTTTCTTTAATTTTTCCATAAATTCTATACCGCCTTTTTGTTATAAAAGGCTACAGAGAGAGATTTTTTTTCAAGTAGTTTTAATCAAAATTTTCACTAAACTAATGCAGTTTTCTGCACAAACGGGATGAAACAAGTTTGAGACTCTTTGAAAAAGCTTCATTATTTTTATGAAACTATTTGTAATGAAATTTTTTCATTAGGGTATGAAATTTTTAATAAATAAAATTAAATTTTACATCACATTTTATGAGAAACTGCATTCGTTTGACGAAAATTTTCAATGAACGAATTCCAGTGGCATTTCATGGATCAATAACAAACAATCACTGATATTATGCTGATAATTCTCTCAGTGCACTTAAATACTATTATAAAATTTAACATATTAAAGTCTAAAAGATACAATTAATTTTTTCAATTAACTTCAATTTAATTAAACGTAACGTGTATAATGATAAATCAAAAAGTAAATATTCTTCTGTAGCAAATTAAAAGCTCATTTAATCAAAGTATTTATTTAACGCTTCATTTATCAAATAAAAGCTACACATTTATTTAGCAATTTATAAAGAAAATATAAGAAACATTACGAAAAAATTGTTAAAAGAAAACTCATTTATATTTAACATAGACCGTATATTAGGGTGCTTCTTAAAAAATTTCGAATTTTGACTGATCAAAAGTGGGTTATATTGAGATTCATGAACAAAAAAAAAATACTCACATTTTTTCAAAGTATTCGAAAAAAATTTGGAGTCCGCTTACTAAGTAGACAACAAAACTGTTCCCGATTTTAAAAAAAAAATTTTTATTTAAGCGAATTTGGGGGCTTTTGAACATAGAGAATTCCTGGGACGAGTTTCAATGATATTTTTTCACTATACTAATGAAGTTTTCTTCACAATGGGAATTATAATTTTCTTAAACTTCACAAAAAAGCTTCATAGTTTTAATGAAACTATTTTAATAAAACTTTTCATTAGTCGTATGAAATTTTTAATAAATAATATGATCTTTTTCATTAAATTTTATGAAAAAGTGAATTTAATAAAAAGTTTCAATAGACGAATTCATATATCTAATAATTCTCTCAGTGTGGTCACTTTTCGTAAAGCACACAATAGAAAATAAAATAAAAATAATATTTTAAAAAGGTTAAGTTTTCTTTGATCATCTTTTATTTAATTCTTCTTATTTTAAAAGAGCTTAAGTTAATAGGAACTAAGTTAAAAGGAACTAAGATGATTATTATGATATAATAATATATGTATTTCAATATTCTAGTTACGATTTAAAATATTGTTATAGTTATTTTGGTTTTCTGTGATATTTTTATTTTTATTTATTATTGATTTCTGGGATATTTTTATTTTTTCATATTGACATATTCACTCAATGTGGTGATGAAATATTGGAAATAAGTAATTACAATTTATAAATAAAGGATCTTAAGCTCGTTTAAAATAAGAAGAAATAATTTTATAGTAATTAAATGTGCTAAAGTCCCAAAACTTATTTAACAAATTGTGAAAAGCAATCTGATGTAGGCGTGTCCCTATCCGGATTTCATTCCTGCCCAAGGAAATCTTCAGGGGACTTTGTTATTAGAATTTCTAGAGATATTTGTTATGTTAAATCACCAACTCAATGAGAATTTTTTGTCCTCGTCTAGGAGCGAGATTCAAAATTTAAAATATCAAAGAAAAAACAAAAACAACAACAAAAAATTGTCACAATTGGCTTTGTCATCTTCCAAATACTACTCTGTTTTTTTGACAGACCTAGCAATGTAGTGACGTTTATTCAAGTAAATCAACAATAGAAAATCATATGTTTTCTATTAGTGTCAGTTACATTTAAATTTGCACAAGCACCTGCATATTTGTTATTTAAATTTATTTTCATCGGGGTAAACATTAATTGCATTTATAGTAATTAAATGTGCTAAAGTCCCAAAACTTATTTAACAACTTGTGAAAAGCAATCTGATGTAGGCGTGTTACTTGAATAAACGTCACTACATTGCTAGGTCTGTCAAAAAAAACAGAGTAGTATTTGGAAGATGACAAAGCCAATTGTAACAATTTTTTATTGTTGTTTTTGTTTTTTCTTTGATATTTTAAATTTTGAATCTCGCTCCTAGGCGAGGACAAGAAATTCTCATTGAGTTTGTGATTTAACATAACAAATATCTCTAGAAAATTTAATAAAAAAGTCCCCTGAAGATTTCCTTGGGCAGGAATGAAATCCGGATAGGGACACGCCTACATCAGATTGCTTTTCACAATTTGTTAAATAAGTTTTGGGACTTTAGCACATTTAATTACTATAAATGCAATTAATGTTTACCCCGATGAAAATAAATTAAAAAAAAAAAAAAAAAAAAAAGAAGAAATAATGTTTTAGTTCTCCCTTGATCCAATTAGCGTTTGGGCCAGTTTAATGTTTGTGGATTTGGAGGAAAGTCAGTATTTTTAATAAATACTTTTTTAGCGCACATTTGTTTATTTGATCACAAAACTTTAAACTTCGGTTAACCTATTTTTACCTTAGGTTAAAAATGTCACGCTAAATAAAGTTAACTGTTATAAGTAGGGCTCGGAAGTTCGTGTAAATACATGTTTGTTGTTGTTAGCTGAAGGGCAAAGATAGCCAAATATCTTTGCTAATTAACAAACCTGCAACTAACTGGCATCGATTTGTTAATGCTTATTTTTGCATATTTTGCCACAAATACATATTTAGCTATAAATAACAATTTTAATGCAAGTTTTTTTTGGCAGTTTTTGTTGCATATTTTGCCATAAATGCATATATTGACATATTTTACAATTAGAATGTATATTTTCAAGAACTTTTTTGATCTATTATTTAAATATGATTTTAAAAAATTAATTTTTATATATTTTATAATCTTTTTTCTTCAATTTTTTTTACCACGAAGCCAAAAATAGCAAAAACAAATACAATTACTATCTTTCGTTAGTTGATTAACGTCAGTTTTAACACACTTCGCAGAGCAAAAACTACTTAAATTGTATTCATAACGTCAATAATAAAAGCATATTTTTTATTTTTAAGTTCATATTTTACGATTTTAAATGCATATTTCATATACATAACAAACATGTAATTAAATACCAGATGTTGTTACTAATCCCCATGTTTGGCATTCAAAATGTTACAAATTTTCCAAAGAACAGACATGGGCGTCGTCAATTTCATTTTACAATCAATTATATATGGAAATTTTCTCTTCATTAATAATGTCATATATAACATATTCTGATATATAACAGAATATGCAACCGCATATGGTGAAATGTAAGCAATACAATTTAGGATATAATAATATATACTCTGTTATAACAAATATTTTTGTGTGTTAAATAAGATATGCTTTTATATGGTGCCGTATGAATAATGCAATTCAAGACTTAATTATATATATAACATTAAGATTAATAATTTAGTTTGAGATATTATTATATGTGGTCCAACATAATTAAAATTTTCAATATATAATTACAAATTGCTATACATAAGCCCATACATATTTATATATGCGAAGATGTCCAAATTATTTTGCTTCTTTGGATCTAATTAGATTCAGGTAGATCTAAATGAATCCTACGGGATATTTTGGGATCTATCACCCTATTTTGAGATAAATTTTGATATAAATTAATCCGGTAATATATTTGAGGGATCTAATCGGATATTCCTAGATTCCCCAATTTTGAGATAAACTTGGATAAGAATAAATATCGATCTATATAAAATGAGATATGATTTAGTATTTGAGATGAAACTTTTTTTAATGGGAAGCGCTTTTCTAAAAATCTATTGTGTACAATATCCCCGTATATTTTTGCTTCGTCGATTTAACAGAATATTTCAACGGAATTGTGTGCAAAGACGTGATACCTGTATTAAAAGATCATACAATTGACTCAAACATAGTATATGTAATACAACACCTGAATATAGATAACACCACACGCATTAAAGTTCCCGGGTAAAAATATTAATATGGAGTCTAATATAATTATATCTTATTTGATAAGTTCCAATACAGAAACACATACAAATTGGTCCTACAAAATTGGTCATCTACTTGTATATAATTATATCAAATGAGAAATAATTTGATACAATTTTATCCGAGATTTGTCCATATCCGGTACATTAAATGATATATAATTAGATATAAATATATCGGATTTTATAAAATTTTAGCAGATAATAAAGTTGAATTTATGAAGTTGAAAATTAAAATTTATAGAAACGAACAATTTTAAAGACCTAAATATTTTCAGTATGGCGTCATACATAGTTCAATAAGACTTAGAATAGGACCATAGTTCACTGAGACTTAGCATTGCGGACTAAAATTACTCTACAGAAAATTTAAAAATATTTTTCCAGTAATACGCCATAAATTATGGAACTTTTGTCCCCTATTTCTAACAAAAGTTCGATTTTCTTTGTCGTTTTTCCATATTTAGAGCTATAACATCGATTGAGTGCTATGGGAAATTTTTTTATCATGAATATGACGAAACTTCGTATAAATATTTGTGAAACATTCTTTATCATTTCGTAGCAAAATATCATTAAGATGTTTTTTTATTATGAAAATAGACAATGTTTCAAAAACCGAACAGGAATTTTTTTTATTCTAGTCTAGTACTAAATTGAGCCAGTTGGAGTTCCAAAAAGCATCATCCTAACAATATTTTTATGAAACAGTTTTAAATATATTTATGAAACAGTTTAATTGGACGGAACACAATAAAGCTTTCATCATATTAATGAAAGTTTTCATAAATATGATAAAGCATGTCCTTTAAGTGTATTAAGTTCTTAATTCATCACAAACAAGTTCGTGTTCAGTAACAAAAAAAAAACGTGGAAGCCAAATTGCGAATTCTAATAAATGTTGTAGTACCTTTCCGTCAGTCGTCGGTCATTCTATTATAGTATGTGAACATTTCTACACACAGAAAACAGTTTTGTAGTTGTAACGGAATTTTTTGCCAACCGAATTTTAGGGGTTCCACGTACTATCATTATTATTAAATTTTAATACTATTGTAACAACCGGCATTTATTTTCAAATTTGAATTTTTATTGTAGCAATTGAATATTTTATGTTTATGGATTCTAATCTATATATAAAAAAAATGGTTGCAAGTGGGTTGTGACTTTATAACTCACGAACGGTCAAACCAAATTCGATTAATTTCTTTTCAGGGTTTGTTCGTATGGTCGTGCAGATGTTTTATCTAAAGTTTGCACGAAATCGGTCGACGAGTTCGTGAGTAATGACTTTTCATGTCAACATTTGATTTTGTCCATATAAAAAAAAAACAACAAATAAAAAAACCAATGAATTTCATTCAATGTTAATATTCATGCGTAGCGAAGCACGCCGGGATCCGCTAGTATTCTATAAATAGATTCACATGTGTCCAACAAAACTTATTTTATTAATAAAAAAATTGTATGCCTCGAACTGGGCTCGACCGGGCGTTCTAGCGTTTGTCAGGCAATTACTTTACCTCTGCCTAAACCTACACTCAAAAAAATAAGTTAGTAGAAAAGTTAGTAAAACATCTTGTAAATCAGGTATACTATTTTTCAGCAAATTTTTTGCTAAAATTATGTTTTAAACTAAAATTTTAATTATACTTAGTCAGCACTTAATTGTTTTGAACTAATGTTTTACTAATTTACTAATGTTTTACTAATTTATTTTGCTAAAAAATTTGTGCTGATTAGCACATCAATAGTGTGAACGACAACCAGATTAAAAGTTATACGCAGAATGAATTAGATGTCAAGATGTAGTAGTGACGAGGAAAATTATACTAAAAAGTACAACTCTAGTAAGACACATAAAAAAACTCAACCATGGAAGATTTTTAAATCTATTTTTCATACATAAAACAAAATTGAGGATTGAAACAACTTAAATTTTGCGTTGTCACCGGCTTGTGAAAGTAATTGTCTATTAATGAAATAAAAGACAAAGTAAAATATTTAAATTTAAAAAATATTAAATGTGTATTTGTAGTCAAATTGAGTGGTCAAGTTGATATCAAATATACAGCAGGTAGACAGACTAAAGCGAAAGACAAAGACAAACATCTTAGGTAAATTTTTATGTTTCCTTTTTCTTATTGCAAAAAACGGGTTGTATATGTTACATTTTGTTATTTTTTCGTTTCGTTTCTATAATTCTCTGCGGCATTAGCGTTCCTTTAAAAGATAGCATCATTGAGACAACCATTGATGTAAGTAGTTGAAAGATAATTTTGTTTATGTTATATATAATTATTTCTATATATTTGCAGATATTACATTAATTCATGTCGTCAATGTGGGAGTATGAAAATTTTTATATTTTGTAACGTATTGTAAATTATTTTAAAAAGAATCACAAAAATATGTTTTATGATTTTCAGCAAAATAAATTAACTAAAGTAAAAATTTTCTACAAATTTTTTGAGTTTTTTTCAGTCTACTAATATTCAGCAAAAATTTTATTAATGTTTAGCAAGGCTTTTTTAATTTCTAATCCACTAATTTTTAGCAAAACTTTTGCTGAATCTACTAATTTTGTTGCTGAAAATCAGCGATCTGATTTTTAGATTTTGCAGACATTAGCAATTTTTTTGCAAGCACCCTCCTGACTAAAATTTTCCTGACTCAGCAAAATTTTTTGCTGACTTTACTAACTGTTTTATTTGAGTGTAATTTAAATACGGTTATTTAAATTTCAACCTTGAATATTTTTAGTTTCAAATTTAAATATTTGTCTACAAATAGATTTGTATGTACAACAGAAATTGGGTTGCTAATCTTAATATTTTATTAGAGGTACCAAAACTTTATATTATTTTAAAATTGGTAACGAAAACTTATATTTTAGATAGAGTGATTTTTTTTTGCAGGCGAAACTAATTTTTGATTTTTGCACATCAAACAAGTTTTCAATTTATTTTTTGATCAATGGTTATAATCTTTAACTTCAAACTCATATGTATAATAGTTCTCATGTAGTGAGTAAACTAGTTCATATGTATGTTTGATGTTTGGCATGGGATTGTTACCGCTTTCAAAACGTGTTCTGATGATGGGAACCTAGAAAATTCCCGAAATAGATCTATCAACACATTCCTGAAAGGGTCAAATAATAAATTTGAAAACAAAAAACTCTATAGATTATTTGTTAGGACAATATCCTAATGAAGAAATATAGAGTATGGCCTCGAACTTGAATAATTTTCATTTTCATTGCACAATTAAAGGTCGGAAAAAAAAACATAATTTTTATTTTTAATAAAAATTATAACAAACTTGTAAACTGCAAATATTTTATTCTTAGTATAACATTTCAGAAAAGTGGTTGGTTCTTGGTATTAAAGGTAATGTAGAAGATAATATTTTTTCAATATTGATAAGGAAAACCAATAGTTTGAATGATGTGACTGTGTTTTGGGTTAATTTTATATATTTTCTGATGTGACTGTGTTTTGGGTTAATTTTATATATTTTCTGTTTACAATATAGTTTAATTATTCTGATGATGAATTTTAAGTAGGGACATAACTGTTATAACCAATATCGAAAAAAATCCTGAAATAATAATTTTTCAAGAATTTTTAAAAACTGTTTTGTGGATAACAGTTACAAATAACCAATTATTTGTTGGTCTTCCATAACCATAATATTTTGTTTTGTTTTGGTCTTCCATTTTTTTGGGTCTTTGATAACCAATACAAAAGATTTTTTTTTTTTTTTTTTTGGTCTTTCACAGCCACTACAAAATACTTTTATTATTTTTGGTCTGCTATTATCGTTATAAAAGATTTTTATTTTTTCGGTCTTCTGTAACCATTATGAAAACATTTTTTTTTTCTTTCTTCTATAATCATTATGAGTAACCAAAAAGTTTTTTGGCGGCATGGAAAAAAAAATACATAGACATGAAAAAAAAAAAAATTCATAATGCTTACAGAAGACCGAAAAAATAAAAATCTTTTATAACGATAATAAAAGACCAAAAATAATAAAAGTATATTGTAGTGGGTATGAAAGACCAAAAAAAAATAAAAATCTTTTGTATTGGTTATCAAAGACCCAAAAAATATCAATATTTCATAACGGTTATGAAAGGCCAAAAAAAAAAATAATAATCCTTTATAACGTTTATGGCAGGACTACACTTTTTTGGGTGATTTATAATTGTTAGTACAGGACAGATTTTTTTTTAGTTTTTTTTTTCTATTTCGGGTCCCTGATTTTAAGTATTTACAATTGGAATTATTGAATAATGATTAAATTTTGTTGGTTACAATGGAATTCCAACCAATTTATTCTCTGTGTGTACCGTCAACAAAAGCTAGTTATTTTGCACCATTTCAGAGTTACGTCACTATTTCTACTAAGACGGCCCTAGTTATTATTGTCCGCATTAGCGTTACATTAGTTCTTCTCGAGTTCCATCATATAACTAGAATAAACCAATCAACCAATCGATCCTTCATTTCACGTACGGGAACAATAACAGAATAGCTAAGATAGTAATGATAGGAACACTAACATCGACCAGACCTAAAGACCTCCAAAAACATTTCAGTTAATCACTCAACTTCAATTTCATCTGATGTGTTGTAAAACAAAAATCATTTATGCCTATTATAAATGTTGTATTATTTTATATATTTGTTATAACTAAAGGCAGAATTAGTTTGTACGTTCTGTTCTGTTACGAATCAACTGTTTTGTTTCTGTTCAATTGAAAGTCTGTATGTGTGGTTAGTTTTCACTTTTCCGTTCTGTTCTGTTGCGGACAAATCTATTGAAAATAGAATTCAACGTTAAGTGACAGCCTAAAGTGCGTATATGTTGGTTTGTTATGAAATCTTTTTCTCAATATTTGAATCAGGGATGATAAAGTTGGTACTATAGTACTTTTTATGGTACTATTTGAACTTCAGATGTACAATGATACTCCTATCACTCATTTAGTACGATTTACAAAATTTTCTATGTATGAATTTCTTGGCCCCTTTAAAATTCAATAATTATTAATTCGATTTGCAGTCCCATATGAACAATGAATTAATTCGGAACCAAACGCTGTGAATTCAATAACATGATTTCACTGAGTGCGACTGATTACAGATGATTATATTAGAGTTTTATTAATCGATTAAACCAATTATTGAATTCAATCACTAAGGGTTTTAATTATTATTAACTAATTTTGATTTTCAAAAAAGTAAATACACACAGAGAAAAACTCAGCTATTTGCCAACTGAAATTCGGTTACTACGACTCAAATTCGGTTATTACGAATTTTAATCGGTTGGTACAACTAAACATTCGTTTTCACAACAAAGTTCGGTTAATTCAACTAAATTTTAGTTGCAACACATAAAATATTTAGAAATCTAATGTAAATATCGTTGTAGTAACTGAATTAAAAAGTTGTTACCATTAAAATACACTTTTCAATTTGTTTGGCATTTTATTTCTCTGTGTGTAATAAAAATCTTATAAAAATGTGAAATTGAATTTGTTTGCTACCAATCACAAGGATTGAATTCGCAAAAAACTGTGAGAAATGTAATTCAATACAGCAAGATATTAATAGCACATTCAAAAAATATTAAAAATTTGCTGAATTTAAGAAAAATTCTCAAAATTTTAAAAATTTTTTAAATCAATATCGGCTAATTTTCTTAGTAAGCACTGCTCATTTTTACATAGCTTTATATACATTTTTCCGAAAAGTTTGGTATTGAAAATGAGCAAAATCGGTCCAGCGGTCCAAAAGTAATGAGTGACAATGTTAAAGTACCTCTAAATTTTCCATACAAATTGGTGTATAATGCACTGTATATTATTAGAATTCATTGTAGTGTCTGGTGTATAAAATATAACGTCATATTTTTCCACCAGACGCTAAGAGGTGTATAATATTTAAAATTCACCGCAAATTCTTTTTTCTCCAGAAAAACTTTTTTTTTTCACCTCAAAAATGTTTTTCACGACACAATTTATTTTTTTACATCCAAAAAAGTTTTTCACATCAAAATTATGTTTTCACCTCTTAACATATTTTTTTAATATATTTTTGTTGTTTCATTTGTAATTGTTCATTTTGGAGGGTACAAATATTTGTTTGTTAATTTATATTTAATTTTTTTTTATACTTGTGATGCCGAAAAAGTACTATTTTATATGCAGATTGGTACTATATTAAAATCGCATTTATCATCCCTGATTTGAATGTTTTTGGTTTGAGTTTCTTTTACTTTTTAAAACAGCTGATTCCTCTCACAGAAAAAGTAATTACAAAATATTACCTACAGAACAGAACGACACAGAACGGCAACAGAAAGTAACAACTAATGAGGTCTTAACAGAATTAAATTCTAAATAAAGACGAAGAAATGAGAAATTTGTATGAAAATATGTCGTATTTGAAAACCGGGAAAATTTTAAAAATATTTTTTTCGAAAATTTTTAAAAAGAAACATCCTAACCTACATGTTTTATAAGCAAACATTAAATCATTTCTTTTTTTATATTTTAATGTAGAACCATCATAACATATGGAAAAACTCACATAAACTTAATTCAACAAAATAAAAACAAAAAAGTACAAGGAAAAGGAAATAAAAATCATAAAAATTTTCAAGGATATCAAAGGCCAATATAATTAAAATGTATATACGATTTTTTTTAGATATGGAGCAACAAAATTTAAAAAATGGTGTAGCTTTTCTTGACTTAAGGAATAAAAAATTTGATTTCATTTATTCATTTATTAAATAAAAATATTACTTAAAGTAATAAAAATGGTAATGATACAAGTTGTATTAAAAATTCTTAAATATTTTTAATTTTACGCCTTCACATATTATAGCAAATTGAGTAATTTTTGCCTTTAAAACCCACTTAAACATATTTAAATTAATAATTTCAATTACTTTCTTTATTAAATATTATCGTATATATATTAAGCGCCTTGATGTTATTACTCATACGCCCCGAAGCTCAACAATTTTTAATATATTTTTTATTTTTTTTATAAAGAGAAAACTGCTTCTATTTCCATTTTATTAACAATATTGTAACACACTTAAGCATAAATTACAACGTCTCTCATTTCGTTTAATTTACAACATTCCAAAAAGGGAAAATCTAACGCCTCATAATTTAACGTTTACATAGAATGTTAAAGAATAAAGAAAATGAAAAGACAGACACCCACAAAGTTTAAAAACCATTTAGTAATATATATTTTTTTTAATTATTGTTCATGGTCTATATAATACATGGGATTTTTTCATTATACTTTAATGATAATGGAATGAAGCAAAATTGATGATTAATAGGTTTTTTGTTAAAGTTCTGCCTATTATGGAGGCTCTTGCTTTTCTAAAACTTCGGGTTCTGATGAGATCTTTAGCCAGATCGAAATCCTACTATCAATCTAGCTAATATGTTTGATTTGCTTTATTTTTGTAAATATACGGAGGTTGGAAGCTCGTTATAAATTAAAAAAAAGGACACATTTTACTTTTGAAAAATCGTTATTAATGATAATAAAAAACAATGTTTGAGATTTTATTCGTTCGGTTTGAGATCATGACAAATTTTTCTCTAAATTAACAGAAAAATTATAATTTTTATATGATAATTTACTTTGACTATTACAAAAAACACTGAAGAAGTTATTAGAAGTAAATTATTAGAATTAAATTATCATATAAAAATTATAATTTTTCTGTAAATTTAGAGAAAAATTTGTCATGATCTCAAACCGTACGAATAAAATCTCACACATAAACTTATAGATCAACGATAATATTCACTATTAAACCACTTCCCAGGTACAGTGTAGAAATCGTTTAATGTATATGCTCGACATATGTATTAACAAAAAAAAAAATCTTTAATGTTTGTTGATATGCTTTGTTTATGTAGAAGGATAGTATATGATGACATTAGAGAAAAGAATTGCCATTTATAAGTTTTAACTGAAAGTTAAACTGGCAATTATGATAATGACTAGAGAAAAACAAACACACTATAAATATAAATCGTTTGTGGTAAATTTCATTCTAACTCAACACACAGAGTAATGTGGGAATTAAAGTTACACAATTTCTTTAACGTGTGAGTTAAATAAAGGGTCCGAAATCTAACGTTTTTTTTTTCAACTAGTGCTTATTTCGTGAATGGTAACACTTAGCTCATGTCTGATTTGACAGATAATTAGTTTTATCCTTACGCTGAACGAATATGGTTGTGTATACGCTTGAACAACGCTGGGAAATATTGCGACATTACTTTGAAAATCATGGTAATATTGCAGAATGTGTGCCGATACCCCAAAACGAGTCACTGTTTGGGGCGGATTTTGGTCCAGATGCATAATTGGGCCATTTTTCTTCGAAAATGAGCAAGGAGTGGCCGTTACAGTCAATGGCGATCGTTATTGGGCCATGTTGAACGAATTTTTGTTCACAAAAATTGAAGCGGAGGAAATACAGCTGCACACAATCGATAATGTGCTTAAAAATTGGACGGATAGAGTAGGCTACTGCCGAGGCAGCCATTTGAATGAAATTATTTTCCATTATTAAATGGAAGGATTGTAATTTCAAATAAAAAAAGAAATTTGAGAAAATATTCAGTAGTTTTTTTTATAGCATTTTCAAAACAAAAAAAGTTATTTGGCGGACCCTTTAGAAGATATTTACGATTAACACTAAATGGCAGGAAGAATGTTGATGAAGACCGTAGTGGGTCAGAAAATGCATTCCATTCATGCTAGTGTCTAGTAACTTTTTCTGTGTTTTTTCTCATAGTCAAAGTAAATTATCATATAAAAATTATAATTTTTCTGTTAATTTAGAGAAAAATTTGTCACGATCTCAAACCGAACAAATAAAATCTCACACATAAATTTATAGATCAACGATAAAATTCACTAAAAAACAATTTTAAAATTTCATTTAACCGAATCGATTTGGTTGCTGCTACCTCGTAAATTCGGTTGTCATAACCGAATTCAGTTGTCGCAACCCCCAATTTGGTTACAACAACCGAATTTAGTTTTGCCAATCGAATTAATGAGGTTGTAGCAACCGAATCAATTCGATTGCATGAAATTCTGTTGAGACAACCGAATTTGTTATGTGAATGCACTAATGCATAAAAAAACAAATTACAACTGATAAAAAACCATTGGTTTACAAAAAAAAATCCTGGGTTGCAAGCAGGTTTGGAAATCAAAAACATATAATTTTATTAAAGATGTCATTGCCATTCAATATTAAATTTTTTGCATTCGAAGCGATATGGAACAAAACAAGCAATGAATAGAGTTAGAGTGCTTAATATTGGAAACGAACTTTAGTGTAAAGGAGAATGAGTCGAATTTAAAGAATGAACATGATGAACGATATGGAATTGAACGGGAAACGAGTGGAATCGGAACACTTAACACGTTTAGAGTAGCAGTACGTGTTGCATGGGTCAAGTTTTGTCCGTTTTTCGATATCTGGCTTAGTTTTCGAGATAATATCCAGCAAATTTCGGAGCCCTCAAAATACACACCCACAAAACAGGCTCGCTAGTAGCAACCGTATTTGTTGCCAATCGAATGCTTCGGTTGTTGGTACCGAATTTTTTGGATGTAATAAAAGTAATTCGAAAGAAAGTGTTTAAATATGTATTTTCATGATGATATATGAGTAAACATATAATTAAGACACCCTTTGGTTGTTGCATAAAATATTAATCCCTCGGGATTCTTCCCGGACCTAGCCTATTTGTAATATAAGTTTTTATTAATGCTCCTGAGCAGAAAAATGTTGTCCGTTTTTCCCTTTTTTTTTATTCATGCAAAAATTGACCCAGGAAACACGCAGCAATAATACAACTGGTGTAGGTTTGTGAGAGATCCAGAAGGATTTATTTTTAGAGAATTGTCACAAGGTGACTTATTAATTTGTGTTACCAATATGTGTGATAATACTAATAAGCCCAAGTCAAATTCTAATTTCGTTCCCCGTTTTATTCCGTTTCGTTCTCTGTGCTTAGTGTTCCCATGCCACTCGTACCAATCCATTTCGTTCTACTTTAGTTAGTTGCACTGTTGTAGACTGAAAATTAATATCTATTTTGTTTTAGTAATTTCAAGCTCATTAATTATTTAAAAAACGCATGAGTCTTGCCTAAGGCTTTCCATCCCTCATTTAAGCTATTTTTCACTATTTTAAAAGTCTTTTTTTTTGAGGGCACTTATTTGTTTTAAACAACTTTCATTATCATTAATTAAAAAAAAAATTATAATTAAAATACTTTCATTACCATTGATATCAATGCAATGGTAATGAAATCATCATTTCATTAGTCCACTTAATTCACTACTCCCATGTATGGTCTTCGTACACCTACAAGTAATTACAAGAATAAAATACCTATTTAATTCAGACAGAAAAAAAATCAATGCCACACCATTTCAATACATAATTTAGAGTTCGTGCAGTAAAATCGAATTCTGACAGCCATTGACAAATTAGTATAATCTATCATGATTTCACACTATACCAAGTGATCATCAGCAGAATATCAATTAATAGACAAACTGGTTTTTATATTTTTAAATATCATCATTAGGGCAAGGAATTTCGTGCAACTAAGAATGGAAAATATGCGCTTAAAACATGTAGTAAAGCATACAAAATATGCACTTCAAATACGCATTTAAATCGAAATATCCACAAAAAAAAAAAAAAAAAACAAATGATGTGAACTTAAAATATGCTCTTAAAATACAAAAAAAAAAATATGCACGCACAATTTTTGGAGTTTTAAAAATCAATTTATTACTCGCGACTGTTGGTTTAAAAATTAATTCCAATATAAATGTCTAACAAATGACAACTAGATGCTATGTTTAGGGTTATAAATGTTGTCTTTTGTATATTATTACTTAAAACTTAACTTGAATTTTTTACAAAATATGCAAAATAGACAACAAAAATGAGTAAATACGTATTTTTAGCTAAATATGCAAATTCTTTGATTTAGAAAAGTGTTTGTTCAAAGTAAATGTTGGGATACATAATAAAAACATCTATTTGCATGAAATTGCTGCCCTAATCATCACTAATTGACAGCAGACAGTGTACATTAAGCACAAATTTAATGTTTGCATATTTATAGCTAAATATGCAAATACAAGCATTTATAATAAAATATGCAAAACTATGCAACATCAAATCGATCGCATTTGTTGGAAATTTTTTGATTCGGAAAACTATTTGGTTAAAATAAATTTTGGGCTACTAAATACAAACATGCATTTGCATGAACTATCTTGCCCTAATCATCACTAACTGCCAGCAGACAGTGTACATTAAGCACAAATTTAATTTCTGCGTATTAACACCTTAGAAATGGTGTAAATACGCAAAGAAAATTAGAGAATACATAAAATTTTTTTACATTAGATAAGGTTTGCGTTATTTGAATAAATGAAAATTTTTAGCAAAATGAAAAATAAATTGTAAATTAAGACGTTACTTTTCTTTTCTACATTTTTTATTTAAATTAATTCTCATTTCCACGTTTAACCTTGTCTTAACCCATGAATGCTTTATTAATTTAAACAATGCTTTTATAAAACAAAAAGCGCTTTAAGGAAAATTATTGCTTCTTCATTTCAGTTTAGTTATTACAGAAAATGCTTCTACTCAGAACAGCAGCAGTAACCCAGCATAAAGATGGTAATGACTACTTACTATTTTAAGGATTACTTTTTAATGAGTAAGTATAATACTTCTGCATTATTTTAAATTATAATATAATGGCTTACCAATAAGGAACTTACAATGCATAACTCTCATAAAAAAATAATTTGTGAACAATAACTGATATTCATCTTATTGTTCCCAGGAAAATATTACGATACAACGTTATTCTGGAAATCTATTTTTAGACTCATTATAATTCGTCTATTTGTAAGCTAAAGACTGAGGTGTTAGTTTTGGTATAGTATCTTATATCTCTTTATATAGAACAAAAATTTTTTATATAAATAGAACATTTTTGGTCTTCAAAGTTTAGTAACGTCATGATGCTTGTTAGGAAAATGACCTAACCACGTGATTGATTACTAAGAAGACAAGAATGGAGCAAAATTGATAATTAATAGGTTTTTTGTTAAAGTTCTGCCTATTATGGAGGCTCTAGCTTTTCTAAAACTTCGGGTTCTGATGAGATCTTTAGCCAGATCGAAATACTAGTATCAACCTAGCTAATATGTTTGATTTGCTTTATTTTTGTAAATATACAGAGGTTGAAAGCTCGTTATAAATAGAAAATAAAAATTCATGTATGTTCCAAACTATCAAATGCTATAAGCCTCAATGGCTGAGGTTATATAGTAGTCAATTCTTAATCTGACGACCCGGGATCAATTCCCGGCTCTATCATATTTTAAGAAATACTAATAAATTATTATTTATTAGTTTTTTTCTGCTGGTAATGACTTATTATTCATATCCTTCAATGCATATTTACGTAAGGCTGACAGTAAAGCATACTTTTGGGACATTTCATTAAAAAAAATGTTTGAATTATAATATTAAGGGTAATACGTCCAAGTCTTCGAGTTTATATTATTCGACTCATTATATGCTAACGTATGGTTTTTGCTGGGAAGTTTGAAAAATTTCAGTATTTTTTTTTCAATATGCATCATAAAAATATGTAATATGCAAACAGACAATAGTTACAAACTTGCATTTAACTAACAATGTATTTTTCATTGTTCTATGTAACATTGCTTGCAATGTTTTGTTAAATAAAAAAGGTCACTTGGAGGTCATTAAATATTTGTATAGTATGATTTTTTTTTTAAAGACAATAAAAGAAGAGAAAAGTATAACGGGTTTTTGTGCCGTTTAATGGAATTGAGTTTTGAGAATAGTACAAAAAAAGGCGTAATACAGAATGGGGTATAACAAATTTGTGTCAGCTCACCCATTATGGGATACGAACATCACAAACTTATCAGGTATTGGCGTAAATTGTTGAAAATTAATGGATTTCGAGTCTAGCGTTCACAATTGTATTTCGAATTGGACAAGCACCTACAAGTCAAAAAGGCATTTTTGAAAAGAAAAAATTTTATGAACTTTTTAAAAAATTTACGAAATTAAATTTTTTTTGTATCAATTGTGACTTGAGAACATATTTATCTAGAGTGTATCTTCACAATGTACTAATGGATAAAGTGCAAAAAATTTAATATTTTTCATTCCTACACTCAAATAAAAAAGTCTGTAAAAATTACAGAAAAAATTGTATTTGTTACAGAAAATTTGCTAATATGAGGCCATCAGATCGTTTTCTAAACGTGACTAATTTTTTTAGTAAAGTAAAAGTAGTAAAAAAAATATTAAAAGTTACTAAAATTTAGTTTACACATAGAATACTATGTAGGTAAAAACCACTGCAAATGTAGTTAAAAACAAATGAAATTTCACTTACAGAAAAGATGACTTACATTTCAGTAAATTCAACTGAAATTGTCATTTGTTTTTTAATGTTCAAAAAATTACTAACAGTTGTTGTAAAAATGGACCACATATGTTAGTAAAAAATAAACAAACATTTATTTTTTTTATTTTTTTAAATAACAAAAAATTACTGTAAAAATGTATGTAAAATCATTTAACAGTCATTCGATGTGGTTGGTTTTTTTAAAAGAACTTCAAGGTTAGTAAAAAATTGTATTTGTTCTACAAATGACTGACATTTACATTAAAAATAAAGAAACTGTCTTACAACCCAAACAACTACATAGTTTTAAAGCAGAAGTTCACTGAGTGTACTTATAGTAAACCCTCAATGGAAATCGATTTGGTAAAATTAACCAAATTTTTTTACTAAATATTAGTAAAACTAATTTAGTAGCAAAAAAAAAAACAGTAAAAGGTACTACATTTTGGTAACTTTTTTTTTTGTAAATGCTATGTGCTAAACTAAAATAAATAATAATAATAAATAAAATTTATTTTCCTTGAATAACATTATTTTCAGAAGGATTATGAAACTTTTCTATAAAATGATTAATATCCATAAAACAGTTGTCTTCAATTTTTATGTAAAATATTCATAAATATGATGAATAATTAATGACAAACGATTTATGACACATTTTCCTCAATATTAAAAAACTTTGAATAAAGTTCAAGTTTTTTGCCCATCAAATAATTTTTGGGTAAAAAAAAATAGATATTATTAGTAAATTTGTTTGCTAATTTTAGCAAAGCGTGTTTTAGAAGTTAGTAAAATTAAGTTAGTTAAATTAGCAACCAAAATTAGTAAACAATTTGGTAATTTATAAAACAAGAATAGCAGAAAATTTTACTTAAAAAAACATTTATACTAAAAATTAGTATAATAATCGTAAAGTGAGGTTAAAAACTGTTTTACTAATTATTTTATAAATTTTTTTCTTTAAGTGTAGCAAGTACAGCTGCAATTATTTTCAGACACATTTCGCTTTGTCACAACTAAAGGTACATATACACTTTGCAATATTAGTGCCAATATTGTTGTCATTTTGCCCTATACAGTGCAATATGATGTACAATACTTTTGCACAAAATATGGCACAACTCTCTTGTCCTGTGTGAAAGGATATAAAAATTACACAATGTGGCCAACACACTATAAAATATTTTTCACATTTCTGGTTGCTCAATGAGACTCAAAACCTTTTTGATTTTTTCCAATATATTTTTTTTTTTTAAAGAGAAGGAACACTCAGAAAATTCTTCATATTAATTAATGTGTTGCTTTCTTTGGAAAGGGGATAGTGGAGTGGTGAAAGGTGGTGAAGGATGAACAGCTTCAAACATTGATGTTGTCGTCACCGGGAATCGAACCCGGAACCATCTGTGTAACAGTCCAATGCACTAATCATTACACCACAACGCCCACGTAGTGTATGGGGATAACTTAAAGCATAAAACCGCAAAAAGGCAACAAAAAGTTTTAAAAACTTTACATTTTATGGAGCAAGAAAAATTTTCATAATCCCAAAATCATTATATAAAATTTTTAATTAAAAGCATTTAATATGATTTGCTGCAAACCCTTAACACAATTAACTAACGGCAAAAAAATGCGTGTTTTCCAAAATAATCGCTGTTGTCTTTTTAGGTTCTAATAAAGGGTCCGCCATCTAATGTTTTTTTTTTCCGATGCCGATTTTGCCAAAAAAATCATCTTTTCAGATGAAGCTCATACTGCATGGCCAGCCGAGGCAGCCATTTGAATGAAATTATTTTCCATTATTAACCGGAAGGATTGTAGTTTCAAATAAAAACAGAAATTTGAGAAAATATTCAGAAGTTTTTTTTTATAGCATTTTCAAAAAAAAAAAAAAGTTATTTGGCGGACCCTTTATATGTCAAAATAAATTTTTGAGTGTATATTTATATTTTTAAATGTGGTATATAAACACAAGCAGTAATATTTTAAATTTGCTCTAAACTTTAAACCGTCTACAATTGTTGGGCCCGTTAAAGATAAATGATTAACGCCGGTAGATTTAGCATTCTTAAAGATTGACACAAAATGCTATTCATTTCATACAAAAAAAAAAATTTAAAGTGTTATTGCCTCAAGTGATATATTTTGCTACTTCCATTTTTAAATGATATTTGTGCACTGGTACATTTATCCCATATTTGTGGCATAGGAAAAAAAAAAAAATAATTTCAAAACTCAATTTTTTTTTTTACCGTTTCCCACGATGTTTACCTCTCCTGAACATTTTGGTTTTTGGATTTTATACCCTTGTTCGAGCGAGGAATTCATTTGATGAGAGTTGATAATTTTGACAACAAAGCAAAAAAATACGAGAGATAAACTTTAGTAAATATTCCACGTTAGCGAGCATTCCCTTACTATTTATTCAAGGTGTCTTTGAAATTCAACTTTAATATCAAATCTTATTGTTAGCAATTTTATTTTCATTAGTATCTTCTATTTCACCAACTTATTTTATGACTGTCTATAACACAACAAATATTCAACAAACAGCATGTTTTTGTAACAGTTGCTGGTTATGTACGTTGTCAATTTCTTTCACAACTCTATAATTTTCATTGTCACAGTCAATGGCAATGACACTGCGTAATAAAGGACTTTATAAATCATTAAAATAAATGTGCACCAAAAAATGTGTTTCAAAGTTGTGATGCTTATCATTATGAGGAAGTCATTATACTTAATATGAATTGGTCGTATAATGGCCAATGACAATGTTAATAATGGTAATAATTACAATAGATAATGTTGCAATAAAAGCTTCAAAGGAATCGCTAAAACTCACAAAATATGGGAAAGTAGTGGAAATTAGATTACATATGATTTTCTAACAATTGTGAATTGTTGTGGTGTTTGTCATGCCCCAGCAAAAATCGACCTGACTTTAGATCAAGCGGTTAAAGCGCCTGTCTTAAGTGTAGTGCGAAGTGCATGTGGCAAAGAAAGCAGGTTCAAGCCACGGTCAGGATTGCATTTAATAAATAAAAATTTCATATAGATGCAATCAAACAATAAAAACCATAACAAATAATTACAGTATTGTCAAAAGGATTACTGATGAAGGTTGTGTTACCAGAAACTGCGAAGTCTAATTCAATTAAAAATTTACAATGTAGTTATGATTTTTAGAGAAGTATGCTTAATATTCTCTACCACGCATATCTCAAACAATTGAAAATATGTGCTTATTAATTATAGTATTAATTGCACACTGTCTAAGAAGACGATGAATAAAATTCAAAAATCCCCAATAAAAGAATTAATTCCCGTATTCTTTTTTCTCTGATTTTTTTATTGATACTCTCTAGTGTAAATATTAGATACCGCAGATGGTAGAAGACAATTTAAAAATTTTAATTTTGTAATGGAAAGTTCGTTAAAGTGGGCCTTTCTTTTTTTCATTTTATTGCATGAATATGTCAGAACTGTCAACTATTATTTCTACAACTCCCTCTACATCTATTTTAAAAAAGTTTGGAAGTTTGTAACGATTTCCTGGTGATTTTTGCAAATGGTAAGAGTTTTATTTTCAATTTTTACAAAACTAACTGATTAAAAAAAATATATAATAATAAATATGAAAAAAAAATTTAAAAATAAAATGTTCATAATGTTCGATAATGTTGTAACTTTTTTGTTCGCTAAAGTGAGCCGTTGATATACCCTATGGGGAATGAGGAGTCAATTGACCTAAAAACGACTGGTTAAAGAAGGACTTATCACAGGACTGGTATAATTTAATACTGAAGTGGGTTAAGCAGTGTTAACTGTCCTAAAATTACCAATCCTGTGACTGGTAAAGGGAGGACATACCACTTAACCATAATGCTTATTAACAAGAAAAAGCCAGTTGGCCAGAATTTTACCCATTGGAAGCTGTTTAGTTTTCGTTTATTTTTTAAACTAAAAATTATTGATTTTTTTTTTTTTTTTTTTGTCAATATTTATGCTTTTTTTGTGTTTATTAAAAAATTATCGGCATGCGAAAATGGACCTAAAAGAACCTTAACTGTTGGAAAAGGACTTATCACAGGACTAGTATTATTTACAATTGATGTGAGTTATATAGTGTAAATTGATCTAAAAAGACTAGTTCCGCGTATTGACTAGAAAAAGCCAATGAGTTAAAAATTTATTGTTTCATTTCCTACCATTTTTTACATTAAAAAGTATTAAATTGTACGGCATGTCCCTTTCAGGATAGTCATGTGGTTAGTCCGTTTTGGTTAGTCCTCTGATATGCCCCTATTGCAACAGTCTTGTGCATACCACCATCTTTGGTTAGTCCTGTGGCATGCCACTATGTGTTTTAAAGAAGGACAAATGACCCCCTCCTATGACAAGCCCATGTTAAAGTTGCCAGTTGTTTACATAAGGTAGGGTTTAGCAGAGGACCGGTCTCTGGCACGAAGGGACCGATCCTGTGGCACACGCAGGACCGGTCCCATTCCCCATATGGTATATTCTTATATTTTTATTTCGTCTAAATGTTTCAGGCATTATTTTAACCATTCTTGTCTATTATGGACAATTTTTAAACATGATTTTTTAAAGAAATATCGGCCATTCCATCCAAAAGCCAGCCAGACAAAATCTGACCTTAGGTCTTCCGAACAACATTTTATTTTGCACGCAGAAACTCTACGGAGCCACTTAAAGATTTGCGTTTTTTTTTTATCGAAATTCGAAAAACCATGATTTTATTCTAGAATTTTTTATTTTTTTTTTAATAAATGAAAAATATTTAAAAACAGTGAAAGTTTCACAATTCGTAGATTCTTTTATATAAGTTAACAACATATTACTTATAACAACAACAACAATAATTATTACACACACAACGTGCCAACAAAACCAAGAAGTTCAACAGCCACTAAACGTGCCAACATCAAAACTATAATACTAGCGAATTCCAGTAATGTAACACGAGCCGCAATAATTATTCGATGGGAAACACAAGATCACCAACACGCGTAGCCATAAACAAATTCATCGATGGGAAATGCAGAATAAACACAACATTACACACGCACCCATAGGTAGCATGGCTTATTGTTTGGTAAGAAAATGCATATCGACGAATTAAGTTTTAATAAAATAGGTTTCATTATTGTAAAGTCTTTGCAGTCGGTTTTGGTCATTAAACAAATAAAGAACACATTACTATTAATCCCTCCGATTAATAGTAATAAAAAAATATTTTTTTTTAAAAGTTCTTTAATGAAAATGAATTTATTCAAGTTCAAGGCCATACTCTATATTTCTTTATTAGGATATTGTCCTAACAAATAATCTATAGAGTTTTTGTTTTCAATTTATTAATTGACTACCTTCAAGAATTTGTAGATGGTTCCATTTCGGGGATTTTCTAGGTCCCCATCATCAGAACAAGTTTAGAAAGCAGTGGCTACCTCATTCACAAACTCAAACACTTATATATCCCATTTGTTAAAACAAATGAGAATTAAGTTGAGAATGAAAATAAAATTTCCACTAACAATTAAAAAATTGAAAACATTTGATTTTGTATACACTCTGTCTTTGACAGAGATAATATATACATTTTTCGTTTATATTCCACCTTTGTTACTTTTATTTTAAAATAAAATACAATGATTGCGAGGGGATATAAACTAAGACTTTACTTTGTCTTTTTCAAAAGTTAGTTATAATTATTATTTAAAAAAAATAAAAATTATGTTTTTTCGACCTATAATTCTGTTATGAAAATGGAACCATCAACAAATTCTTGAAGGTAGTCAATTAATAAATTGAAAACAAAAACTCTATAGATTATTTGTTAGGACAATATCCTAATAAAGATATATAGAGTATGGCCTTGAACTTGAATAAATTCATTTTCATAACAGAATTATAGGTCGAAAAAACATAATTTTTATTTTTTTAAATAATAATTACAACTAACTTTTTAAAAATTCTTTAATTAAACTTTAATTTATGTATCGGATTATGAACATTTAAACTGCGTTAGAATTATGTATTTCTCTACTTTCGCATTGTTGTTTTATAACTATAGCATGTGTTTTATAACTATAGCCGCATATCGATTTGAGTCATTATAAGGACTTCAAATTAAAGTTTCTTAACCAGATCTAAAGCTTGTTTTGTTAAGTTAACTTTCTTATTAATTTTTAAACAAAACGCCATGCGGCAAATATCGTAATGAACTCAAAAATGCCAACTTTCAGCCTCTTTAGAAGTTGTGCTAAAAATAAGTGACCGGACAAATTTCCGCAATTTTGAAATAACTCAAAATGTATACTGGAAAATCAACAAATTGTTATATTTTTTTTCTTAAATTGTCAGATTTATTAAATATTTAGTGTAAAGGGGCCCTTGAAACGTCTTTGTTTTATAAACTTTAGATTTCATTTCTAAGATTTTTTCTCTACGTGAAATATAAAAGAATCCGTTAAAATATTCTGTTATAAAAATTAAATTTTTTTTGACGTGGTCTTGTAAGGGTTAAAAAATTTATTTTTAAACACAATATTTTAGTAGATTTATTTATATTTCAAGTACAGAAAAAATGTAAAAAATTAAATATAGAATTCCTAAAAGAGAGACATTTAAACGCATCGTTAACACTACATTTTTAAATAAAATTTTTTTAATTTTGATAATGAAAAAAAAAAAATCACAAATTCTACAATTCAACTCTGGGGACTAAAAAAAAATTAGTCACATTCCCATATTTTGCAAATATGGACTTTTTTCAAATCGAGAAAAGCCAAATTTGTAAAAATTGCTTAAGAAAAAAAAACAAACTGAATTTTTTTCATGCCTAAAAAAAAATTTCATCCCTAAGTACAGAAGTAAAGGGTCCGCCATATAACGTTTTTTTTCAACTAGTGCTTATTTCGTGAATGGTAACATTTAGCTCATGTCTGATTTGACAGATAATTATCCTTCCGCTGAACGAATATGGTTGTGTATACGCTTGAACAACGCTGGGAAATATTGCGACATTACTTTCAAAATCATGGTAATGTTGCAGAATGTGTGCGAAAATTGCATACGGATTTTGGAAGAAGAGAAGCACCGTCAGCTCCGTATATTCGTTATCTTGTGAAAAAAGTGAAAGAAACTGGCATCCTCATCGATAAACCAAAGCGTGAAAAGCCAAAAACAGTGCGGACACACGAGAATATTGCTGCTGTGGCAGAAAGTGTGCGTGAAGCGACATCAACATCAATTCACTGTCGTTCTCAACAATTGAACATTTCGGAGACATCATTGAGACGAATTTTGCATAAAGACCTTGGTATGACGCCATTTGAATGAAATTATTTTCCATTATTAACCGGGAGGATTGTACTTTTAAATAAAAAAAGAAATTTGAGAAAATATTCAGTAGTTTTTTTATAGCATTTTCGAAAAAAAAGTTATTTGGCGGACCCTTTATAAAAAAATGCAAAAAATATAAAAAATTTAATATTAAAAAAAAAACTTTATATTTTTGTTTATATATGTTGATTTCGATTGTTGCCGCCACTGTCAATTAGTTCTGTTCGTTATATTTTCTAAACGATCTGGTAAATTGTAAATATTAAATTCTATTTTTCGGATTAAATGCCTGCACCGTTAGATTTAAATTTTTTAATATTGTAAAAATTGCTTAACTTGACAAGACTAATTTTAGTATTAACTATATAAGTAATATTCCAAGTTGGATTTATATTTATAATTTTAGACTATATAGGTTTCCATACAAAACACAGAGTTTTTGTGTAAAATCATTTTGATAAAGTTGTTATAAAATTTCTATGTATTTATAGGAATTTCAATATAAGAAAAGTTGATTGTGAAGTAAATGAAATTTAGTTGAAATCAATCGTTGTCCTTATTCAAAATCCAGCTGAAACCATATTCGAGGCGCTATCATCTAAAAAAATCATTGCGTGCATAAACTGTTCATCAGATGAAATAAAGTGGCTATATTTGTTAACAAATTCCGTTTTTTTTTAACTAGCATTTATTCCCGAAAAAGGGGTGTTTGGTGTATCTCCTAAACTAGCAAAGCTAAAATTGCGCAATCTGGCACGTAGCACGTATAACAAATTCAATCACAGCATTTTTGGTTAATCCAATGTTTTAGTGGTAAAAATGGGATGAGAAATTTCAAAAACTCGATTTTCAGACCAATTTTTGGTCACACAGAAAAACTTTCCTCAGCGAATCTGTGTTTTGGACGGACTGAAGGAGAAAACCCTTAAGCCCATAAGTTTTGTGCCATCAACTCCAGGCAGTTATCCCTGGGTAGTGCCCACGATAGCAACTTAAAAGTCATATTTTCATTTAAAATTAATTACAATGTTACAAAAATAACCAAAAAAATACTAAAAAACTCCTCTCCTCTCTAATTAAAATAGCTCCAGAGGCCGCTACGTATCATGAATCAAAAAATAATTTCCTATCATTTGAGTTCTCACACTTTTATGTTTCTTCGCATGCCGGCCCCAAAAAACGAAGATAGAAAAAAATATTCTTTTTTAATTCCAGAGGGGGTCATATTTTTTTTTTTCTTTGAGGAACGCCTCATAAAGTGGATTTTGCCACTGGTTTTTTCTTTTTTCTTTTGTCTCCTCTATCCCCCTATCCAAGTTTCATTAAGAGTTGTGGCAATAAATGGTAAGTGAATCATTTTTCCGAAGAAAATAATTTTGTAAATGATGAAATAAAATATTCGGCCAACACACCACAAAACATCTGATCAAAAAACTCAAAAAGGAGCTCAGCAAAATCCTGGTTGAATTGTGGCATTGTTAGTACATTAAACGAATGAAAAGTATTGCATTTAAAAAAAAAGTAAAGTTTTACTTTAAGTTTACGTTAGAAAACACTACAACGTTTCACGTTTTGCTACAATTTCATTACACAAACTTTACGTATGAGTAATATTTAATTGTAAAATATTGTCTTTTGGTTTTTTTTTTGTTTTTTTTGTCATACATTCAATATCTATCTGTCTCTAAAAGTATTATATTTAACTTATTTATAACTTCTAAACGTGACAATTGAAACAGCACAAGAAAATTGCATTTTGTCTTGGATTTTCTTTAACAAATAATGTCAATAACACATTTCGCATGACATGTAAAAAAGGGATGCTATTTGTTCACTTTTTTTTAAAGATAATTTTCTTTTATTGTTATAAATATTTGTTTGTCATGGTGACTTCATGATTTTCCCTTGCCTTTCGAAACGAACTAAGATGATTTGAAATTATAAATCAATATTTTTATTTATGCGATAGAAACAAACGAGAACTGTAATTGTATTACAGAAATTATAGTATCAGGTAACCTTTTCTTTTTACTCTCGTTAACCCTTTCACTGCCGACTATTTGTTTTTGAATATATTTCTGGTTTGAGTCTGGATTATAAATTATAAAGAAAAAAGTTTTTATATATGGCCCGCCCTTCCTACCCGCCAAAAAATAGGTACGAAAATCGAATGTTTGAAACATAGCAGCCCACTTTTACCACAAAAATATTCAAATAGCCAAAAATACTTGGGTTGATTTTGTTCTGGCCTTTGGATGAAGCTACTTGCCAAATTTCAAGATTCTAGCTTTGTTAGTATAGGAGATACATCAAACGCCATTTTTTCGGGGATAAAAGCTGATCGGAATTTGTTAACAAATATCGCAACTTTATTTCCCTGATCAACAGTTTATGCATGCGATGACTTCTTTTTTGCAATGACCAATAATCATAGTGAACATATCGCACACCTAGTTCAAAAGTGACTCAACTCAAAACTTTTAATTTTTCAGAAATCGAAAAAAAATATTTGCATCTTTATACCAATTGAAACATAAAGAACGACTAAACTGTTTTTTTTAGCAATAGTTAACAACAACAGAATACACTGATATTTTTTTTATAGATAAACAATTGTATTGTACATAGTTTAAGCATATAAGCCCGAAAAATTAAAATTTTGGGTTGAGTCACTTTTGAACTGGGTGTGCGATATGTATTTAAACGAAAATATAAAGTTTGAATTCATTATCAGATTTTTGGTATATTTTTAAAAATGTGTACTCTGTACAGTAGAAGATTAGTCAAAGTGGTAAACACAATTTCAAATAAATAGTTTTTAATGTATAACAGTGCCATTTGCTATCTAAGTTTATTCTAAAATATAATATATGGTTGTTAAACGGAAGCTTTTTTAGCGAATAATAAATCAAATAATTTTTTAATGAAAATCGACAAATTAGCTAAAAAATACGAAAAAAAATTGTCAAAACAACGAAACTTTTTGTAAAATAAACAAATTTTAGTGTATTTTACTAAAGTTTTTGTTAGTTAGACATTTTTATCGTATTTTGACGCATGAATTATTGTCAGTGTAGACTTATGATCTCGCGCATTTCCTAAGAAAGCAACACATTAATATATATGCAAAATTCCTGAGTGTGGCTGCAATAAAAAAACTAAAAATTAATGGCACGTCATAGATCCGCTGGAGATTTTCCACCAAAATTTTGCAAATATATATAACCATGTTTAATTTTTTTGACAAAAAGCGGCCACTAATGAAAATATTGTCAATCAAAGTTGAAACTTTGACACGATAATAATCCTATATGAAACAAATCTTAATTCAAAAATATATTAATAGATACACTCAGGGAACTTCTGCTTTAAAAATATGTAGTTGTTTGGGTTGTAATACTGTTTCTTTATTCTTAATGTAAATGTAAGTCATTTGTTTAACAAATTCAATTTTTTACTAACCTTGTAGTTCATTTTAAAAAACAAACCACATGAAATGACTGTTTTATGATTATACATACATTTTTTACATTCGTTTTGTTATATTTAAAAAATAAAAAAATAAATGTTTGTTTATTTTTTACTAACATATGGGGTTAGTTTTTAATACAATTGTAGTTCATTGTTTGAACATTAAAAAGCAAATATTAGTTGAATTTACTGAAATGTAAGTCGTCCTTTCTTTAAGTGAAATTTCATTTGTTTTTAACTACATTTGCAGTGGTCTTTACCTACGTAGTATTCTAAGTGTACTTTTTTAAGCTTAACCGATTTTAAATTTTTTTTTATGAAAAATATTATGGTTTTGTACCATTTTTTTTTTTTTAATTGTCATATGGCATTACACTGATATTACAAATTTTATAAGCGTAGTAATATTTCAATTAAAACCATCAATAATTTATGTTTTGAGTGAAAACGGGATAAGTTTTTGAATATAATCCGATAAGATAGATTTTATGCAATTACATGCAATCGATAGTAATTAAAAACTGATTAGTTTAAATTTTTGCCTCAAAATAAGTGTCACCCTACTTTATTTGTGTAGTACATTATCATTGAATTGACGGCTTACATAGCTTTTATAGCTTTTATTGCAAACAATATGCTTTTGTCAATATTTTATTGTCTATTTGGTTTGTTAGTTGTGGTTTTGTTTTTTCGTTCTAATGGTTTATCTTGGTCTGGTTTGTTATGTATGCTATTGTCTATTAATGGCTGAAAATCTATTTTAATTTGTGTGTTTACACTATCTGTGGTTTTGAAGTGGTTTTTGTGTGTTTTAAAGTAGACCTTATTTTTGATCACATTTTTATAACGATGGCTATTAAATTTCATGATTTATAATCTCTATAATATTATTGTAGATTATCGAGATTTGCAATTGGGTAATTGTTTTAGTAAATGTTTTTTTGGAATTAAAATTTTAGAATAATAGAAAATTATAATAGAAAACTATAGTCAGACTCGAAATATTTCATAGGTAAAATAAGCAAAAATTATAGTGCAGTTTAAGAAAATATTCGTTCTTTTGCCGAAACAAAATATTTCGTAAAATGAACTAATGTCAATTCGTAAATTTTTCGAATATTTTCATTGCAATATTCACGATATTTTTGTTTTTTTACGAAAAATGTTTTCTACAACTAAAATATTTTATATGCCGGCAAAAAATCTTCATATATGTTCATATATGAAACCATATATTTTCGCATATATGGTTTCAAAAAATATAGTTTTGAGTACGTTGATTAAAGTTGCTGTTTAAAGTATCTTAAATGATTCTTGAAATATGTTCATTACAATTAATCCTCTTGTGCTAGGAGAGGTCAAAATGATCCATTGCATTAAACGCATTTTACACCCAACATTTAAACAAAAAAAAAGCATAAAATATTTACCATGTACTACGCAAAACATGTTCTGATTTATAAATATTAACCCCTTTATGTTACGAGGGATAAATTGACCAATGGAAAATTTTGTCTCTATTAAAAACAGAGATGACCCAAAATCATTACAATATCTTTATTTTTACCGTTATACAAACTATTATAATGAAAAAATTATATTAATATAATTATATATCGAGGGCCTATATTCAAAACCCTCTATCTCTGATTTTCACGAAAATAACTTTTTGATGGTAAAATGTTCAGTAAAACTGCCCTTATGTATGGTGTGAATTTCATAACAAAAATTTTTTTTTGCTGTTTTATTTGCATTTTTGTTATTTCTCTATCTTAAGCAATTAATTTTTCTGAATGCAAAACCCTCTATCTTTTCAAATAATAAATTTTCAATTATTTTTTTGGAATAATTTCTTCTTGCAATACATGTTTTCTTACTATTTTTTTTTTGCATGTTGAACATTAATTTTACATTTCTTAATCGTTTATTGAAATAGCGAAAGCTGATTCTGAATTGAATTAAAATGAAAATATTTTACCTTTTGGTTTTTGGAAAATATAATGTCCATGGCATAAAAATAAATGGTTAAACTTGCAACTTGCTTAAAAAAAGTGTCTACTTTTAAAGTGTCATATACGATATTATTGTCAAAAAACAAAATAATTAATATGATATTAAAAATCATAATTAAAATATTATTCTCGCGTGATAAACTTACATAATGGTAAGTTTAAAATTTTGATTAATAATTAGATTTTAATAATAAACTTTTGATATTTTGTGGGAACAGAAAAATAAAGTGGCTTTTATTTCCTTGCAATGTATAGCATATCTCCATCAAATGGAGATATGGAGGATGGGCGGATAACAGGTATGTTTTCACATAACTAATTACAACAGCAATAAAACAAAATACATATCTACCCAGATTCCGAAGACGAGAAAATCAACAATAATGTGGTCGTTTGCAAAAGAACTAAACGGAAACATAATCCTATATCAAATACCTGAAAGGAAAACTCAGAAAAACGAATGAGAAGCCAAAAATAATTAGGATTTTCTACTGCTGATGGAGTTTCCATACAAAATTCAAAAAGACCCCCAAGAAAAATGGGAATTTCGTGTTCGTCATCATTTTGCGCAAAAAGCAAATTAAGACACTGCCAGAAATTTGATCATGAAACCAGAAATTATATTTTTAAAATATTTTGGCATATGACCTGGGAAGCTATACAAGTGTTTGTAAAAAGCCACGTCATACAGGAAGCCAAAAAGAATTGTATATTCTCAGGTCCACTATCAATTCAGCCAAATAAGTGGAAGAATTTGCAGGATTTGAAGAGCGTAATACCACCGGAATACCATTATTTTTACGATACTTTATTTCAATCAAACTCCAAAAAAACTTAAAGAAAGCAAAAAAAAAAAAAAACACATAACTTTATGTTTCATATTGTTTATTATTAATTTTTTTTATCTTATGTTGTATTACTAACGGCTAACTTAAACAAATCACCTTAAAAACTGACAAATGCCATAAATGAAATCAAAATAATTTATTTTTATTAAAATGCAAAACCTTCTATCTGATCATTTGCATACATAAACATTGAATATTTTTGAGAAGCAAAACCCTCTATCTATCATAAAGTCCACAATAATGCAACATTTTAAAAACCAATTATATGTGATATTCAGTAGTTGCTTTAAAAAATATTGTAGAATACCGAATTCTAATAACTCAAGTAATTCGCGAAAAAAACAGTTTTTTGGCTCTCCTGAAAAGTTGTGTTTTTTAAGATAGAGGGTTTTGAATATAGGCCCTCGATATATTAATATAAAATTATATATATAAAAAAAAAAAAAAAATCAAATAAATAAATAAAAATCCAAAAAAAAAAAAAAACAAAAAAAAATTTTTCAGCCCCGTTATATAGAAAACTTTTAATGGAATTTGACTACGCAAAAATGATGCAATGCAAAATGAGGACCTCTATCATAATTTTTAAGAGCACCCAGCAATTCCATCACTCGGATAATTTTCAGGTGGAAACTTATTTAAAAAAGTTCTATTACAATTTTCAAAAGGTCCAAGATAGGCGACATGTAAAAAACTCTCTAAAAGCTTATCAAAATGTTAGAAAATAAAGTAAGATCGAGAAATTTAATTAAAATTTAACTAATTTTGTTTATTAAAATGTTTTATGTATCGTTTAAAGCTGCTTAAGGGGTTACCTTATATAGTGCTAACTTTTTGTGCGGTAAAAAAAAACGATATTTTTATTGTTGTAAAACTGTTCAAAATACACAAAATCAGTTAAAGTGATGCGTACACCATTTAAATAATACTAAAACTTGGGGAAAAGTAATAAAAAAAAATATAAAAATATATATCAAAAGTCCACTTTAGGAAACATTATGAAAATTTAATTTTTCACATTTGTATACCCTCCGTCCACTGAGATGAAATAAAATTTTTTTGGAGACAAAAACTTTTGTGGAAAAAATTAGCGGAAAAAAATTTCGTGGAAAAAAAATTTGCAATAAAAAAGTTTCGCGAAAACAATTTTAAGGAAAATATATTTCGAGGTAAATTTACATTTCCACTCATAATTTTTAAACCTGTCCACCCATTAAGCTTTTTTTCAATATCAAATACCGTTTAATAACTTCACCAAAAACTAGCAAACCATACTTTATATTTGCAGAGTATTTTGTGTTTTAATAGAAAGACAACTGCACATCGCTATATGGGCTACTTTCAATATAAATGATATATTGTACTAATTCTAAGATATATTGTACTAATTCTAAGAAAATAACTTTTCACAGGATAGGCCCTTGTTGGCCAATTGAATCCTAATTCCCCGTAGACTTTTTAGCGCTACAAACTCACGTTGAAGAGTTTAAAAGTGGAATCAAAAATTACTTTTTTTATTTCAACTTTTGAACATTTTTAAGCAAATTGTTTGCAAAATGATATGAGAATTGTTTATTTAGTAAATGTGTCTCTCAAGTCTAGTGACTCTATTTTGTATTGGTTTGGATCTGAAAGCTGAAAATAATGAGTAAAAAAATTTAAAGAATTGAGAAACTTTTGTAAATTTCATGTAACGTTTTTTCATTGTTAGACTTTTAAGTGGATGTAAAATCCAGAGATGATGCATAAAAATTCTAAAATTGTACAATCTTGTATATCCTAGTTTCTATAGTATAAAAGATCAAAAAATAACCCGGATTTGGTAAGCAGTAACTACATTTGTATGCTTCCAAAATAGCGCTTCGTCGCCTGCTTAAAAGAGATATACCAAGTGGGATATAGCGAACAAATATCATGCCTACTGGAGTTGTTTTGGAAGCGCTTCGTAATTAAATACCGGCAGCGCTTCTGGGAAAGCACTATTTTTTAGCTGGGATAGTTCTTCTGAATTTAAAAAACTTGAGAAATGAGACGCATCTAAAGTAAGTTCCAGCCGATGTCGAAAATTTTTTAAATTCTAAATCTATCACATATCCAAATTTTTCGAAAGCTGGGGGATCAATAACTTCTTTTCCGACTTTATAGCTTCTTAAAAGTACGATTGGACATCTGAAAAAGCACATATTTAATTCTATTGTATATAACATCCAAATGACTTATTTACCGGAGATCAGCAGTTTTTACAAAAATTCTTAGATTTTCACTGAAAAAAATTATAATTTTAATTATAAAAATTTATTGAATTTAAAATACTTCCTCAAGCAGGACAATAATTTTGTTTAATAAATTCTTCTACTAATTGCAATGCATCAGCAAATTGTTGTTATCAATACATTTTGTGTCTATTGAAATAAAATTTGTACAAAAAGTTTTTCCACTAATTGCAATCGTCAGCAAATTGCTGCTTGTTAAGAAATGTTAATAATAAAAAAAAGTTTTCTTTTTCAAGTCCCCATACAAATTCTATTATATTCTTCTTAAATTATTAAGTCTCTATGTAGGTAGTGTATTGTAACCAATTCAATTATGTTGCTGTAATACAATTCTTATAATGTCATAAATTGTAAAGAAAATTGTTTTAACTTTTTAAAAACTAATTAAGTATATCGTCCATTCCATGAGAGAACGCAATTTTTTGCAGGGACCGTAAATAATAATGATTGTTCGTTTTTTTAAATCAAAAAGTCAATCACTTAGAACAGACATAAAAAAAAAAATTATTGCACCATTATTATTATTTTTTTACAATCGTTGCATATCCGTCATGATTTTTAAATTTTTGATTTTTAAAGTTTTCTTCAATGGTAATGATTATTTTTGAGTAGTAATAAAAAAAATCAGCCATAATCATAATTTTTGAGCAAAAAAAAAATAAAACTCAAAAATAATAATTATTTATGATTTTTATTTTTTTCGCTCAAAATAAAAAAATTCTTTCAATTTATTTGTTTTATGAGGATATGCAACTATGTTGGTAAAAAACCTCACAAAAAAGTCATAAAGTGAAAGTGAGCTTTATTTTGAGCGAAAAAAATAAAAATCATAAATAATGACTATTTATGAGTTGTATTTTTTTTGCTCAAAAATAATGGTTATGGCTGATTTTTATTAATATTACTCAAAAATAATCATTACCATTGAAAAAAATCATTAAAACTCATAATATAATCATTATTGTGTAATTTTTATTATAAAACTCATAATGATTACGGTCCCTCATTTTTTGGCCTCCAGTCCTTTGATTCAGTTAAAACTAGGCATACGTATACTCTAGGATGTCTATTACTCAGTACCGTTTTTACTTCCCTAAAATTGTGTAATTTGGCATTTTTATTACAGTTTTTAGTTTTCGTTGGGTGTCTCTTTAGAATTACTGTATAAGCACATAAACTTGGATAGTTACTAAGACGAGACAAATGTGATGTGCAATTAAACACTTGAAACTTGTGTTAATGACTAACGAAAACATTTATTTATTTTTGGGTTTATATGCAGTATAAATGCAGAATTGCAATCAAATAATATGATAAATAATTAATGTATAAAAATTAATATAACAAGAATTACTGACTAAGCATAACAATGTTTTAAGTCGTTGACTTTTATTCTAGATATTTATGCATACAAACAGTATTTAAGTTATTGAACTTAGTCTAGACGTTTCTATATAAAACAATATTTAAGTTGTCGAGTCATATCAATGATTAACCCATGCAGGTCTGAACAGTTTTTTTAAAAAATCAAAAAAAATACAGTAAAAGTAGTGAATTTTGAAAAGCAATATTTCCCAAAGTAGATACACTATTTCAAAGATTTAAAATGCATATGAAAGCTGAAATTGTATACTTTACAATTTGGAATAAAAAAAATAACCACCTTTGTGCGCAAATACATTCATAATGCAAATGGAATTTATGATTGCATTTTACATTTCAAAACGTTGTCAATTTTAAAAATTTTACAATTTTTTTTAATAAATAACAAATTGACTTTTTTGGGACCAGAAGACTAACTATTTTTAATGATTTTCTCAAAAATAGCTTTCAACATTTTTCCATATAAAAAGTTCATATGTATTAGTTAACTCTGCCTCTTCTGATTAAAACAGTATATTGTGAATGCTGTGATTGACAAAACTCCACTTAGCCATACTCATCACATCTCAACTCGCTAAGAGGTGATGTTACGAGTCATAGCCTGTTGTGTATGGATGTGGGTTAGAAACTCATTACGACACAAAGTAACAAGTTTTTCATATAAAGGGTCTGCCAAATACCTTTTTTTTTTGAACTCCTGAACCAATTGGACTTTGTATGGCGTCATACCAAGGTCTTTATGCAAAATTCGTCTCAATGATGTCTCCGAAATGTTCAATTGTTGAGCACGACGGTGAATTGATGTTGATGGCGCTTCACGCACACTTTCTGCCACAGCAGCAACATTCTCGTGTGTACGCACTGTTTTTGGCATTGCACGCTTTGGTTTATCGATGCGGATGCCAGTTTCTTTCACTTTTTTCACAAGATAACGAACATACGCACCATATTTGTTCAGCGGAAGGATAAAACTAATTATCTGTCAAATCAGACATGAGCTAAGTGTTACCATTCACGAAATAAGCACTAGTTGAAAAAAAAACGTTAGATGGCGGACCCTTTATATCAATTGAACGATATATAAAATACTTTGTTCAATTGACACATAAATTAAACACTGACGAGTCATTGGAGGGACAAAACTGCGGCAGTCTGGCATTTCCATTAAATTTTTTCTTTGTGTCCGTTAAGGCGCTACGAAATAACCCCCAATGAAATAACCCCCAACGGCCAAAAATGAAATAACCCCCAAAAAAATTGTGTAAAATTGTTTGGGGGTTTTTTCTTTTTTTTTGGGGATTATTTCATCTTACGGTTGGAGATTATTTCATTATGAAGCAATCCCCAATGAAATAAAGCCCAAAATTTAAATTCTTTGGAGATTATTTCATATGCAATTATTTTGGTGGGGTGCAATAACGCCTAAGGCGTTTAAGGCTTTATTTCACTTCCACTTGAGAAATAAGGCCTTTATTGCGAAAAGGGCTTTATTGCACTTTGAAAGTGACATAAGGCCTTTATTGAAATTTAGCCAATGGTGCAATAAAGCCTTTATTTTGTATTTTTTGATTCTTTTGTTACACTGTTCAGTTTTTCTGCGTGGAGGCCTGCGGCCGATCTTAGGGGTTTTCTCCTCCATCGGACGCGGCAGGTGGCTTCGCTGAATACAGTTTTCCTGCGCGCGTCTCATTATCTTCCCTAGTGTGACGCGCGCAGGGAAACTTTATTCAGCGAAGCCCCCTGCCGCGTCCCATGGAGGAGAAAACTTTATAAAGCAAAGATTATTATTTCATTTCTTCCTTTGGGAGTTATTTCATTACGAAACAACCCCCAAATTTTGGGTGTTATTTCATTTTCACCTTTGAGGAATATTTCATTTCTTTTGGGTATTATTTCATTTTTTTTTTGTTGGGATTTATTTCATTTTTTTTTGGGATTTATTTCATTGGGGGTTATTTAATTTTGTCGTTTGGGTGTTATTTCATTGGGGGTTATTTCGTAGCGCCGTCCGTTAAAATTTTCAATAAAAATGTTTTCTTCTTCCTGTAAAAATCTAACTACAGAAATATTCAGTAATTAATTGCAATCAAATTAATTACGATTGTCATTATATGACGTTTACAACAACTTTACCCCTGAAAGGAAAATTGTTTAGTATTTTAAAGTTTTTTTTTAATAATATTTAGTAATATCAAAAAAAAAAAGAAATCATATCACCACTGAACTTTGAATAACATTACCTTCTGAAGTATATTGACGATTTCAATCAAAAATAAAAAAATTAATTAATTTCAAATTAGCAATTTATATGCACGGCTCATTAAAAGTCGCAGTTGCATTTAAAGTGCAATTTAGAAAAAATTCGTTGTTTTTTGAACCGCAAATCATAAAATAGACAACTACAGCATTCAGATCATTCTTAAATTATGAAAATAGTCAGTATACTTTAGAAAAAGCTGTTTAAAATTCAGCGCTGTTATGTTATGTTCTTTTTTTTTTTAAATTACAAAGAAGCTAACTTCAAAATCGAATTATAAAAAAAGAAACTTCGAAAACCCAAAAAAATTAATTTTTTATGGCAAAATGTTGTAAGCTTTTTTTGGAAAAACTATTAAAATTAGTTAGCACTCTTGTCCCCAAAAACTCGAAGTGTTTTTTAATTACAAACTTTTCAAAAATTCCAACGTTTAAAAAATCGAGGGGGGGGGGAGTACAAAATGCATACAAAAAATGCATTTTCGCAAATCATAAAGTTGACAAATTCAACTTTCATATACTATTTAAATCTTTGAAATATGGACTCGACTTTGGGAAATATGACTCTTTAAATTTCCATACACTTAGCATTTCTTGATTTTTTAAATAATTAAAAACGGGAATAAAAACGCGAGTTTACACAATTTTAAAGAACTGAAGACGGTGTTGAGTAATATACATCCTGAATTATACGTGTACAAAACAAACGAATTCAAATGACCGCCGGTCATATTTGGACCGATCTATCATGGAATGGGCGATATTTAAGTGGTCAAAGCCATTAGTTGCCATGTCATTGGCACCAACACAAAAAAAAGTTACCAACCACAAAATATAAACGTGATTTTTTGTTAAACTTAAAATTATGGTGGGATGACAACAATATAACGACTTTCTCTGTTGCCTGTATCTAGTAAATATTGAAAAAAAAGTGTCTCAATTTAACAGTCACGAACTTAATTCGTGACATATTGTTAGGTATTTTATGTACAATAAATCACTTTATAATAAGGAGAGGAGCCAAAAAGATAAGGAACAAGAGATTTAAAATAATAGATCTTTAAAATGTTTAGAAACATAATAGATGGAAACGTTACTTAAAATATATTTGAAACATCACATTGAAGTTGACCGGGGTACTTCAAATTTGATTTAATTTTTGTACACGCATACCAAATGCAGTCCATAACCCATCACCATATTCAGTTTTTCAAATATTCAAAAACTCGTGATTTTTTACGGTTTTAATTAAAAAAAGTTTAAAGCAATCCGAAAAGTATATAAACAGCTCTTTTGTTAAAAGTTTATATCAGCCTCTGGGGAGAGATCGCGGAAACTCTTGTCTATGACGAGGGGCGAACTAAGGACCGTAACGGGTTACCTCACAGGACACTGTGGCCTTAGGTATCAATTGTACAAGATGGGACGATAATCTACGGATACGTGCAGGTTTTGTGAATTGTTACCCGAGACCTCTGAGCATGTTCTCTGCAAATGTACGAGGCTCTCTGACAGAAGGGTGCGCTATTTTGGTGGTCGTATAGTGACGCCATCGGACGTTTGGAACTGTTCACCTGGTAGGATAGTTGGCTTCGTAGGGAGCCTGAACCTATAGGGTGTATTCGCTGGCAGCACAAAATACCAACTTCTGGTCGCGGGGCATAGTGCCACTATAGTCAAATCTAATTTGTTAAAAGTTGTAGTTGGATTTCTCTGATTCAAAAAGCATTCGATTCATATAATTGTCTTCTTTCACAGATATGCAATAAAAAAATAAGTATATAAAAAACAATTTATTTTTGATTCATTTTTGAAAGTGTTTTCCCTCTATAAAATTTTTTATATGTATATATACCAATGAAAAATAAAATATTTCTTATTTAAAGTTTAATTGCACTTTTTCTGTGACGCTAATGCCATCTAATTTTCTGAATTTATGGAAAAAATACCTTATCTATTATATCCATACAAAAAAAATTAATTTATATATAATTTCATTGGCCTGCCTGCAAGTAGTGCTATGTATTTTTCAACAGGTTTGCAGGAGAGCGAAAAAACTGATTCATATTATCCTTTTAATATATATATTTGATAGACATCATATCGCTCATTTGCTGCAATAACGTCATAACCAAAAAAAATTTGATTTTGTTGAAAACGAGTTTAAAATTTTCAATTTACTCCCAGATTGAAGGAAAGATAACGACATTCTCAAAAGGTGAGTATATAAGATATCAATACGATTCTTTTTACACAATATGATGCGTGCTATAACGAATTATTCTGCGTTATTAACTAAAAAATTGTGTTTTTGAGTTGTGACGTTCTTGCAGCAAATGAACGATATGCTTTAATGATTCACGACTTTATTTACTAAAATACTGCGTTAAAATAAATCCGGACGTAATCTGTTTGCGGTGCGAACGTAATCTGTCTGTGCGGATATAATCTGTCTGCCCAAAAAATTACTCCCAATGAAATAAGTTCTACCAAAAATGGAATAAGTCCCATTGCAAAAAAAAATTAAATAAATTTCAAAAAAATTGAAAAAACTTCCAAAGGTAAAATGAAATAACTCCCACCAAAAAAGTAATAAATCCCGGATTTTCAACACTCCCAAAAAATCCCGGCATTTCGGGATCGGTATTTGCAAAATATTGAATTTTTAAATATCATTCACGATTAGCATCACTAGTTTAGAAGTTCTTTATTACAAATATTCGATTGGTCACGTATGAGTATTATTAATTCACACATTGAAATTAAAATCGCTCATACGCACATAAGAACAATATTCAGTAATTTCAAATTATTTAAACTAGATATTTCACGAATATTCCATTACTAATCGGTATTTATCATGTTTTGTAATATTCGATCGAACGCCGAGTATTACCATTATTTGGTCGAATTTTTCGGCTAAAATAAAATAACTGTAATATCTGTATCAGGGATGAAAAAGGCTCGAGAACGAGCCAAAAATATGTACATTTTTTAACAAAGCATTTTAAATCGATCAGGTTGTTAAAAAAAATTTGATTGAGCTTTTTAAATTGAACAGCTCGTAACCAAAATTAAACAGAGTGTTATGAAATCGAGCTGCAAAACAGCTCGCTTCCAACTAATATATTGAAATTAGTTTGGAATTAAAAAAGGAAATTTAATTACACTATAGTTTTTTTACACAAAATTAATGCTAAATAGAAAAATATGTAAAATATGTTCGTGAATTTTCATTTCCACTATATTACGTTCAGGGAACTTCTGCTTTAAAAATATGTAGTTGTTTGGATTGTAATACAGTTTCTTTAATTTTAATGCAAATGTCAGTCATTTATAGAACAAATTTAATATTTTACTAATCTTTTAGTTCATTTAAAAAAACAAACCACATCAAATGACTGTTTTATGATTTTACATTAAGTTTTTACAGTCGTGTTATGTTCTTTGAAAGAACTACTACATGGGATCATTAAGTACATTTTAGAGATGGATTATAAAAAAATGTAAAAATAGCACCCGGTAATCATAGGTAGGGCAGCGCGTTGATGTTTGCGGATTTCGAGGAAATTGTGTTTTAGCGTAATAAAAAGGCTAATATATTGTCAACAAAAAAATTTTAAATCTAAAATTGGCCACAAATGTACCAATTGTTGTTTTGTTTTATCATTATTATGCAAGGTTGATAAAAAAAATATTTTGGTCATCATTAACCCATGTGAACCTGTACCCAAAATGACCCCAGACTTATTAAATTCATTTTACAAAAAACGTTAAAGCTTTGCCTTCATCTATGGAATTTTAAAAACATGATTTGAAATATAATAGCGCAATGTGTTAAGCTTCTTTGCTAACATTTTTGGCCAAATTGAACAACGTTAACCCTTACCGTGCCACATATCCTCATGTAAATAAAACATTATTTAACTATTATTTGTAAGATATTTTGGACAAGACAAAGTAAAGCATGGTTAGTCACTTACTACTTACTTACTTACTGTAACATGGTTGGTCACTTACTATTTAGGTTGCAATACACTGAAGAATGGACTGTCTTTGTTTAAGCGGGAAATAGAAGTATTCCATAGTATCGCGACTATTTCACCGAAATTCGTTTTGTGGAGTAAACAGTAAAAAAACTAATGAATGCATGTTTAATTTTTTGTTTACTCTTACGTTTAGTAATTTACATATAGTGGTTCCAAAACTGTTTGCTACTTCTGCTTTATATTTTCAAATGAAGTTTTTTACACTGGTACATGTTGACTATATTTATTGAATAGCAAAAAAAAAAAATTATCAAAATTCAATTTTTGACCGTTTCCCACGTTTTTATCCTCTCCTGAACAATTTGGTTAAGGATTGTATACCCTTTTTCTGGCGAGGCATTTAAATGTTTGCGATAAGAGGCAAGGGGGTGGTCTTTAGAGACAACTTTGCGGAGAATAAAGAAGTGCCCACTTTTAATCTGTACTCACAACATTTTTAATAACCTTTGTTCACGCCAGTGAACAATTTGTGATGGCAACACCGTTTTCATCAACGCCCCCTAGTTGTCAGTAGCATCAGCTGTTGACCCGTATAACTGCAGCCAACTTCAGGCACATGCTAGATTTTTGCCCAAACTCTCATTGTTCAACTAACAAGTAAACAGCAAATATCAACACCATCAAGCCAACAACAGCTATAAACCGGCAACCGCAAATATAAAGTGGTTCATCAAAAACTTAATTGGAATCTTACATCAAAAGTTTAAAACCAACCCAAACTCAAAAATAAACGTTTTAAAAGAAAAAATAAGCGTTTTAAAAGAAATTTAAACCGAAAATTCAACATACAAGATCAGACGTTGAGACCAAATTTGATTAAAAAATACCCTAAAGTGATATATTTAAAATTGAAATTGTGAAAGACAAAAACACCATAAAATGAAATATTTTAAATTAAAATTGTGAAAACTTAAAATTGTTAAAATCTACAATATAAAAGCTAAGAATTAAAACTTTAAAACCCTTAAAACTAAAATTAACCTACAATTTAAAAATAAGGTTAAATGAAATCCCAGTTAAAATTTATAACGTTTAAAGAAACCCGCCATTTTTTATTTTTATATAATTCCCTCAAAAAGATGGTAAATAAGAAGCCATCTTTCTTTTTATTCCACTAACCCGTAAATAAACAACCTTTTAAGAAAAAATTGCAAATAATGGTATGATACATCATTTTAACAGTCATTTATACAGCTTTTAGAAAAAATATAAAAAACTTTAATATCTTAATAAATAAAAAATTATTGGCATATTATTTCGCCAAGCTCATCGTAAAATTTTGCACACTGTATTTTTCAAAACATTATTATATTGGTCTTAAAAGTTATGGATTTTGTGAAACATTTATCTATATTTCATAAAAACTGTACACTCTAATTAATTTCTGTTGAAATTTACCCAACTTATAGTAGGAAACCGTACTCCTACTAAAAGTTGGGTAAATTTACTCTATGTGTGTAAATGAAAAAAAATACGCACATTGAGTGCAAGTTTGTGAACACAAAGTTGGTAAATTTACAATGGAAGTGCGTAAAATTTTAATAAAATTTATAAATAAATGAGTAATTTTACAAAATTTTCGTGTAAAAAAACACGATTTAGGTGCAATTATACGTATAAAATGCGTTAAACTACATGTTTATAAGCGTAAAAACCCCCTAAAAATGCGTATCTTTACCTTCCGGTAAGAAAGAATAACAGCCCAAAAAATTTTTCAAATAAAACAAAAAATTAATTTTTAGAAAGAGTTTTATTAATGTGTTGTATAATAATAAATTTAATAATAATTATTTGTATATAAATTGTTGTACATATACAGAGCTTCAAAGATTGAATTCTATTTTTAAAAAATCAAATCGGATTTTTTTAAATCGAATGATTTTTTTTTCTTCAATCATTGCGAATTCAATAATTGGGAGTTCAATCTATTTTTAACTTAATCAATTTACAATTTGCCGAAATCGGCGAAACTGAAAAATACCGCCAGAATTGAAGAAAATCGCTAAAATCGAAAAAAAATCCCCAAAAATTTAAAACAATCTCCAAAATTGAAAAAAACCGCCAAAAATGTAAAAATTACTTAAATTAAAAAAATCGACAAAATAAAAAAAAAACAAAATTAAAAATAAATTACTAAAATTTGCCAAAATAAAAAAAATCGTAAAAAATAAAAATATCGCCAAAAATTTCTAAAATTTAAAAACGGCAAAAGTAAAAAATCGCGAAAATTAAAAAAAAAAATCACCATAATTGATAAAAAATTGCTCAAATTGGAAAAAGTTGTCCGTGTCTTTTATTTATCTCTGTTAGTTTTCGAAACATAGGCGATGATTCAAATAAATACTCTTTTTTATCTGCGATGCTTACTTTTCGAGAAAAAATGCGATTTATGAATCCAGCCAATCAAATCGAAATTTAGGATCGTTGTACGGGTAATGGGGTTGAGTTTTGAACAATGGTGCAGCAATTTTTTCCCCAGCTTCATTAGTTTTCGTAATATGTACCTTTTAAAAATTGACTAAATAAAAAACGTTCCATAACTGGAAAAATGTTTGCACAGGTGTTTAAAACTCAACCCCAATACCGGCCTGATTGGCTAGGTTCTTAGATCGCGGTTTTCTCAAAAACAAAACATCGCAAAGCAAAAAGAGAATTCATTTGGAACAATTTTTTTATTTTGCGAATTTTTTATTTTTAATTTTGAAATTTTTTTTAATTTTTTTCCAATTTTTGCTATTTTTTGCTATTTCTTTAATTTTTGCCGATTTTCTTTTAATTTTAGAGATATTTCTAATTTTTTGCGTTTTTTTTAAATTTTATCGATTTTTATCATTTTTGGCGATTATCTTTAAATTTTAGCGTTTTTTTTCAAATTTGGAGATTTTTTTTTAATTTCAGCGATTTTTTTTTTTTATTAATTTTAACGTTTTTTTTTTCATTTTTGGTGATTTTTTTTTTATCTTAAAGATTTTCTCAATTTTAGCGATTTTTGGCGATTTTTTTCAATTTTGGCAATTTTTTTCAATATTGGCGATATTTTTTAATCGATTGAGTTAAAACCGACTGAATCGAATGAAGAATTTTATTCTTTAAAGCTCTGTACATATATTATATTTTGAAATTATTTTTCCACAATTAGGCTGCACACACTTGGAAATAAACTATAAACTAAACACTATCACAAATACTACAGTTATACATTTTTTTCCATTAAAATTGTCAATAAATTAAATTTTTTAGATTTTTTTTTTGCTTTTTTTAATTTGTTTCATTTTTTTTTCAATTTAAAAATGTCAAAATATTAATTACTATTATAAATTAGTATATTTACAAACTTTGCGCGTGAAAATTTTATTTAACAAAATAATACTACGTTCAGGCATAATGTGTTTAATTGTAAACACATAATTGGTAAAAATACTATAAGTATTATTGTATATAAAAGTGTGCGCAAAATAGTTTTACGCATTTTGATGTATAAATTTACCGAATTAGCGTAATAATACATGAAACTTTACTCGCTTTATAGTAGTAAATTTACAATCATTTTTTAGAGTGTATTTCAGCTTACTAGCTTTTAATATGCGTAAACTGCAACAAATTAATTTGTGTTTTTTTTGGGTATAGCTTTACCAATAAAAGTACGTTACAACGTCTGCATCTTGAGATAGAAAAAGTTTGTGATCGGGGTAAAGTTTGGGATGCGTATATGCATCCATTTATGAACCGGGTATGCGTTTGTTTGTACTGAATAAATCTTTGGACACATGTACAAAAAAATCAATTTCAAATAATTTAAAACTAACTGTTAATGTCAAAAATATAACCGTAACATAAATTTATTTCAATATGCAATGTTTTTACAAAAAAACATTTCTCAATAGTCCTTATTTTCCGAAATAAAGGGGTGCTAGACATTCACCCGCCTGCGCCACATAACCAGCACTTACTCTAAATAAATTGATATTATACTTAGAAAAAGGTGTCAGTATTATAATAAAAAGCATTAACGTATTAACAAAAGAGTAGCAATGCTCTTAACAATTTAAAATACACATTTCTTAATTTTTTATAATCATAAGCGCTCTTCACTTTGTAAAATGTTTACAAAGAAACACAGCAAAGAGCCTTCATATTTGGCATAATTTTAGTTAAAGCCATCTTCTAAAGCCTAATAAATGTATATTAGCAACATTATAACAGTAACAAAAGTGAAATAAGAAGATGGCACTAATTTCTTTTGCTATGTACGGACAAAATATCGATTTTAATTAAATTGTTCTAAAGAAGACCACAGCAGCAAATATCATCATGAATTCTTTGTATGAAAACTGTACATGGAATTTTCCTTAAAATGTGGCAAAAACTCATAGTCATAAATCAAATAAACGTCATATTAACAAAGTGTGTAGACTAGGGTGTCCCTTAAAAATAGATTTGTCATTACACACCCCTGTTTTATTATAATAAAACAGGGGTGTGTATATAATAATTATCAACCGAAAATGGCCCACTTTGTATTATTATTAAAAATTCTCAAAATTCGAAGTTTCGAAAAAAAATAAGTTTTTATTTAATTTATTCATTTAATATGCTCAAAATTATTCAGATATGCACTTGTAACCCATTTTAGTCTGGAATCCAAAATGACCCACGACTTTGATAAAATCGATAAAATAATTTTTAATAATAACACACCTTTTTTCAAAATGTGCCATTTTCGACCGACTTGTGGCAAAGGTTAACGTTTGCAAAAGAAAACATCGATTTCTTCCATTGGGAAAAATTGACAAGTCTTTATTTTAAGGGACAGCCTAATATAGACGTGTAAATATACACCCACACTTACTCATTTATATTGATATTTTCATGGCATGAATACAATTTATAGAATATCTGGCCAAAATATACAGGATATGAAAAAATAAGCCAAACAGAAATCATACAAATGCATAAAGTTAATTCCATTTTGTTTTCTTATAATTTTTATACCATATCTTTTACTCAGCCATTATATGAACTATTTATTTTGAAAGTGGTATGAGTCCAGTTGGTTTTAAAATAAGAAAAAAAGAGATTTGAATTGAAACGTTTGTAATACTGTAAACGACAACTTTTGTGGAATATTTATATACACATCTCATTAGAGGACTTTAGGTTTATTTATACTTACAAACAAACCACATATTTATTGCGAAAATCCATATTTTTTAAGGGTTGAATAGACTCATGTCACTTTCAAAATAAAAACTTTTTTAAAATTGATGTAAATAAACTTACTACCAGCTTTCTTAATTTTATTGAAGAAGAATTTGGAAAATTAGCGAAATTTTCACACGATTAGCCCATATGCATAGAATACAATCTATTCATTATTTAATTTTATTCAAAAAACTCATTTTGGAAAAACTAACTAAATTGCGAATTTCGCAAAAATGTCACGAGCTAGGAAAATTCGAAGAATTTGGATTTCAATGTTTATAAGACCCAGGCAATACTTTTATGGGGAAGATAATCCTGTTATATAAAAAAACTTAAAATACAAGAATTGGGTTAAAATATCCACGTTTTTTAAAGTTTTAACAACAAAATGTTCTGCAGTGAATATAAGCATGAGCGGCTCCAGCAATTAATATATCGCTCTTTTACTTCAAATGCGGTTTTTTAGTTAATGATACAGATATATTAGTTATATCATGCTTTATGTTTTGTAGAAATTTCATAGTAATATCATGTATACTTTTCGAGATAGATGATACTATATTTTATTTTTTCATTTATAGAGAAACCTTGCTACTCACGGGTGTCCCGAGAATTAGCGAATTCACACACAACTCTCACTAAGAGAAAAAATACATTAAAACCCCATATTTATAAAAAACTTGACCAAATAAATAGAGAAAGGGTCGAGCGAGGCAGATATGGATTGATAACTTTAAACTCGTTTTTTGCAAAATCGTGTTTTTGAGTTATGTTAGTCTTGCAGTAAATGAGCGATATATTATAATCGGAAATTTCATACGCCTCAGTGTGCAAAATACAACGAACACATGCAATTACACAACATGGCGTATGAAATTTCTCAGTCATAGAATAGAATGGAATCTAATTTTTTTTTAAAAAAGACTCATACCACATTCAAAATAAGTGGTTAATATGTTTGATAATACACAGGAAAAATTATTAACCTTAAATGTTTAATGAAAGATTTAATTAAAATTAATTTTGGAGGATAAATTAAAATTAACGAAGAACATGACTATACTTAAGCGCTATGACATGCAAAGTTTCACATTGAAAAGTTTTGACCAAAAGAATTGATGGCCATTTAAAAGTCTTAAAATTAAAAAAAAAGAATGCCTTGAAACTTACTAGATTTTTAGAATTGATTTTATTTTTTACTCATAGTTTTTAACTTTTAGCTCCAAACCAATACAAAATGGAGTCAGTAGACTTAGGAGATTAATTTACTGCAAAAGTGATTTCCATACCGCTGCTTAGTGACAAGTTATATGGTGGTTTACAAATGAAACCAAAATTTTACGATTTTTAATCTTTTGTAGTTTTTTCCATGGGGTTTTGCGCCGTTTAGTGGAATTGGGTTTTGAGAACAGTATTTAAAAAATGGCGTTATTTTATACAATTTGAGGTATATCCAGTTAGAGCATCAACAAAATTATATGGAATTGATATACATTCTTTGAAAATGTTAAAGATTTTACTGATCTTACTACTAAAATAGAAAAGACATCTACAAATTTTAAGGACATTAAACTTTAGGGAGCAAACAATATTTTAACACTTAACTTCAAAAAGCATACTTTTATAAATTTTTTCATTTTGAAAATTGAAAATTATTTAATAATTTTGTGCAAATAATCAGCCCTAAACCCAATTAGATATCATAAAACCGGCAAAAAATGCGTGTTTTACAAAATAAACATAGTTTTTTTTAAAGATTTGATATCATTTTTATTAAAAATAAAAAATTATGTTTTTTCAACCTTTAATTGTGCAATGAAAATGCATGTTCTGATGAGATCTTTAGCCAGATCGAAATACTAGTTTCAACCTAGCTAATACGTTTGATTTGCTTTATTTTTGTAAATATACGGAGGTTGAAAGCTCGTTATAAATTGAAAATAACATAAAAATAATCTCGATGTATATAAAAACAAAAAACTAATATAACTGTAAAAAATATTACTTGAGCCAGAGTACACACTAAAAATTTTTTATATAAATAGAACATTTTTGGTCTTCAAAGTTTAGTAACGTCATGTTGCTTGTTAGGAAAAGACCTAACCACGTGGTTGATTACTAAGAAGACAAGAATGGAGCAAAATTGATTATTAATAGGTTTTTTGTTAAAGTTCTGCCTATTATATAGGCTCTAGCTTTTCTAGAACTTCGGGTTCTGATGAGATCTTTAGCCAGATCGAAATACTAGTATCAACCTAGCTAATATGTTTGATTTGCTTTATTTTGTAAATATACGGAGGTTGAAAGCTCGTTATAAATTGAAAAAAAAAAAAAAAAAAAAAAGAAAATGAAAATTATTCAAGTTCGAAGCCATACTCTATATTTCTTTATTAGTATATTGTTCTAACAAATAATCTATAGAGTTTTTGTTTTCAAATTTATTAATTGACCATTTCAGGAATGTGTTGATAGATCGATTTCGGGAATTTTCTAGGTTTCCATCATCAGAACACGTTTTGAAAGAAGTGACAATCCCATGCAAAACATCAAACATTCATATAAACTAGTTTTCTCACTAAATGAGAACTTATATATGAGCTCAAAGTTAAAGATTATCACCATTCATCAAAAATAAATTGAAAACATGTTTTTTGTGTGCAATGATAGATATTTTATACATGTTTTTGTTTTTTCCTTTTTATTTGCACACTTGTTTTGTTTAAAATAAAAAACAAAAACAAAATGTACAGGAGGAGTAAACATTTTTTTTAATTTAATTTAATTTAATCAGATGTCATTTGATATAGATCTAAATATCGATCTATATCAAATGAGATCTGATCTTATCCAAAATGATCTCAAAATTGGGGTATCCAGTGATATCCGATTAGATTCCTCAAATATATTACTGGATTAAATTAGATCACAATTGATCTCAATATTGGGGGATCCAATAATACCGAATTAAAGATACTGACAGATCCCAAAATATCGCATGAGATTAATTAAAAAAAAAAAAAAACAAATAACATAAAAAACTAAGATCACGCAGCAATCTGGGATATTTGAGACTTGGCAGCAGTGATGCAAGCCACCGGTCGTCAGCCGGTTAGCCGACTCCGCCGATAGTTTTTTTTTCAAGCCGACACCGCCGCCCACACTATCGCCTTGAATCGGCTGTCGGCTAAGTCGTTTAACATATTCGACCATAATTACACATTTTGTTTGTCCATTTTAATTAACAATTCTTTAAAAAAAAAATCATTAATACTTTCAATAGACTTTCGAAATGAAATACAGCAACTCATATTTTGTGGTTCAGAAAATCTGGATTAGCTTGTATTTAAAGAATGCTAATAGATATCATTAGCAGCTATACGGATTCTCACTTTCACCTTTCACCACAATTTTCAAATCTGATTATTTCCCAATTGCTAGGAATTTGCCTCATTTTGATTTCTGAATTTTGAATATTTGTTGATTGTAAAGACGCTTGAACAATAAAAGATAAAAAAAATATTTGTGATAAATTGATGTTCCAAATCTGAAGCGAATGGTGAAAGTGAGAATATGAATCGCTATGCTGGTTTCTAAAATTAACACATAATTTAAATAAATTAAATGAAACACATTTATAGCAATAAAACAAGTACAATTAAAATAAAGATAAATAAAATTTAGTACAAATTTTATTTTTCTCTACAAATAATACTTTTCCCGATTTTTTTCACCGATAATGATGTAGTTTTTGATTGCTAATTTCAAATGGAAACTGAAAGTGAGATTTCTGACATTATTGTAAGAGCTGATTGCATGTCAAAGATACCTTGATAATGTAGTAACATTAAAATTAAGTGTCTTCACCTGAAATTTATTGAGTTGAAATAATTTTGACAATTGCTTGCTATAATTTTATTGCATGTGAAGACGCGGTGCTATACTACAAGTTTTTTAAAACAACTAGTTATGTGCTAAAATAATATCATAACAGTTTTCGGAATATCGGTTGTAAATTTATATAAATAAAGATTTTTCTAATAAACTTTTGATCAAGGACAAAAATGTCAATTCTGAGAAACTCCGCAAAGTCGCTAAATACTATCCATCTCTACTTTTTAGTCAAAGTTTTGATATATCCAAAACAAATCAATTTATCAAAAACAAATATATTTTGTGTCGCCTTTTCCCATTTTTATATACAAAATATTAAATTTTTCCTTAAAATTCATCTTACTACAAATTAACAAAATTCTATTTAAACTTAGTCTTTTTGTATTTTGGGAAATATTTTTTGTTACTTATCGGTAATATTTTTTGTTACTTAGATTTATTTAACAATTTTAGCCCAAAAAATGTCAAAAACCACAATAATTTTTATATGCTTAAAGTTTTTATAAAATTTAGCTAGTCTTTTTCCACTTTTCCAGCTAAAAAAAAAATTTTGCTTTTTCTGATTCAGGTTTCTTAAGAAAAAGTTGGTAACAGTGTTTTTTGCAACCCAAAAATAAATTTACCTTGCTTTTTTCTACACATGTGCTTTGCCGTTTTGAAAAATTTTGATTTTATACCTTTTGTAACATACAAAGTTGTTATGACATTTAACCTTCAGCCGATTATCAGCCGCTGCCGACACTTTTTCCCACCTAGCCGCGAATGACCATATTTCGGCATCTACGGGCGATTAAGCCGCCACCGCTGAATGTTTTTGCCTCGTGCCGCCGCCGCCAACGTATTGCCAGCATTCATCTCTGCTTGACAGCGAATGGGTCATGAGAAAAACAGTTTTTTTTTAAACTTAATTCACTCACACGTTTTGCGACTGTCGTACTCTTTATCTGTTAAGGCACATCAACGAAACATACCTCCAACTGTGCATAATTATTTTAAAAAATTGTTTTAAAAATTGTATTCCAAGTGCCCGTTACAAAAAACTTCAGAAATTTTAAAACTAAAAAAAAAATTCGGTACAATTGTTGACTTTCATAAATTTATTTGCTCGGTGATGGCATTAATCTATCAAGTGTTGGGAGGTACATGTAATACCAATAGAAATCCAAAAGTTGAAAGCCTCAAACAGAAGAAAAAAAAAGTAATTTTTGTTTCAAATTAAATCTTTTGAAATTTTTCAACTTTGCTTAACGATAACATTTAGAAATATGGACGTATGGTCCCCACTGAGTTGAAGTTTTGTTTATCCAAACATATAACACGCTTTTCTAAAATATTGAAATTGCTAAAGTTATTGAAAAATAATTTCAGTTTCAAAGTATTTAAAATTTTTTTGACATAAGCCTGTATCTAGTTATTTTCGCAATACATTTGGATACTGGGAGTGAAGATGCATCGTAGATTTTCATTAATTTTATTCTACGGTGTGTTTTAATATCAATGTGTTGATGTTGCTGTTATTGTTGTCATGGCCATTGTCATTTCATGGTAAGAACGACATCAGTGTTAATCAGTGGCGTAGCCCTCGATTTGGGGGAGGATACTTTTGGAACATTTTTTGTAAACTTTAAAGAAATTTTTCTGATTTTTTGAAGGGGTAAGGGAACTCTCCGGTGACTTTTTATCCGAAAAATTAGGATATGAATTTTAAACATTTTTCTTGTGTCATATGTTCGCAAAACCGTATAATTTACTACTCAAGAGTAACAGGCTACTAAAAAAATTGCTCGTAGCTCAAATTTTTTACTTTTGATGATATTAAATGCAAACAGTCAGAATTTTCAAAATTAAAACTTCTTTAACTGCAGTAAAAGTATGGGTGTGAAATTCAGAATTTTCCATTTTAAAGTAATCAAAGTGACCGTAAAACAAACAATTTTTATAACGAATAAAATCTAAAAAGAAATTTGTCAAACACTTACATAAAATTTAATTAAAAAAAAAATAGAATTCGGAAAATTTGTTTTTTTTTTTCAAAAACCAGATAAAAGAAATTTGTCGTTTTTTGCTATGTTACAATTTTTAGGTTTTCTAATTTTCCAGCGTAAATTGTAAATTTTTGTTAATATTTTCTGGCTTTAACATAAATTTACCGTTTTTTAAGTTACAGTTTTGGTTCCCTCCTGTCTTTTTTTAATTACAATTATTTTGCAGAATTTAAAATTTTGTTTTGGTAAATTTCCAGGCGTTTATTATATCCCGCCGCAACATTTTAGCTTTTATAAATCTAAAATTCCGAGAAGATTTTAAGGATTTTTGTTACACAAAATCTCCTTTGTTTAAGCGCAAGCAAAAAAATGTTGTTCATGTTATTTTTTACTGTTGTTCGCATTGAAAAATTAATGCGATATTTATCTTTTTTAGAACAATTGACGAATTCTGGCTTTGATTTGTTATAGCATATTTTTTGCATGTTTTGCTCTTGTTTGTGTATATTTCGATAAAAAAATCTTATTTGATAAAAAAAAATAATCTTATTTTTGATAAAAAAAAAGTTTATTTTTAAGCATATTTTAGTACTTTTTAGAACAAAAGCATAATTTTATAGCATATTTTAGCGATTTTTTTATTTAGTTAATTTAGTTATCGAACAATTTTATATTTCAATAAAAAATATTTTTTTGGGTTTTCAAGCCATTTTTGCAAATTTATTGTTTTAACACATTGAGTGCCACGTCGTACGTTTCCGTACGACACCTATCCCGTCGTGGGGTGACATGTCGTACGTTTCCGTACGACAGTGATTGTTTTTACTTAGAGCCTGTAGTTCTTTTATATACGAAATTGAGTGGAATTTGTTGCGATTTTTAAATAAAGAATCCTTTACAAAACATTTTTGCAAAAGCAATCATGGGTCTAGGATGATTTTTTGAGGTTTTATAAAGTGCAAAATGTGTGAAATGAAAACGATTTCGGGATATTGTTTTTCCAAGAATGGTAAAGTGAAATAGGTGATCTTTTGACCAATAATCTGAAAGAGACCCAACTCTCACCAAATCCATCCATAAAAGAAGTCACAGAAACTTTTTAATTTCAAGATTTGTTGTCGGTACCCATTGATTTTTCTCGAAGATCTAGTTACGGCGGTTTTGTCCAAAATCTGTTGTGCGTATTGGTTGGTTTCTTTGACAATTAATTCAATGATATCATTGTCTAGAATTAGCAAATATGTATTTCAACAGGAAATGTCTGATGAAGTATTTTGCTGGATACCAGATTAACTAGTAAATGTAAAGGTCTTTTGACGTGATGAAAATTCAGTCCAACTGACTTCGGTATTCAACATTTCCGCGTCTGCTGTTAAACTGTCTTCTTCAGCTTCGTCTTCCGTATTGATACCATCTTCAAATCTTCATCGATTCCCATAGGATCTATGTCATGCTCAGAGTCCGGTATCCAATCAAAATCCTCATTATTAGAAAAATCTTCATCACTCATCGTCAAGACTTCCAATATTTCCTTTTCTCTTAACTATCGTTTCGATATTTTAGGTATTTGCTTTTTATTTTATTATATTTTTATTTTAACTAAAAAGAAAAAAAAAATAAATCAAACAAAATTAAAAACCAAGAAAAAAGCGTCGTACGTTTTTTGTACGACAGCGACTTTTACAAATGCATACCCGTCATGTAGTGCCACGTCGTACAGAAATGTACGACACAAAAAAGACTACATAAAATAAAAAGTAAGGGGTAGAATGGACTAGGGATATCTCAGAAATCGTTTTTAATCACTAATACACTCATTTCACAAAAAAAAAATGTTTGGCCTCCTTGTCAAAACCGCTTGGAACTCAATGTGTTAAGACTGTACCGATTTAGCTGTAATCAATCTTTTATGTCCTCTTTGTTGGCAATTAAAATACATTTTTCAAAGTTATTTTTTTTTTAATATATATTGAAAAATAAGTTTTAAAATACAAAATCTTAAATAAAATCTTAAATAAAATGTGTGTTTTAAGAGCAAATTTTTCGTTGTTAGTGCATTTTTTATGAGCTAAAAATTGAGTTTTTTAGAGCATATTAGCGGTTGCTTTGGTTATTATACATTTTAAGAGGAAATTTGGATACTTTTGATAGAAATTTTAAAAAAGCGATACTTTTTATGTTCCGGACAACCCTGTGCTACTTTGATTTTTGTAAACCAAATTTTCAAAACTTAGAAAAAAAACTTTTTGTTTACAATTTCGAAAGAAGATTTACAACATTTATGTAAAATTTTAATTTTTTAACAAAATTTTTCTAATCAAATTACGATATTTGAAAATATTTAATTTAACCATGATTTAAAATTACAAACCGTGTTTTTTTTTAAATTATTTTGTGTCCTATTATATTCTATATTTTTTCAACCGATTTATCGCATGATGGTTGGGGAGTGTGGGGGGTATATCACCTTCAGCCCCCCTGAATCCACGCCTGGCTTTAATATTTACGCGAATGACATTTTTTGTATTTTTGCCGTTACGTATCGTTTTCTTTTTTAATGGTACGTAATAAAACTTTTTTATATTGCAATTTAGTTTTTTGTTGTGAGTAATTTTGATGATATTTCACAGGTCTTCCTTTTTTTTTTGTTTTTTGTTTAAGTGAATAAACTTTTCCATAGATGGCTGTTGTTGGCAGGCATGATAATGTGTAAATTGTTTTGAAGTAATTTTGTGGCTCATTTAATAATCATTAATTTATTTTTATTAATTCTTAAAATGTTTTCGTCATTTAATGAAAATAAAAGCCAGAGAAATGAGAACTTATTACAAATAGCAAAAATAAAAGCAGATAGTAAAGTCGTCAATACTGAATAAGAAAAATATTGTTAAGACAAGCAGGCTTACAGGTGTTAGAAGATAGAAGATCCAAGTTTTCGTAAGAAAATATTTTGTAACTAAAATATAAACTATACGATCAAATAAAAGTCAATTTAGTGCAGTTCTTGTACAATTATTTTGTGTTGTCTTTCATTAAATTGATAAATTTCGTATTTGAAATCATTCTTTTATAAAATATTTTCCAACATTTTCTAAATTCTTATTATTCTTGCATACATTTGTTAAATTCAGGAACCGTAAATAAATAAATAAATAAAATTTTTTAAATTAAAAAATAAATCTCTTAGAACAGACATAAAAAAAATTTATTGCACCATTATTTTTTTTTTTTTGATTTTTAAAGTTTTCTTCAATGGTAATGATTATTTTTGAGTAATAATAAAAAAAAAATCAGCCATAATCATAATTTTTGTGCAAAACAAATAAAACTCATAAATAATCATTATTTATGATTTTTATTTTTTTCGCTCAAAGTAAAACTCACTTTCATTGCCCAACTCGTGGTACTATGCCAAAAATTTGGTTATAGCCCTAATATGCATGTATACTGGGCATTAAGAATAGTAAAGCTGGTATTGTAAATCTATATAATTTAAAAAAATATAAAAAATCAATGTCACGAAGTCTGCAAGCTGTTATAATTCAAATTGAAAGCAAACTAATACTAAATTTTTTAAATATCATTTTTAATTTTACGAATATTTAGTCTTTTTATAGATTGTTGTTTAAATTGGGTACGAGTAAAAGACTATTACTAACTCGGTCAGGAATATTCCAAAGTGAGCATAATATTAAAATTAATAATAATAATAAATATTAATAATAAATTACCGCAACCAGTGATTGATGTTGCAACTCGTTGGAATTCAACATATCATATCCAAAAGTTCAAAGATTTTTGTGAAAATCATCTTAAAAACTCTATGAAAGTGAGTTTTATTTTGAGCGAAAAAAATAAAAATCATATATGATGATTATTTATGAGTTGATTTTTTTTTGCTCAAAAATAATGATTATGGCTGATTTTTATTAATATTACTCAAAAATAATCATTACCATTAAAGAACATCCTTAAAACTCATAATATAATCATTATTGTGTAATTTTTATTATAAAACTCATAATGATTACGGTCCCTGGTTAAATTTTATAATATAAGCCATTTTATTTTGTGAATAATTACAATTTTGCCCCAAAGCAAAAAAATTACTAAAACAATTTAGGTTGAGTAACTTTTCTACAAATAACCGGAGTACAACTTTAACCACAGATACTGTCATATAAATTTGACATTCACAACTATGGTAAGGCCTTAAAATTATGTTAAAATGAGATAAGTTAGCAGGTCTTAATGTTTTATAATAACAATTTTTAGCAACAAGTTGATTTATTATTTTAAAATTATAAATTGTAATTAAATTATTCAAAAAAAAAAATTACAATATCTGAAAAATACATAGATCCTACAATTAAACAAAACTGAGATTTTCGAATAAATTTTCCATGAGTTTTTTTTTTTTTAATATTTAACAAAAAATAAATCATTCAAGAGAATTTATTTTATAAATAAATAAAAACATTTCAATGTTAATAGTCAAGGAACAGTAAATGTCCATTTAACCATTATTTGTTGTGTTTCGTTGTTTTCTTCTCTCTGTTAACCCTGATGCTGTCAGAGTGTTAGATTTATTATGTCAAGGTGGTTACAGAAGAGAAACAAAAAAAAAAAACAGTGAAATTACAATCAACTAACAGACGACATTCTAACAAGTTGTTTAACAATAACAAGCAATTTTTATGTATGAGTGTGGAATCTACCCACGTGACGTAAGTACTTCATTGTGTATTAGTTAATTGTTAGTCAGGTTGGTCTTAAGGGCAGGCATATGTGTGCAGAGAAAAAAAAATATACAATCATAAACGAACGTTAGCCCAGCATATCGCACACCTAGTTCAAAAGTGACTCAACTCAAAATTTTTAATTTTTTAGAAATCGAAAAAAAATATTTGCAACTTTATACCAAATGAAACATAAAGAAAGACATAACTGTTTTTTTAGCAACAGTTAACAACAAGAAAATACACTGATATTTTTTCATAGATAAACAAATGTGTTGTGCATAGTTTAAGAATATAAACCCGAAAAACTAAAATTTTGAGTTGAGTCACTTTTGAACTAGTTGTGCGACATTTGGTCAGGAAATTTTAAAATATATTGTTTATCGTACAAAAATGTAAATTTTTATTAAACAAAACATTAATGGTGCATACACTTGAAATATAATTATTTAAATAATTTACTATCAGCAAGATTTCGGTTAAATTTCAGCTAAAAACCTAACCAACAAAAACAGTGTTAAAATGCATTACCAGACTATTTATTTGCTACATTACTTTTGTTTGCTATGTCCCAAAAGTAATAACTACACACAATAAAATCGTTGCCAAGTAACTGGGAGCATTTCAACTAATAAAGTTTATTATTCACAAAAGTTATGCGGTAACTAATAACATTTTAACAAGTTTTTACTTGTTTCTGCTTAATTATTGAATAATTTATGTAAAAAAAACTTTTTTAGTTGAAATGTTTCTAGTTACTTGGCAACGATTTTTGTGTGTGTATATAAATAAAAAAAATTAATTTAATTTTGATTGATTTAATTTTAGAAAATTATTTGATTTATACTAAGTTTTCTGCAAAAATAATATAACAGTTTTTACCAAAATAAAATACTTGGCAAAAAAAAAAAAAAGCTTAAAAGAAGCGTCCTTGTGCATTTCTATTGTATCCATTTAAATTTTCATTCCATAGTGCAATGAAAGGGAAAACAGATATAATAAAAACCTACACAAACATAAAACACTATTATACTCAAAAAAATATTACACTCAAAAAAAAAAATAAGATAGTAAATCATTTCATCAAATTTGTTATACTAATTCAGCACTCAACAGCTTTGAGATAATGTTTTACTAATATTTTGCTAACGTTTTACTAATTTAGTTTGCTTAATAAATTGTGCTGATGAGCACATTAATTGAGGGGACGACAACCAGATTGAAAAATATACGCAGAATAAAGCAAGTGTAGCGGCATGTCAAGATCTAGTAGTGACGAGGAAAATGATACTAAAAAGTACAACTCTTGTAAGACATAAAAAAATCAACCATGGAAGATGTTGGTGTTTTTCTTTTCATACATTAAAAAATTGTGGATGAAGCTTAATTAAAATTTGTGTTGTCACCGGGTTGGGAAAGTAATTGTTTATTAATTAAATTAAAGACAAAATCATTTATTTAAATTTGAAACATATTAAATGTGTATTTGTAAACTAAATGTTTATAATGAATACTACACAGTACAACACATGATTTTGGGAATCAATTCTGAAATTTGGACGTGAAAGTAGCAAAATAAAGTTTATAAAGAAAAAAAAAACATCATATTTGAGGATTTGTAATCCAGTTATTGAGCAAAAAAGGTGAAAAATGGGTAAAAAAAATAAAATAAAAATAGGAATCGGAGTTTTTATTTTCATGCAAAATAAATTTTATAAGTCCAACGTAGTTGTGGATTTTGTAATCCAGTTATTGAGCCAAAAAGGGGAAAAATTGGCATTTTTGCGATTTTTAAGGCACCGGGTAGGATTGTTCGCATTTTTTTCTTCTATTCAATATCCACAACTTTGCTTCAGACACAAAAGAGATACTCCGTACTGTATACCGAGATATAACCGTGCTAAAATATAGAAAAAGTCCTAAAAATCCGCCTTGAATTATTACTGTAGCCAACTTGACAAAACGAATGATGCAGAAGTTCTTAAAGAAGCAAAAAAAAAAAATCATGATAATGCTTTACTGATAAAAAGCAAATTAATGCATTCAAATTAAAATTAAATTTAATAAAAATTAAACAATTAGATGCTTTTAATATTCAATCGCAAGATTGCATTGGCTCAACGATTTTCATAGTTTCACAAGTAAAATTCTCGAAAAAAGCAACCGGAATATTTGCAACGCCACAGAGTTGCATATTTTCACGTTTGCACTCGTGATTACAGTGTTGCCAAAATTTAAAACTTTTTTTTAATTTTACTAATAATTATGTGCCTAAAATTAAATTCAACGTAATTAAATTGCAGTTTGCTTGTCAGACTGCTTGAATTGAAAAAAAAAAAATATTATAAAAATATTGCCTAAGCTGATTTGTTCAGCTAAAAAGTAAAGGGCGATTTTTAAAGAGCTTTCTGATTTGATTAAAAAAAAAACACATAAAATTTACAGCAATGTATGAAATCTTTATTTGAGTCGATAGAACGATCTGTATAATTCAATGTTTAAAGATGATTCCATGTAAATGTTGACCGCGGCTACGCTGGGTCCAATTTTGGCATACTCTCTCAAACATATCGGCCGGTATCTCACGAATAAATTCTTCAATATTGGCTCACAGTGCATCAACCGTTGCAGGCTTGTCACTATAGACATTAGCTTTAACATAGCCCCAAAAAATGGTCTAAAGACGTTTAATCGCACGATCAAGGCGGCCAATTGACCGGCACCAAATGTGAAATAAACTGTTTACCAAACTCTTCTTTCACCGTCTTGGTGAAACAACATATCACCTAAGTCCAGCTCTTCCATTTTGGGCAAAAAAAATATTTGTAATCATCGCACGGTAGCGTTCGCTATTCTCAGTAACGTTCATTCTTTGTCTTCTTTGAAAAAGTACGGTCCAATGATGCCACCTGCCCATAATCCACTCCAATCAGTGCATTTTTCGGGATGAATTGCCAGTTTTTCCAATGCTTAGCTGAGCTGCCAAAAACAGTGTTGCCAAAAAGAAAGTTGCTAAAAAATCACCCTCAGCCGCAACTAACCGTTTGCTTCGGCGGCGGCTCGACTTCCAAAGTCGGCGGAGGTAGTGCAGCGAATTTGCGCCACTCAACTTGTATCTCTGCACATGAGTCTAGGAAAAACAAAATGTTTTTAATTAATATTAGAGAGTTCCCCTCGGGATACCTTCCTTTTGAGTGTAGGCGTTCATTCATGAATTCATTAAAGTTTTTATTTGTTTTTTTCTATCTTTTCCATACACCTGGCTATATTTAAATACAGTATCATTATCATTGAAGAATAGAGTAAAACAGAAGCCCTACATTTAACCTACAAATAAAGTCTTAATTAAAGCAATTTTTTCTCAACTTTAAGTTGTTTGTTCAACTACTTAAGGTATGTAATATGACATACCTTAAGTATACCTAAATATACATATATACATGATGTAAACTTAAATTTTGCTAGAGCAAAAAATTTAATTAAAATCCTAAACTAAATATTAAAGTTTAAAACAAAAACCCTTAAAATGTTAAAACCAATTTTATGTTAGTTATGCTGAGGGTCATAAGAAGAAAACTTCTTAAAAACGATATAATTATAAATTTTATTTTCTTTAGTAATAAAAACGGACACAGTTTTTGCACAGCTGAACGTAAGTTACACGTAGAGTTAATATAAATGTGTTGAGTGTTGCGACTCCACTCGTTTTCTTTTTCATTCCATATAGTTCCATTCTATTATCGGAGTGATTAAATTTGCATTTTCACATACGTATTTGGGTAAACAATTAATTAAGACATTCTGTGGCTGTTTCAGAAAAAATTAATCTCTCGGGATCTTTCTTGGACCTAGCCTATTTGTATTATGAGAGTTCCTTAATGCTCCTGTGAAGTAGAAAAGTTTAGTAAACATCTTGTAAATCAAGTATACTATTTTTCAGCAAAATTTTTTGCTGACATTATGCTTTAAGATAAAATGTTAGTTATACTTTTTCAGCACTTTTACTGTTTCGAGCAAATGTTTTACTAATATTTAACTAATGTTTCACTAATTTATTTTGCTAAACAAATTGTGCTGATAAGCACATTAAAAGTGCGGACGACAACCAGGTGAAAGATTTACGCAGAACGAGGTAGATGTTCTGGCATGTCAAGATGTAGTAGAGACGAGGAACATGATGATACATAATAAAACAAAAGGACGCCAGCAATGTGTATGTAGTGTGCATATATATTGCGGAATGAGAAAACTTAAATTTTGTGTTGTCACCGGCTTGTCAAAGTAATTAATTAAATGTAATGTATGTAGTATCCTAGCAAAAACATGGTAATGAGTACTTATTAGTTTATACATTACTTTGTATTGAGTACTTATTACCTCCTGCATTACATTTCGAACAATGCCTAATTTAAATATAATTTAATATAATTTGATGATGCTCCACATAAATTTCACGGTGTTTTGAACACGTGTTTATCTATGTGTATACAAAATGTAAAAAATGTTGAAAGGGGATTTTTTTCAAAACATAATTTTGAATACCAAATTTACCAAAATCGGAGACTATCGAGAAACAAATTGTTGAAATAAAATGTAAATGCTTATATCTCTAATGCCATGCACTAAAAGGGTCAACTGTTAGTTACGATGTATACGCTTTAACCATTGATATGATGTAGTAGCATAAAATTGTATCTATGTTTATGGTGACCACACACATACATGCAATCCATGTTTGACATTGATGTAAGTTGATTGAAGTAGGTGTGTATTAAGGTATCCATATATTACGCAATATTATTGCGCAACTTTTGCTATTGTGCAAAATATTACCTGTGTGTATGTCATATTGGAAGGTTATACAATATATTGGAACAAAACAAAAATGTTTTGATTCTTATTGTGCAACCAAGAAATGTGAAAAATATTTCTAGTATGTTGGCGACATTGCGCAGTTTTTATATCCCACCACAACAGAATAAACATTTGACATTGGTTTGGTCAGTTTTGCAAATGTTTATACCATACAAAGGTACTTCAATAAATATTTATAATTTTGACATGCTTGTAACGTTACAATTTACATAGGATATCAAACGTTATCATAGAAAAGGATACTTACTACATGTTGACGATGTGGGTGATACCTTTTAGGTTTATTTGATGATAATTGGGGATTTTATATTCGAAAATAAATATTGTGTTACAATACAAAACTGATTAATTTCTGATACTTATTCAAAAACATTTGTATACAAATTCACAGAAATTCTTGTAATACGATTTCCTTGAAAACAGAAACCCCAACTTGATATGAGAATATTTTGAAGTTTATTATAGCATGCATTCACTTGTACGATGTTGTTGGTTTTGACCAAAAACGTACTTGTGCCTTTAAGCATTAACTGATAATATATGTTAGGTCATTTCCATTAGGACGTTTGTGTTATTTTGCGGTTTTAGTGTATTTAGGATTGTTACACAGGGGATTGATTATGTTAACATGTTGTTTAGTAAAGGAATACAACCTTTTGAAATGTTTTAATTTATAACAACATTTCTAAATTTAGAAAATTTTGAAATGGTTGCAAATAACTGTAGTTTTGATAGCAACTGTGTACAAATTATATTTTATTTTCAGCCTTTCATGACCAAACTTAAACTTCTAGAAAGTTTGCATTTTTTTTTGCGAATTAGTGTTTATCAACCAAATATTTCTAAAGCAAAGTGTCACAAAAAATATTTTGTTTATCGCGTTCTATGAAAATATCCATGGGATATATACACATATCCCACTAGTTGTTAACAATCAAAATTAGTGAACAAATACCTCACATAAGTAATTGCGAACTATGTGTCGAGTTTATTTATATTATCTTGTTTACGTCGTATAACACATGGTAACACGAATATGTCAAAATTTTAAAAATAGCTTGAGTCGCAAATCGAGTTTTGACTGTAGTCATAAAATATACTTTTTATACTATATTTCAAAATTATGAAGGGACAAAAAACTTGAACACCAGATTTTGAATTAGAAGATAAAAATCTATAAACATTTTTTTTTTTTTTCAAATAAAATCAAACAAAAATTGCTTAAATTTCTATAAGAACAAAAAAATAAAAAAAAAAACTGAACAAAAAGTTTCTCTTTTTTCAACTTTGACGATCAATTTGATATATATGTACCATGTTCTAAAGGGTGTTTTTATACAGGCATATAACTTTAAGTTGGTTTGGCATTTCAATATTAATAGACTAACACCTGAACAACGCTTCAAAATTGTGCAAATTTATTTTGAAAATCATAGTTCTGTTTGAAATACGTATAGCGCACTGCGTCCAGTCAACGGTCAACATAATCATCCATTAGAGGAATTAATTCGATTAACTATGGAAATTTTTTCGCACCACGTTGCATTAAGAAAAACTGACTGTTTGGTGTGCTTTATAGGCTGGTGGAATCATTGCTCCATACTTCTTTAAAAACGATGCTGGTCAGAACGTTACAGTCAATGGTGACCGCTATAGAGCCATGATTACTGACTTTTTCGTTCATCAATTGAACATGTGCAGGAGCTGTGGTTTCAACAAGACAACGCAACATGTCACACAGCTCGTGCCACAATTAATTTATTGAAGAAAACGTTTGGTAACCGCATAGTTTGACATATCGGACCCGTGAAGTGCGATTTAACGCCGCTGGACTATTTTCTGTGGGGATATATGAAGTTGCTAGTCTACGCCGATACGCCCGAAACGCTTGACCACTTGGAGGACAGCTTTTGCAGCATTATTGCCAATATACGGCCACAAATGTTGGAAATGTTCATCGAAAATTGAACCTCCAGATTAGACTACGTCCGAGCCAGCTGTGGTGGTCATATGCCAGAAGTCATATTTTAATTATAATGCCAGAAGATTGTCTTCCCGGGAATTTCCGGGAAATTTATATTTTTTTCCAGGAATCCCGGGAAATCAAAAAGTCTGGGAATTCGAGCAGAATTATTAATGAAGTTGAAAATCACAATATGCTAAATTTAGGTAACCTAAATTTTGAAAGAACTTAATTTAAGTAGCCAGTTGTAGTTAAATTAACCAAGAATTAAACGAAATCAATAGAATTTTTAAGCTAGTTAAAACAAACAAAAAATAAAAAATTCTGCTAAAAAGATATTTCCGGATCTGACCAGAGGCAAATCCATATCTATAAGCGGGAATAAACAGGACTTAATAAAGCTGAACGATTTTTGATCCATTTTACAATCTCTCTAAGTTTCCGAGATAAAGCTTATTTAGTGATTATAAAATAAAAAGTGATACTAATAGCGGAGACAAAAAAGAATAACAGTTTACACACAATTGTGGTTTGCATAATAGTTTGCTCACAATTCTGGCAAAATTTGTAAATTTGAGAATCACTGATTACAAAATTTTCTCTCGAAAAATTAGTTCAAATACGAATGCAAATTTTTGTTGAGGTAAAATAAGATAACTTATAACTTTAGCTAAATAACTGATATTATCGCTGTGACGTCCCATCTAAGGTGCGGAGGTGTTCTCTGAACACCCTAAACTATTTTAAAAATCATGTAAATTTTTTATTTCTATAATTTTTCCTAAAGTTCAAAAATATTTCAGCAACATACTACATATACACCATTTATTCATTGTTTTAATCTATATACAATTATGTTTGTATATTTTTTTTATTCACTGTGTTCAAACTGTTAAAAGAACCAAAACAGCATTAGCACATGCAACAAAAAACGAATACAATAATTTTCTAAACTACGTGATCAACATTGATACTAGTAATTCAAACTAGAATGTATGGAGATGTTCAATAACAGGCAGAGAACAAATTTTCTATACATAATGAAATGTATATTTAGAAAGTTGCAAAATAAATACACGTTAAAATTGTTCAACATGACGTATTGAACCATCTTAAAAGTTTTAAAGACAACATTATTGCAGAAACATACACAATTAAATGCAAAAACATGTGTACCAAATTACGTAATCAACATTGCTGCTAGAAATTCAACAACAAATGTATGCAAGCTGTTCAATATGCCAATTGAACCAATTGGCTGAGCAAAATTAATTGTTTAGCAGCAAAGTTGAAAAGAAAATATATGCTAAAATTGTTCAATTTTTGTATTGAACCACTATTAAAAGTATTAGATACACAACATTTTGCTGTCTATCCCTAGTGATGCCAATTGTAGGGAAAATTCCCTTTTTGTAGGGAAGTTAACAAAAATATATGCATTTTTATTCAAAAATACAAAACAAATGATAATAAATGCCCAAAAATATTAATTTTACTTACAAATTGCCTGCGTGGATAGAAAAAATGTTGTATACAATTTTAATATTTTTCGAAACAAAATTTTTTGTAAAATTTAGAGACTTTGCAGGTTTTAATGCAGTGCTTTCACAATTATTAGGTCTCTGCATGAAATTAGTCCATTTTTCTATTTGGCCGAATAACTAGATTGATTTTTTTGGTTAATGAAGAAATGGTATTTTCTTTAAGAAAAGGGAAAAATAATTTGATGGAATGTTTTAAACGTACAATATTATTTTCTTTAAGAAAAGAGAAATTAATTTGATGCAATATTTTTAAAAAGGTCAACTTAACTAGGGCTCAAATTGAATAACGTACACCGGTCGACACGATTTTTGGGTCTGACTACTAAATGACAAATTTTGCTTTCTTTTATGTTACAAATAAAGGGAAACATATTTTTTTTTTTTTTTATCAACGTTTGCTTTTTGAACAAAGTGATTCCTACTGCTGAACGTAAAATCTCGAAAATCTTCATATAAACGTAAAACAGCAAAAGCAAACATTTAAAGCTTGGAATGGGTATTTTGGCGTTTTTCGATGTCTAGAATCAGAATTTCGACATTAAAACATAAACCCAGGAAAAAAATATTATTTTGTCGACCGGTGTTATTTTTGGTATTCGTAATATATAACTTTCATTATTATAATTCATTCGATGTTATTCATCTAATGTATTTGATGTTATTAAATAAATTAGTCTAGTTTGAACTACACATATGCATTGATAATCAATCAGAATTACATATTTAATGTTTCTTTTTTATTTTTGTTAAATTCAATTTATAAATCCTATAGGAAAAATTTAGGGAACATTTTTTTGAGTGTAGTGAAAAAATTAAATTTTTATAGCAAATGTAGGGAATTTTCAAAATATCGAATACGACAGAGGCAGTTCGCAAAAAGGCAGAAATTCAGATTAGAAAACCCGAAGTATTGAGCTGGTTTATAAATAAAAAAGTAAAATTTATAACAAAAATGCCAATCTCAAAATCAAAAAGATTAAAAACACAAAAAAAAAGTTTATAGAAAAAAAAATGAAAATGTGGAGAACACCCCGTTGAAAACTTCACAGCACGTCCCTGTATTATCGGTAACAGCAGAAAATATTAGCTCAACTGAATTGGAACCCATTTAACAGAACTATTTCAGAACAGAACATTTCTGAACTATAATTTTTTTTAATGTACAGACGCCTAGTAAGTTTTTTTTTAGCTTGTATTTGTGAAAATCTTTCTTCTTCAAATCACTCATGGTGTCTTAGATATCACAAGGTGTCTACAATTTGTCAATTGATCACCTCCTATGACAACTACACGCTAAAGTGACCGGTATATTTTATATAAACAGGCCTACCCCGAAACTCTCGAAATTTAAGCAATTATCTAAAATCAATAGTTTTAAAATCTGCTAATTTTTAGTAAATTTGTTAAACTGCTTCCATTGTTAAATTTTCCTTGATTTTTAATATTCTCTCCATCATTCAACTACTATACTATAATCTTTTTTATGCCGTACAAAAAAGTAATTTTAATATTAAATATCATTTTAAAAATTGTATTGCATTCCATAGTATTTAATTTACTTTTGGTTGTAAATGTAATTTTATTTTGAGCAGTTAATAAAAATCATACTTCTACAACTTGTTAAATGTCAGTTTATATTCAACATTATAAACCACAAACAGAAAACTCAGAAAATGCACAAAAAAGTTAAAGCTCATAATGTAATAACAGCGTAGACACTCAAATAAATAAATCAGTAATATTTTGTTAATCAGTATAACTTAATTTTAAAAATTCTAAGCGTCCGGCCTAACGGTTCGGCCAGAAAATACATTTCGCCGGTATTCGGTAATTTAAAGCATTATCGACAAATTTGGCTAATGGGAAAAGGTTTATTATGCTGATTAGATGCCATTTTGAGTGTAAAATTTAAAGAAAAGTCCGTACACGCAGAAAAAAGAGCACCATGTTATGATAGTTTAAGAGCATCATGTTATGGTTGAAACACGTAACAACTATAGTATGATCCTCATATTCATATTACGATTCTCGATGATGACAAAATCGTCCTTAGTAATAATAATATTATTAGTCAGAATCATGTTTATGATTGTTATTATCATAACATGCGTGTATTCACTCTTCGACCTCTGAAAGTTCGACTAAATCGAAAATACTTCGGCGGCCGAACATTTAACTTCGGCTTTTTTCCTTAAATTTTATACACAAAATCAGTGATTGCACAGACAATTTCATATAGACGCAATCGAACAAATAAAAACATAACAAATATTACATTATTCAAAAAAAAACAAGATTCACTGACGAAGGTTCAATACCAGAAACTGCGCAGTGTGGTTCAGAAAATTGAAAATCTACAATGTAGTTATGATTTTTAGAAAATACACTCATTCTTCTCTACCACGCCTTTCACAATTAACAGTTAATAAAATTGCATATTAATTATAGTATTAATTGCAATTGTCTGAAAAAGACGTTTTAATTCAAACTCAAACAAAATCGAATTAAATCTGCTCAAAAAACATGTTTCCAATACCAAAATTTATATTTATTGTCTCTGATACCAAAAAACCGACCAAATACAGTTTTGTTTGTCCGAACTGTTCAGTCGGACACTACAAGTTTTAAATAAAATCTACACAATGTAAGCAAATATTTGCTTTATTTTATTCGTATAATAATAGTTTGTTTTTAAATATTCATTAACAAAACTCTCATATTTTTGTATATTTTCTTTTAATCGATAGATGTTGCCACTAACTTTTGTATACACATAAAATTTATGTCGAATATTGAAAGAGAACAGCAAATAATGGTAGCTATTAGAGTTGTCACTTTCAACATTCACCTTAGTTTTCGAACATCATAATATCTCGCATGCTACCAAATTTTGCAATTTTTATTTCTGATTTTTGAAGACTTGTGGATTGCTAAGACGGTCCAACAATAAAAAGTTTAAACATTTTGCTTAATTTGGCAGTAAATGCGATTCAAAAATGAGAATGGTACAAGTGAGAATGGTACAAGTGAGAATAGGAATCCATATGATTTAGGGTATTCGGGTTTGGTTTTGTTCGAGTAAAAGAGTAATTCGGTTTTAAGGTTTTCAACTTACTCGATTAACCGAGTAAGATTTTAAAATTACTCGAGTAACTCTAATAATTTCAATAATTTCATTTCATTAATTTTCCTTGAAAAGACAAAATGCCACACAAAAAATTTAAAATTATTAGTTCCGAAATGTGTTTCTATCAAAGTTAGGAAATTAATTAAAAATTAAAAAGAAATTACATTTTTTTCTTTCATTTTTGTGAAGTTCGACTTTAAGCATTTTTTGCAAATATCAATAATTAAAATGGCATGCCTTGGAAATATATAAAAACGATTATACTACTTTTCGCCGTCGTTAAAAAAATTGCCATACCGAATTCGTTGAAGTTTGGAAAACAAATTTTTGTTCGAATTTATTATTTTTTTTTAAATTGATAATTTTTTATTTATGTGATGAAGTTAAATATAGATTCGCATGAAAGAAACTAGTGAATGGCCCAAAACGAGATGACGATAAATTAAGTTCAATTCGATTCTTGTAAAAAATGTTAACACGATCTAATAGTTTTGCTATTGTTGCGATTTTTCTATTTTTTATTAAATATTTAGATATATAAAAATTTTGCCTAACTTTAGGAAATATGAACTTTTGGTATTAAATTGGTTATAGTTCCGAAGTCTGCATAAAATAACCTTGCTTTTATGTACAATAATGTCAAAGCACAAAACGAATGTGTGGAACGTTTTTTCTCCAAAATGACCAAAGAATGATATTTTTCTCTCCGTACAGAATTGCTCATAGCGTTCTGACACGTAAAAAGTTTATACCCCTGTTTAAAAAGTATCATAATTAAATAAAAAATAACTGCCACATTGCTTACTATTTTCTAAAGAATAATTTTTTTTTTTAAATACGAAGCAAGTTATTTATTTTTTTTTTTGATAAAATATAAACTGAAATAGAATATATTTTGATTTATTCGATTAACTTCATTAACCGGCCAAATTTGCTCGAGTTATTCGCTACTCGAACTTGGCAGTTTTAATTTATTCGAACAATTAATTGATTAAAATTTATCGATTAATCGAGTATCGGTTAACTGATTGAATACTCTACTATGAATATTATTTGCACAAGTATTTCGACCACCACTTTATCTCTCGTTTTTGTTTTTTGAAAACGATTGTTTTATAAAAACGGCACTGTTAGATAATTCAAACATTTTCTACTTAAATATGCACCAGCTTCGGTATCGGGAAAAAATGGGATGGTAATTACAAATGTTTCCAAACAAACCCATTGATTTAGGTTATATGAATGTTTGATGTTTTGCAGGGGATTGTCACTTCTTTCAAAACGTGTTCTGATAATGGGAACCTAGAAAATTACCGAAATAGATCCATCAACACATCAGTTAATAAATTTGAAACAAAAACTCTATAGATTTTTTGTTAGGACAATATCCCAATAAAGAAATATAGAGTAAGGCCTCGAACTTGAACAATTTTTCAGGTCGAAAAAACATAATTTTTATTTTCAATAAAAATTATATCAAACTTGTAAAATATATTTGGTTCAAGATACACTTATGATTGTGTTTTGAAATAATTTAAACGATTACTCTTACTCACTAATTAAGTGTACCAATTTTGAATTCAAGACCTTAATTAAGTTTCACTTTTCAATATTTTTTTAGTTCAAAAAAAAAAAAAAATATTGCACTTATACAATCTTAATTGACTTAAAAATTTTCCTGAAAATTTACGTTTGGTGTTTCAAGGTACACCACCACATTTTTTTCCCCCAACTATTTTACTTATGGACCTACATCTATATCAAACATGGGCGCAAGGGTAAATAAAACACTATCTGGAATATAATATTTTCAAAATATGCAAAATGTATTAAAAAAAAAATGCATCGTTTCAAGGTACACTCGTTTCAAGGTACACCTCTCTCATCTCTATTATAGAAAATATGTAGAACATTTTTACCGACATATTTTTTTGGGCTTACAGATGAATTTCACTGTTGTAATATTATTATAGCAATTGGGAATAAATAAATTACAATTTTAATGATTTAATATAAAACTTATATAAAGCATATTTATCTGTTATAAATGGTAAATGAAAAATTATATAAATTCATTTTTGCAATTACATCTTTAATTAACTGGAAATTAAAATATTTTAAATTTAATTGTTGTCATTTCTTTATTAAATATTTATTGATTTCATTTATAAGATATTAATTAAATAGTTATGTATATTTAATACAATTAATTGTTGACACTTTGTTATGTCTCAAGACATTTATTCAATTAAACTATACTATAGTTAAGAATAAATAGACAAAAGGTCAGTTATAAGCAAATAAGAGTGTTACAATGGGTCAATTCGAGTCATTTACACCCATCACAATTATTATATTTTATTTTATATTTACGTTTAAAATGACTTTTCTCCATTCCCTCATTTGATGATACAACGGTAGGAAGGACATGTTAAGAAACCACCCCTATCTAAAAAACACAGTGCAACAGTGAAAAAAATGCATGGACTCTACAGTAGAGGTTCGATTGTACTACCAAAGGTTAGTAAAACCAAGTACTCGGTTTTGCCAGTTTGACTACCAATTTTTTTTTTATGAACCTCAAAATGTTTTGAAAATCAGTGCACCACTCAAAAAAGGCGTAATCAGTTTTTGGCCAACAGCTAATTCACACTTAATGATAAAGCTTAATTTGCCAATAATGTAGTGAAGAGCAGAGAAACAAGCCGACCCTAACCGTTTTACCTACGGCGGCGGCGACGTTTAGGTTAAAAAACCGGCGGCTGCTGAATTGTCTTATAATGCTGTTTTTAAAAATAACTGATAAAATCTATATTTTTCATCAGTGTATCAATTATGTATCTTTTTTACGACACACGACAATGAAATGACACCTAGATCATTATGGCTTCGGGGATTTAACTAATTGTGTTTATTCATCTCATGGCTTATAAATGTCATATGAAACCGATGCAACAAAATTTTTTACATTTACGCTGTTAAAACGAGAATGATTTAGGTGTCATTTCATTGTCGTGTGTCATAAAAAAGATACACAATTGATACCCTGATCTATTTTCAACAAAAAAAAAAACATGCACAAGTTATTAAGTATAAAGATTTAATTAAATCATTAAATTTATTTAAAGATAAAAAAAAAAACAGATTATAATTAATTTTTTTTTTTTAAATTGATTTCATTTGAAATCATTTGAAGGGCTTATTGTAAAAACTTGATAAGCCACATTTTATTTTAAGTTTTTTTTTGCATTTTAAAAAGATGCAAAAAATATAATTTTTGCAGGACAATTATACTCTCGGTACTTGCAATAAGTGTTTAAGAAAGACTTCCATTAAATATTAATCAATCCATGTCTAGAATACAGCGAAAATCCATAAAACAATAAATGTGGCTTATCAAGTTTTTACAATAAGCCCTTCATTTAATGCATGTTAAAGCAACCAATGGGTTTTCAGAACTTTTACCAAATTAACAACAATTGGTATGAACGTTACCTTTTACTAAACAAATACTCTTACAAAGCTTAAGAGTTTTGCCCATTCTGGCTCCCGAAATGTAATCTCTTAAAAATCAAAGTTTTTCAGAAAAATCTGCGAATATTCAATTACATTATGCATGCATCGTTAGAAGTGTTTGAGGTATACGCATAACTAAGGCATCATATGAAAGGTAATGCACGTTATAATTATATGCAACTTGATTTTTATTTTCAAAAGGTTAAAACTAATTTTTAAGATCAAAAATTTGGAAAGCTATATTTCAAAATGCGACAAAAATGGCGGCGCAAATAAGCCGATGCGAGCCGATTAAAACGGCGGCAGCTGAAAATTGAAAAAAAATCGGCGGCGCGCAGCCGGTTTTGCTCCGATCGGCTTGTTTCTCTGGTAAAGAGTCTATGGAACAAATTTTATAAACATTTTATGAGCAAAATATAATTTTTTCCTGCACTTTTTTGAAAAAATATAGGAGAAAATTATTTTTTTTTTTTGCTTTTTTTTTAGCATAACTTACAGGGACTCATAATTTTTCACTAATAATATATGACAAAATTGTAGCCATTGTAAATCTGAACAACTTTTGTGAACATATCAATACAATCTGAATGTGTCTAGGCATCCGAAAAAGTTTACAAAGACCACTTTGTACCTTATAAATAGTCGTTTTTGACTAGACTACTCTTTTATTACATTTTTGTTTACTTTCTTCAATAAAAAAAAGTAAATAAAAATGCAAAAAAAAATTGGTAGTCAAACTGGCCAAACCTAGTACAGCGTTTTACTAACCTTTGGTAGTACAATCGAACCTATACTGTCGAGTCCGTGCATTTTTCCAAAAGTCTTCATTTGTTGCACTGTCAAATCAATGAAAGTTTCAATTTATTAGACTGAAGTTAATGTATCGGAACTAAACGCCCATTTTTCAATATATTTTATTGGTGATGTTCATTTAAAGGGAAATAAGTAGATAGGAACTTTAGACCTTCCGTGAAAAAGTTTGGCAAAACTGCACTTTATGAGGCGTTTCTCAAAAAAAATTTAAAAAATATTTCATCCTCTGAAATTAAAAAAGAAAATTTTTTTCGAACTTTGGTTTTGCGACCGGTGCCCCTGTTATCCCCCAAGACCCAAAAACCGGTATGCGTAGAAACATATAAGTGTGGGTACTCAAAAGAAAGGAAATTTCCTCAAGATTTCAAAAATTATATTCATTTTATGATCCGTGAAACCTAGCGCTTTCTAGAGCTATTTCTGTAAAATTTTACATGAAAATAGGATTTTTAAGTTGCTATAGTTGCACACAGAAAACAATTTCGTTGCTCCAACCGAATTTTTTGCCAACCGAATTTTTGTAGTTACATGAACTATCTAAAATTAGATTTGTATTTCGATTGTTGTATCCAACTTTGGTTTTGAATAATTGAATCATTTTATTGTCCAAATCGAATTTGAAAATGGATTAGTTGATTCAATTGAATTTATTTGGTGGGGCTTATCAAATTGTTTTAAATAATACACTGTTTCCAAGTAATTTTTAAAATTATTTTTAATTTCTTTTTTTTTGTATTAAGAATGATACATAAATTTTGTAAACAAGTGATTTAACTTAATTAACAAAATTTCTGATAAAATAAGAGCATTTTGCTATAGAAACACATCATATTCTTATACGTTTTCCTTGAACAATTTACGTAACTTTAATTTTCGTATAAAGAATCCGAGATTTTGATGTATTGACCCTATAAAATAGAGGTTTTTAATCGAAACCAGATTTAGAAATTGAATAATTTTTATAAGGAAAAATACATTAAATTCGGAATATTTTCTGGAAAACAACTTTTTTTATAAATAAAATTTTGCGGAATCTGATTCTGCATAAGAGAAAAATCTTCAGACTCTTTTTTGGGATATGAATCAATTTTTCAATAAAAATGTTTTCTTCTTCTTCTTCCTGTAAAGAGACTAACTAAAATTCCGGGACATTTTTCATTAAAATAGCTTCAAAATTTCAGGCAACTTTCCTGGAAAATAATTAAATTTAAAGGCATTTTGTACATAAGAAAAGTATTTTTTTATATGTAAAAGCAATATTTTTATTCTGATGGACTTCTAACTAAAACTTGATCTATTCTTTGCAACGTTCACCCACATTTCAGTTTTAGAATAGCGGTATTGGTTAATCATTTCAAAACTAAAACCAATATGCACTTTTTAAAACAATGATGTATTGAATGTGTATTTGTCTAAATATTTTACTGTGTTAAGTTTTCTAGTTTTGCAGCTCAAATCCGATACATATTCCCTACACCGTTATAAAACCTTTACGATACCAAAACAGAAATTTATAACGATTTTGATCATATACTTTGAATGCGAACCGAAAACATAGCAGACTAAATACTTTAAAATTTGAGGGAAATTAGCATTTATGTTATCCTGGCTTTAACACTTTCATATGGTGTTTAGACTCGACATGATAAACCAATACTGTTATTTCAAACAGAAACAGTAAAAATACTTGTTTGTGCTTTGTGGGATGTGGGATCCACAAAAACTACCGCAGAAAAAAATGTATGTTTGCATCTTAAATAAATAATAATTGTATAAAAGTTTCAAAATGGTTAATGCATCTTCGAATAATATTTATTTTATATAAACTACCTTTGCGAAAATTCTGTGGCCAAACGGAATTGGCATATTTATTTTTCCGGAAGTCCTGCCAGAAATTCTTTTCGATTATCGCCTTCATAAAGGTACGTTCAGATTAGTCAAATATTTGACAAAAAACATGAAATATTTCTTTGCCTTAATCTGAACACAAAATATTTTTGTGTGTCACACAGCAAATCAGCTGATTTTGGTCAAACAAAATTATTTGCATTCAAATAAATATTTGACAAACATAACCATAGTGTGAACACTAGATATCAACTATTTTATTCTGATTTGAGCAAATATTTATTTGATCTTACAAAAAAAATGTAAGAACAAACAATGGCAAATAACAGGTGGTGAAATCGTCAATTATAAATTTTTTTAATAAATTTTTTTAAAAAAAGGCTCTATAAAAAAACTGAATTGTGTTGTCGTACGTGAAAATAAAAATGTAATCACTCCGATAACAAAATGGAACATTGGTCTAAAATGGAACGATATGGAATGAAACGGGGAATGATTGGAATCGCAACACTGTACACATTTGTGTTGTCGGTAGCGAGCCTTTCGTTAATGTTTGCAAAAATGTTGTCCGTTTTGCGATATCATGCTTAGTTTTCGAGATACAAGCCATTTTACAAAATAGCGATGTTTTAAAATGTCCAGTATCTCCAAAACTAAGCGAGATAGACCAAAACGGACAAAATTTTTGCTCCACAGGAGTATTAATATACTCTTATAACATAAATAGGCTAGGTCCGAGAGAGATCCCGAGTGATCAATTTTTTAAAAAACAGTTAGTTTTTCGATTAAATAAATCTAAGTTTTTTTACACTTTGATTAAATAAATATTTAATACAAATATTTGTTTCAATCTGAACGCTCGACAAATATTTTTTCGTTTATTTTATTTGACACTATTTGAGAGCTGTTTGAACAAACAAAAACCATCAAATATTTGATCATAGTTTGAACATAAAATAAAATAATTTTTTATTTGACACAATTGGAAGCAAATATGTAAACAAATATTTTGTTCAAATATTTGATTAATGTGAACGTACCTTAAGTTACATTGAATTTTTCTTGAATTAGTTATTTGTTCTTCATAATTTTCTTGTTTTAATTTTGTATGTACGTACATACATATATTTTTTTGTAATATTTTTTAATTTTTTCTAAGTTTAATTTTTTATATTTATTTTTGACAATTGCTATGCTACATTGTTCATTTATCATTTGAAACAAACTACTTAGGCAGAATTAGTTTGTACGTTCTGTTCTGTTACGAATCAGCTGTTTTGTTTCTGTTCAATCGAAAGTCTGTACGTCTGGTTAGTTTTCACTTTTTCGTTCTGTTCTGTTGCGGACAAATCTATTGAAAATAGAATTCAACGTTAAATGACAGCCTAAAGTGCGTATGTATTGGTTTGTTGTGAAATATTTTTCTCAATATTTGAATCAGGGATGATAAAGTTGGTACTATAGTACTTTTTATGGTACTATTTGAAGCTCAGATGTACCATGATACTAATATGACTCATTTAGTACGACTTACAAATTTTTCTATGTATGAATTTCTTGGTCCCTTTCAATAATTATTAATTTGATTTGCAGTCCCATATGAACAATGAATTAATTCGGAACCAAAAGCTGTGAATTCAATCAATGATTTCACTGAGTGCGACTGATTACAGATGATTATATTAGAGTTTTATTAATCGATTAAACCAATTATTGAATTCAATCTCTAAGGGTTATAATTATTATTAACTAATTTTGATTTTTAAAAAAGTAAATAATAAAAATCTTATAAAAATGTGAAATTGAATTTGTTTGCTACCAATCACAAGGATTGAATTCGCAAAAAACTGTGAGAAATGTAATTCAATACAGGAAGATATTAATAGCACATTCAAAAAATATTAAAAATTTGCTGAATTTAAGAAAAAAAAAAATTTAAAAAATTTTTTAAATCAATATCGGCTAATTTTTTTAGTACGCACGGCTAGTTTTTACATAGCTTTATGTACATTTTTCATGTACATTTGTATTGAAAATGAGCAAAATCGGTCCAGCGGTCCAAAAGTAATGAGTGACAAAGTTAAAGTACCTCTAAATTTTCCATACAAATTGTTGTATAATGTACTGTATATTATTAGAATACATTGTAGTGTCTAAAATATAACGTCATATTTTTCCACCAGACGCTAAGAGGTGAATAATATTTAAAATTCACCGCAAATTCTTTTTTTTCCACAAAAACTTTTTTTGACCTCAAAAAATACCCTATAAGAAATGGATGACCGAAACTAACATATGCAAATCTTGCATCTTCCTCTAACTTATGAATTTATAAATTAGAAGGAGATGCAAAATCACACGTACACAAAGTTTCCATCACTTTCTTCATATTGGCCCTAAGAAAATGATAGAAACTTTGTTCTACGCATTGATGGATATTTCCATCAGCAGTGTCGGTCATTTGACCGGTCATATGACCGTCACTGTTCTTGCTGCGTAGTTTTGTTACCTCAAAAATGGTTTTTCACGACACAATTTATTTTTTTACATCCAAAAAAGTTTTTCACCTCAACATTTTGTTTTCACCTCTTAACATATTTTTTTTTAATATATTTTTGTTGTTTCATTTGTAATTGTTCATTTTGGAGGGTACAAAGGTTTGTTTGTTAATTTATATTTAAATTTTTTTTATACTTGTGATGCCGAAAAAGTACTATTTTATATGCAGGTTGGTACTATTTTAAAATCGCATTTATCATCCCTGATTTGAATATTTTTGGTTTGAGTTTCTTTTACTTTTTAAATCAGCTGATTCCTCTCACAGAAAAAGTAATTACAAAATATTACCTACAGAACAGAACGACACAGAACGGCAACAGAAAGTAACAGCTAATGAGGCCTTTATAGTTAAGAGTGTCGATATTGTTTAAAAATAAAATTAATTTACAAATTTTTTGTTACAACCGAACATTTAAAGACTATTTGACCAACAGTCGGTAGTAAATCCTTCATAAAATAATATGAATGATGTAAATTCAAGTTTGATTTGAACTATTAGATTTTATTTTTTATAGCCAATTAGTCGGTTGAAATGTTAATTTTTTTGTTTTTAATATGATCGTTGCTATGGTATTCTTGTAACAAGATTTTTTTTTGATCAATTTGGTTGGAAACACCTCCTTCATTTTTAAATTGAAATTTAATTAGTTGTAACATTAAAATATATGTCATCTCTGGGTGTTGCATTATCCAGGAATAACCGCGTGGAGGAGATAGTAAACAATTTATAGGCTTATTGGATTGTCTCCTCAAGGCCGTCCAAAGCCCGACTTCGCTGAGGAAAGTTTTTTTGCCTTTGGTTTTCTCCTTTCCCTTCGGTTTTCTCCTATTTGATAAGCAATTTAGTAAAGTTTTGCTGTGTGACCGGCCTTCGGACGGGCTTAGGGGTTTTCTCCTATGTAATAGGCAGTTTAGTAGCTTCGCTGCGTGACCGGTCTTCGGTTGGGCTAAGGGGTTTTGTCTTATATGATAGTCAGTTTAGTGGCTTCGCTGAGTAAAGTTTTTCTGCATTTCTACATAATGTTCATAAATTGATAATAAACTTAAATTAGGTTTTAAAAAATACTGGAAGATTGTAAACAAATATGGTAAGACATCAATAAAATTATATGTATAAAAAAAATTTGTTAAAGTTAAAAATTATCTTTTGAATATTTGTAAATATCTGTTAGAATTATTGCAGTTTCACTAATTTTTACTAAAAATTGTTAGTTTCATCCAATTTTGCTTAATTTTTTTTATTAATAAGTTTTTAGAATAAAATTTAAATTTATGCTTAAAAACTCTACCCAATTACTTAGATTAATTTTCAATTTACCCACCTTTATTGCGATAATCTGAACGGCTTAACACCATTTGGTATTTGTTCTTTATTCTTTTTTTTAATCATTTTCCTTTTTGTATATTCGTTAAGAAAATAATTTAATGAATTCTTCTTAATTTCGTTCTTATACTTGTACGTTCTCCCAATGGCTTTTTGGCATAAGACCCATTTAATCTCTAACTCATTTGCCAGGCATATGTTTTTCCATGTGGGATTTTAATCATTATATGCTGTCAATATTTAACATTTAAAATGGATTATTTCCTAAGACATGCTTTAATTAATGTTTGCATGTGATAAAAATATTAAGCATTTGCGTAGAGGATGGCGTATGAGTGGTATTTAAGATAATATTAATTATACGTACTGTAGTACTAAAAATGTTATTAAAATACGTATGATAACAAAATTGTTGGCTTTAAAAATATTTGTTTAGTCAATTAATATGCAATAATAATCATTTTTATTTTTTGTCACATATCAGAAGAATTTGTAAAACCATCGATACGTTCCTGAAAAAATCGTGTGAATTTAATTCACAATTTTTTGTATGAAAAGTTGCGTAAATCGAAAAAAGAGTAATATTCTGGTTAAAAAAGTTCATATATGATAATATATATTTATGTAATCCACGTGCGCACATACTACTTAGAACAATTTAGTACAGGCCTTGTGAACAGCAAAGTATTATTTGCAATTTACAACATCTTGCGTACAATTATTTTCATAAAGTTTACGAAACTTTTTGATGAAATGATGAATATTCGTACACTCAGGGAACTTCTTTTTAAAAACTTCTTTAAAAATATGTAGTTGTTTGGGTTGCAATACAGTTTCTTTAATTTTAATGTAAATGTCAGTCATTTGTAGAACAAATTAAATTTTTTACTAACCTTGTAGTTCATTTAAAAAAACAAACCACATCAAATGACTGTTATATGATTTTACATCCTTTTTTTACAGTTGTTTTCTGTTATTTAAAAAAATAAAAAAAATATATGTTGGTTCATTTTTTAGTAACGTGTGGTTCATTTTTACTACAATTGTTAGTAATTTTTTGAAAAATAAAACAAACGACAAAAATTAGTTGAATTTACTGAAATGTAGTCTTTACCTACATAGCATTCTAAGTGTTTATCTAACATTTGTCTTCAATTTTTAGAAACTCTTCTTCGTTTTTATGAAAACTACGTAAATAAGATGAAAAATATATGACAAACGATTTATGAACATTTTCATTAATATAAAGAAACTTTTTAATTGAGTGTAGTTAATGCTTATGTGTATAAATTTAGTTAAATTTTTCCCTATCTTGTGTCTAGATCAAATAATTTTTAACTTTAAAACAAATTGTATTGTTTTTTACTAATATTAGCAAATCGGCGTTCAAAAGTTAGTTAAATTAATGTAATTAAATTAGCAAACCAAAATAAGTAAAATGTTTATTAATTTGTATAATAAAAATAGCAAAAAAATGTTACTAGAAAACAACTTTATACTAAAAAAATTAGTATAAAATATATAAAGTTAAAAATTTAATTTTTTGAGTGTACAAAAAGTTGAAATTTGTTGAATAGTGTTATTATAAATTCGAAAAACATTCTAAGTCCTTTCGTGTTTAAATTTTCTATTTCAGTTACTTTTTTAAATTAACTTTGTACAAAATTATACATGTGTCTTAACGATGTTTTTGATGTGATGCCAACACATTGAGATTTGTTTCAAATATTTTTATTTTTTTAAACAAAGTTTCTTGATTTCTACAACACGTTAACAAACATAACTTTGGAACTTTTTATGATTCTTGGTATATTTTTGAAATTTTTAATAGTAAAAATTTTGAATTAAATACAAACCGTTACAGCCTTAAAATATTAGCAACACGATATGACGGACATGGATAAAAAGTTTTACAAAACTTATTCACACATTGTTAGTTAGTATGTGTGTGCTATTTGTTGATGTTTGCATGAGTTAATTTAAATAATCCATTAAGAGTTACATAAAAGAAAATTTCAATTCAAAACTGTTTTCATATTTGTATTAAAAATACAATAATAGTTTTTTCGGAATTTCTATATTTTCATATATTTAGATAGAATATTGTTCTATCTCAATTCCAAAATAAAATATGATATTGTGATATTAGATTTGTTTGTTGCTTTTCAAACACTTTGATCATTTTTATGATAGACAATACAACTGTTTCATTGGCATCACCCAAATCCTCAGTTGTCCTCAATAGAAAACGATAATTGGCATAACTCAAACCCAGACTTTACTACAGACAAAATCAACTCCATATACGCATAAGCTGACTTGGTAAACCTAATTATAAAATCAAAACTATTTGAAAACCAATCATTTTTACATATCAATATACTTTGTATATCATTGCATATAGTATGTGTGTCTGTTGAATTACAATTTGTAAACACAACATAAATCCCAACCAAGATTGTTTGTATAAAAAAAAACCGTGTTATGCCAGTTGTTCAAAAATGTTTTAATTTTTGTACTAAAAATACAAAAATAGTTTTTTCGGACTTTCTGTAATTTCATATATTAAAACAGCAACAAATGTGTCAATTACAGTCCCAGTTAATAGCTAACGGAACATTAAGGTAGACACATTCTAATGGAGTTGATTTGTCTTTTGTATGTTATGTCTCTGTTTGAGTTAAGCCAATTATCGCTTTCAATTGCAGACAACTGAAGATTTGGGTGATGCCAATGAAACAATTGTATTGTCTATCATGAAAATTATCAAACTTTTTGAAAAGCAACAGTTGAAATCTAATAGGACAATATCATATTAGATTTTGGATTTGAAAATTAGAATTGTTAGAAATATTACAGCAATATTTTAAAGTTATTTGGTAATGTTTTTGATTCTAAAGTTAAAAAAATAATACTTAATAATTCTGGAACAGAAAAAAATTTTAAATTTAAATTTTATATATAACTCTGCACACAGAAAACAGCTTTTTAGTTGCAACTGAATTATTGTGGTTCCCTTACTATCACTATTATTAAACTTTAATACTATTGTAACAACCGACTTTTTTACAAGTTTCAAATTTTTCTTGTAACAATTGAATATTTTATGTTTATGGACTATAATATTCTATAACTACCCAGACAGAAAAATACGAACGGCAAAGCATTGGCCCAGTGCTTTCAACGGTGGTATGAGCGTTGGCAGAGCGTTGGATATCTGAAGATTTAAGTGCTTTGCCAACCCCAAAATGATAACACCGGGCAGGACTTGGCCGCTCCTTTTTTAAAACGTTGGCAAAGCACTGGCAATGAGTGCTTTGCCAGTACCAAAAAATTAATTTTAAATTGTTGGCAAAGCATTGGTATAACAACCAATAAAGTGATTTTTTAATAATATAATAAGTGCTTTGCCAACCCCAAAATGATAACACCGGGCAGGGCTTGGCCGTTTCTTTTTTAAAACGTTGGCAAAGCACTGGCAATAAGCACTTTGCTAGTACCAAAACCAAAAACAACCAATAAAGTCCTACTTAGTAATTCACTTCGGTAAAGAGTTGTATTATTTCTTATTGAATGATTTTGGTAATTTGAACAGAAATAACAATAGGCTTGCTTCAGCTAAGTTAATTACAAAATAACTGAATATTTTTTTTATCAAATTATTTTTGTGATTAGTTAGCACGATTTTTTACTACAATTTTACTAAAGAAAGAAGTTTGAAAATAAATTTCTTAAGTAAAATTTTAGTACAAAAACTGTACTTTGTGCTGACTATAATAGGAGACTTTAATATTCTTAATTTCAAATCATAAATTGCAATTTAGTTTTGAATTTTTCCACTCTTGTTGTGAAGAAGGGATGTGCCACTGTTTTTATTCAGTTAACGGATTGTAAATTTTGTAAATAAGTACTGACAATGCACTTTTTGCCAATGTTGGGAAAGCGTTCAAAGTCAGTATTGTGCCAGTGCTTTTTTATTTTTACGGTTGTAAATTTTGTAAATCAAGTACTGGCAAAGCACTTTTTACGAACATTGGCAGAGTGTTCTAAGCCAGAGATGTACCAGTGCTTTTATTATTTTTACTCTTGTAAATTTTGTTAATTAAGCACTGGCAAAGCACTTTTTACTAACGTTGGCAGAGCGTTGTAAATCAGTGCTTTGCCAGCACTTTATTTGTTGGCTCATTGGCAAATAGTGCTCTGCCAGTGCTTGATTTTTCAGACCATTGGCAATTTCTGGCTGGGTAGATTCGCATGCGTTCAACAAAATTATTTTATTAATAAAAATATTATATGCCACGAACTGGGCTCGAACCTGCGATCTTCCGTTCGTCAGACAAGTACTTTACGTCTAGCCTAAACCCGATTTAAATATGTTTCTTAAAATTGCAACTTTGAATATTTTCTAGTTTAAAATTTCAATATTTGGCTTAAAATAGATTTGTAGGTACAATAGAATTTGGTTGGTAATCACAATATTTTATTAGAGTTAACAAAACTATAAAAATAATTTATATTATTTTAAAATTAATTTACTAATAAAAAATTCGTTTCCGCGACCTTCTGCATGTCAAGCAATAGCTTTACCTCTAGCCTAAACCCAGTTTGAATTTATATTTTTTAATTTCTGCCCTGAATATTTTTTTTCTTTCAAGTTTAAATATTAATGTGTAATAATAGATTTGTATGTACAATAGAAATTGGGTTGCTAATATTAATATTTTAGTTTTAGTGTTACCAAAACTTTATATTATTTTAAAATTTGGTAACGAAAACTTATATTTTAGATAGAGTGATTGTTTTTTGAATGAGGGACTAATATTCGATTTTAACTGCAAATATTTTATTCAAGGTATAAAATCTCCGAAAATTGTTGGTGTTAAAGATTGTTGGTAGTAAAGGTAGAATATAATATTTTTTTCAAAATTGATAATTAAAGCCAATAGTTTGAATGATGTGACTGTGTTTTGGTTAATTCCATATATTTTCTGGTTACAATATAGTTTAATTATTTTGATGCTAAATTTTAAGTACTTACAATTAAAAATTGAATAATGATTAAATTTTGTTGGTTACTAAGGAAAATCAACCAATTTATTCTCTGTGTGTGGCAACAATGTAATCATTAAAAAAAAAAAAAAACTAAAACTACCATGTGTAAAAACGTTTTATTGTAGTGATTTTGGTCTTTGTCAAAAAAAACCTCTTTTGTTGCATTTGAAACTTGTGAATAATTGTTGTATAAGTGTTTTTGAAAAGGGTCAAACAATTTGCAAAATCATTTTTTTTTTCAATCTTAACTAAGATTGCGGTGGTGGTAATTGGTTACATTTGATTTAAAGTTACATACACATATTACCAATTTGATGTTTGTTTCTGTGACAGAGCTATTGACATTTGTTACAATTTGTAAGTAAGGTTGACAGATAAATAAGGTCACAACCACCCAAGTCCGCCACCAATACCACCAAACACACATACTCATAATATTGCTATTGTTTTATGTATTCAATACACGTTTTAATTGTAAAACCAGACCTTTTGTTAAATGTGTAGAATGCCTGAATGACCCAACCCTTATGTATGTGTTTGTGATTTAAGAGGATTGTGATTTAAGTGAGCTGTTAAATTTCAAAGACATTTTGCTATTTTGTTACATTTAAATATAAATTTTATAGTATTTTAATAATAACACCAAGGAGGGCAAAATGTTACCTTTTAAAATTTAATAAAGATCTGACCATCAGGATTTCAATGGAGTACTTAATTTTTGGATCAATGCTAGAGATTTCGAAAAATATGTCTCTTAAGTTTGACGGTTTTGTATTTAGATTTTTACATTGAAAATTTTTAGAAAGCAATGAATCAGCTTTTGTTTTGATGTAATTAAAAATGAAGATCTATGTATCTCTTTAATTCAGAGATTAATATATTTATATCTCGTATGTAATGAACGAAACTTTTTATTTAAACTACTGATAAACGTTTTATGTAAAATTTTACCATTTTTTACTGTTTTGGCTAATATGAAGGCTTAATGAACAATTGACCTGAATAAAAGTTAGTTTTTTAAAAAGAGACAATTAAAGGGTAACATTTCAACAAAACAAAAAAAGTGTAATTGCATATATTTATACCCATTTAAATCACGAAAACCACCGATTCAATAACTTTATTGCTAAAATTAGGCCAATAAGAAATTTAATTATTTTTGATTAAAAAGTGATCAATATCGTATACTCTCAGGGAACTTCTGCTTTAAAAGTATGTAGTTATTTGAGTTGTAATACAGTTTCTTTACTTTTAATGTAAATATCAGTCATTTGTAAAATTTTTGAGTTTAACAGCTGTTCAGAACATGCGACCTCGTGGATGTTTTTAAAAATTAAAAAAAGTGAATTTCGAGTGCTCATTAAACATTATTTTTTGCGAAAAAAACGTCAACCAAACCAAGAAAAAGATTGATAAATACTATGGGTACTCTGCACCATCGATTTCAATAGTAAAAAAGTGGTTTACTGACTTTTTTTATGGTCGCACAAGTATAAATGACGCTGAACGTTCTGGACGGCCGATTGAGGTCAATACACCCGAAAATGTAAAAAATTCACGATTTGGTGTTTGCCGATCGAAGAGCAAAAGGGTGTGAGATTGTTGATGCCATAGTCATTTCAAATGGCAGTGTGGTTTCGATTTTAAATGATCAGTTGGGTTTAAGAAAGCTGTCTGCAAGATTGGTTCCGCGTTTGCTCTCAATTGACCATAAACGTAATTGTATGACAACGTCAAAGGAATGTTTGGAGTTGTTTAACCGCAATTCGAATTAGTTTTTGCTGCGTTTTGTAACTCTGGATGAAACATGGATCCATTACAACACTCCGGAGACCAAGCAACAGTCTAAACAATAGGTTTCTCCGGGTGAACCGGCTCCGAAGAAGGCCAAGGTGAGTTTGTCGGCCAATAAGGTGATGTCAACAGTTTTTTGGGATGCACGCGGGATAATCCACATAGATTACCTTCAAAAGAGAAAAACAATAAGCGGCGAGCCAACTTATTGGACCAATTTAACGAGGATTTAAAAAAAATACAACCCCATATGGCTAAGAAAAAAGTTCCTTTTCATCAAGGTAATGCACGGGTGCACACGTGTGCGGTCTCAATTGCAAAATTCCATGAATTGAGCTACGACTTGGAACATCATCCGCCATATTCTCCGGAGTCAGCCCCCAGTGACTATTTCTTCTTTCGGTGGAAATGGATTTTGCTCCAACGATGAAATTATTAATAAACAAATGCCTATTTTATGGACCTCGAAAAATCCTATTTTTTGGAAGAGATACAAAAATTGGATAAAAGTTGGACAAAGTGTATTGAGCTAAAAGGAGATTATGTTGAAGAAAAAAAATTTGTTTTGCAAAAAAAACTGTGTTTCATTCAAAAAGTCACGGACTTATTGATCCGCTGCAGCAGCTTGAACTGTATAACAATAAATTTAAACCGCTATGTAATTATTAATTAGTTAGCTAATTTATTTATACTTATGTGAACAAATTCACACCGAAATTAGATATTTTCTTTTTATTGGAGAGTAAGGACTTTTTCAAACTTTTTTAATTTAGTCTTTGCAGAAATTAGCCCTTTTGTTGAAATCAGAGTATTTTTTTTTTTTTTTTTTTTTTCAAATAATTTTTAATTATTTTTTCCATTTTCTTTCTGCTTAAACAAATTTTTATTAAACAAAAATAAATTTTAAAAATTAAATCATTGACATCATCAATTTTATGATAATGCACTAGAATAAATAAATATGAAACTAAATTATTTAACTAAGTAAAGTAATAAACCTTATAAGAATTAATATCTAATCTAATTGAAATGAAATGAATTTAAAATATTTATTACAAATACCACTAAACATAAACATTTATAAAAAACAACTACATAAATACTACAAAAAAGAAAAATAATGTGTTGATGTTTGCTTTTGAGCAAAAATATAAAGATAATGCCAAGCAAATTCCGAATTGTGGAAAATATTTAATTGATTCATAGGACAAGTTTGATATCATTTTTATTAAAAATAAAAATTATGTTTTTTTCGACCTTTAATTGTGCAGTGAAAATGAAAATTATTCAAGTTCGAAGCCATACTCTCTATTTCTTTATTAGGATATTGTCCTAAAAAATAATGTACAGAGTTTTTGTAGGCAAATTTATTAATTGACCACTTTCAGCAATGTATTTATAGATCTATTTCGGTAATTTTCCATCTTCAGAACACGTTTTGAAAGAAGTGACAATCCCTTGCAAAACATCAAACATTCATGTAACCCAGTTATGGCACTAAATGGGAACTAATATATGACCTTGAAGTTAAAGATTACCACCACTGATTAAAAACAAATTGAAAACTTATTCGTTTTGTGCAAGCTCTACCTTTGGTAGATATACAATACACGCTTTTTGTTTTTATTCTCCTTTTTATTTTTACACTTGTTATGTTTTATTTAAAAACAAGGTGTAAAGGGGAAGTAAAACTAACTAGGTTATATGAATGTTTGAGGTTTGCATTAGTTTGCCACTTCTTTCAAAACGTATTGCGAAGATGCGAACCTGGAAAATTCCCGAAACACATTCCTGAAAGTGGTCAATTAATAAATTTGAAAACAAAAAAACTCTATAGATTATTTGCTAGGACAATATCCAATAAAGAAATATAGAAATATGAAAATCTTTAAGAGTACGGTTAGAGAATAATAAATTCATCGATGGTTATTAGAAGCAGTTTCTGCTACGATTTTTTTTTTTGCTGGATATATACTGCAAATGTGATCATATTATTTTTCGTATTTCACCATACCTACTTGTTCCACATTTTAGAAAATTAAAAAAAAAAAATTAATTTTTTATTCGTCGCATAAAATATGTAAAATATACTTTTTTTAACTGGGGAATGGCTAGGAAAGCAACATGTATTAAATACTGTTTTTGGATTTTTTTTGATTAATTGATCCTTAGACTTTTTAAATTAATTTTATTAAATTTAACTTATTTAAAAATATTCTTAAAATTTTTGTAGCTAAAATTTCTTTTTGAGCATAATTTACATTAAGATCGTCATTAAAACAAGAATCATTTACTTTTTTCTACATAAAGTTATAAAAACATGCTTAAGGATATATTGAAATTTAAATTAGCTTCATGAGTTTTTGTACTCAGCAAGCAACCAATCTATTAACCCTCTCACTACCCTTGAATACATTTTAAAATATTATAAAAAATTTTATAATGCAAAACATGTTCATTGGGATATTGGTCATTGCAAAACAAAATATCATTATATACATAAACTGGTTATCAGGGAAATATAGTCTCGATATTCGTTAACAAAGTTTGATTTTTTAATCAACCTTTAGCTCTGGAAAAATGGGCGTTTGGTGTATCTCCTAAACTAGCAAAGCTAGAATCTCGACATTTGGCAGTTAGCTTCACCTAATGACCAGAACAAAATCAAACAAATCATTTTTGGATATTCGAATGTTTTAGTTTTTAAAATCGGACGAGAAATTCAAAAAATTCGAGATTCGGACCCATTTTTGGTGTGAAGTAGTAAGCCCTGAAGAAATTTGCTCGTTTGTCATATTTGACTAGTTGTAAAGAAAATTTTGAAACTACAATATGATTTTAAGTTTTAAATTAAGAATAACAAAAAAAAAATGTTAACCCTATCGACTTTTTGTTTTTAAATATATTTATTTACAAGAATCTGAAGTCGCAATATAAATATAAATGCCCATGGAAAAACGGTACAAAGGCAAAAACCTCGACAGAGGTAATATTAATTTTATTGATGCATTGTTTTGCATTCCTTTTTTGATTTAATTTCTAATTCATTTCAGGTATGTTGGTGGAGTCACAAGATCACCCTGTATGATGTTAATGAAGTATTTGAAGCAGAAAGAGCTGATGATGGAGGGCAGTCTGGAAGCAACGTGCCTGTGGACACCATAAGTTCTGAATCAGAGTCAGATTCGGACGATTCGGACGACGATTTGGATCCACAACTAAAGAGAGCGCGATTTGCAAGTCCAGGGCCATCAACATTATAAACATAATACGAATACATTTTTTTTTAATATTTTTGTAATAGATAGCATAGTATCTCAATGTTGAAGTAAATAAAAAACAAATTAAATTAAAAAACGGTGTTAAGAATAATTCCCAGGAAATTTATATGTTCTAGAAATTTGTGTATTGAGATCTTAGGTAAATTTTTGTAGTTGATTGTTTCCTTGAATTTTGAACGGTTTGCTACCTATGGACCTGAACACGGGAAAAAAGGTAAAATAAAATCGAATTTTTTAAGTTTTTTGCGATTTTGATCTGGAAGGTGAAGTTTTTTTGATTTTATATGCAATTTTTGTTATTTATGATAAGAGCTACAACTTTGCCTCAGAGAGTAAATCGAAATTCTGAACGGTTTGCAAAATATGAGCCCGAGAAAATGATAATTTTTTTGCGAAAATGATACCGAGGCCCCAAATCTTTGGCGGCCCATAAAAAAAAGTGCATGACTTTGGGAAAAATTGGGAGACACGGGTCTTTTTTTTAGTCTTTTATCACGTAGTGGTGTCCGTATATGGTTATTTTGCCATGACTTAAAAAATTACACACAGTGTAATTGCTCTTCCAACGATCCATATCAACAACAAAAATATCCCACACAAGACAAAAGCAAAACCGATAAAAATAAACTCGGTAGTGGTCTATTTTCGAAAATTACAAATTTTGCTCCCACAGGTGTTTTACAGAACATCACAGGACTAGTGCAATCTGCTGCTGGTTCGTTTAGCCAAACTATAAAACCGGACTCAACACCAACTTATAACCACGCTGAAGTTCCTTCCAGCGAAACATTTGATCAACAAAGTAAATATTTTATGGGACCACCGCCTCCTACAAACTTTTTTGTTCCACCCACATTTGGAGGACAACAATCAGCCAATTTCCAAACTGAATCAACGTCGACTTTGTTAGTGCAGCACTGAAGTGGAGACACTGAAGGCCATATTAGCTAGGGCTCGGTTAGGGTAATAGCATATAATTTGTAATTATATGATTATTAATTAATAAAAAAAAAAATATTTACAAACAAAAAGTCGATAGGGTTAACATTTTTTTTTTTTATTTTTTTTTTTAATTTAAAACTTAAAATCATATTGTATACGAACAGTTTCAAAATTTTCTTTACAACTAGTCAAATATGACAAACGAGTTAATTTCTAAAGGGTTAACCACGAAAGGGTTAACATAATACAAATGTAGACACTGGCAGTCAGACAGACAGATTTTTTGAAGAATTAAATCTTCCCTAAAATAAGGTGGCGTTATTCTAAATTGTTTACAATTTGTATAATTTCTGTTTAGCCGTAAGATATAAAACCATAAAGAAAAATGGTTGCATAAATATTTTAATACAAAAGAAAAAGCTTATTTTGTAGCTAATAAAAACCCTAAACAGTATTTATAAAAAAAATCTGCTTGAACAACAGCATAAGTTAACAAACCACCAAGATTCAACTAACCTTCAGGTATAAAATATATAAAAAAACAACATTATAAAAACAAATTATTTCTCTCGAAATGAAAAAAAAAAAAACATGAGAAGATTCAAAACGTTCCTTTAATACAATTTAACCTTAGAAATAAAGTGAAAGCTTAAAGATGCTAAAATCCTTATAACACAAATAGTGAAATAAACCAAAAGAACGTCAAGAAAATAAAAATATGCAACAAAAAAAAAAAAGAGATATATGTGTCTGGTTAGGTGGGTCAACATCATAACTACATTTACAAACCTACGTCCCACCCATACATACTCAAACATTATAATCCACCTAGTAAACTATAGTATTTTAACATAGCTTTTAAGATTTTTATGTCTTCAGATATTAGAAACAGTATAACGACAACAAACAAAAAAAAAAAAAAGGAAAAGGCGTTAAATAAGGGAGTAAAATGGCAACATTTAGTTTTTCCTTCGCTTTCCTATTTTCTTTTTAGCTGTATTTTACATTTGTATTAGTTGTGTTAAGAGAATAGATTTCAATTTAGAAAATTAACACACAATTGCACTTTGGGGAAATTTAAGATAGAACATAAATTTTAGAGAATTTAAATTTATGAATGTTATGAAATCGATAACGAAATAAAGTATTTAAAAAATTTACACAATATTCTTAATATTTAGTTATATCCACTCGAGTAAAAACAGATTTGTCCATTAAGGTGGAGCGATTTTCATTTTATTTGATAATTGCTTAGTAATACCTGCCAAAAGTTGCTCTTTTAGGTCATTATTAAACACAAAAAAAAAATCAGTTGGGTGGCGCTATGTTTAGAGGTGCCCCCAACATCATAAATTTTTCACTTTTTTTTAACTTTTTGTATTTTATTATTTTTAATCAAGGTTAATTTTGTTGTAAGTTGATCTAGTTTGCTATTTTTTCAACGTTACTCGGGTTTTAAGTTTGTCATTTTCCACAGCTCATGCGATAGCTTAAGTGTGCCATATTTTAGACCTAACCATATAAAACCAGAACAGTCGAAACAAATAGCTTCGCCGCCTCAAAAAAAAAAAACAGATTAAATTTTCCATCGTTAGCCCTTGCCTGCGATCGTACTGGAGTTTCTGACAGAGCCGTTTATAGCTTCTTCTGTCTTAAAAGATGTTGGCATTATTTTATCAAACGATCCAAGTGGTGTTATTGATCGTTCGAAGTTGCGCCGTGAGAAAGCTAAATTCAGATCAACTCTACAAGAAGCAAATCGCAATAAAATCATTCGCGGTATGTTCTTTGATGGGAAAAAGGACAAAGCTTTGGTTATTATTCAGAAAGAAGGGAAATTTTACAGAAAACGCCAGCTTGAAGTTCATTATGTGATTTTTTCGGAACCAGGAAGCGACTATTTCGGGCACGTTAAATGTGAGTTGGGGACTGCTAAAGGTATTAAAGATACTATAATAACTCACTTGAATTTTAAGTCGTTAATACTGAGTGAAATAACTGTTGTTGGCTGTGATGGAACAGTAGTGAATACAGGTTTCAAAGGTGGTATTATTCGTCTGATGGAAGAAGAAATAATTGCAGTGGTTTATCTCTCAGTTGCATTCTAATGAACTACCACTGCGGCATTTGTTGTTACATTTAGATGGAAAAAATACAGGACCTAAATGCTTTTCAGGTGCCATCAGATCTGAATTACAAAATTGTCAAACAAGGTCAATAGTCGAATTCACCGCTATATCAACAGTATTACCTGAAATTACTAGGAATGAGTTGAGTACCGATCAAAAATATCTATACGATAAAATGATCGCTATCAGCACTGGTATATTTGCTTCTGACTTAGCCAATATTAACCCTGGACCCCTTAACCATTCCAGATGGCTAACAACAGATAATAGAATTCTTAGATTGTATGCCACTAAAACTGAACCCGAAGAAAAGTTAGTGGTATTAGCCACGTACGTGATGAAAGTTCATGGTCCGGTGTGGTTTACAATAAAATGTAATCCCTTGTGCACACAGCACCTGTGGCAAACAATTAGCCAGAGTCGCTATTTAAAATCTAATTTAAAGATGATCGTTGACAAGGTAATCCAACGAAATGGATATTTCGGTCACCCAGAGAACGTTCTTATTGATATGCTTGGAGATGACAGAGAAATAATTCGGGAGCTAGCATATCAAAGAATCATAAATGCAAGATCAGGATATGATCGAGGACTTCGAACGTTTAAGGTGCCTAAATTCAATTTCGATGCCAAATATTATGCTGACATTATAACGTGGCAAGACTGTAAGGTAACTGAGCCACCTCTCACTTTAAATATGTCCGATGAAGCTTGAAATGGCAAGACTACTATCGCGCCAACAAATCCCTAATTTTAATTCAAAAAACAATTTCATATTTAACTGTGTATTTTTATATTTAATCATCATTTAATTATACATTTAATCATTTATTTAATAAATGATAATATAAAAAAATGTTTCTTTTTTTTCTTAAATTCAATTGCGTTGGGGCACCTCAAAGCATCAACACAAGTCGTTGAAATTTTGTACGTTAAATTCATTTGTCGTAAGGCAACTTTTCATCGCTATGACTTTGGAAAAAAAAGAATTTTGAAAAAGTCCATACATTTTCACTCCACCTTATTGTCCATATTTTGTATTTCCCCTGCGTTCAACGCTTCAAATACGCCAACACAAACGCTATGTAAAAAACATGTTATTTTATAAATCACTACGTCACTGCGTTGTCTCAACACTGAACTAATACGTTATCACTTCAATTGTCAACCCATTGAGTTATTATACAGGACAGTACTGAACTAAAAAAACAAAAAGTTGAGAAAAACAGGTTTTTTATGATCTGGTAACTCCATCAGCTGTGATTATGAATACAAATGTAAATACAGCTGATGAAAATTTAAAACCAAATTCAAATTTGTGTTTATAGCTTTTTTTCATTTGTTTTATTTAAAATTAAAATATTTTTTTTAAATTGTGTTAATTAAAAAGCAGTTTTTTTTGTTTTATTAAAAAATATTACAAGTGGTAAATTGTTAACATTATAGAAAATAAACACAGAAAACTAAAATATTTTTTTTTCCATTTTTGGTTATTTAAAAATATGTAAGCTAACGCTTCAAAAAAATTGGGTGTTTAATTTGACAGTTCAAGTGATAAAAAAGTAAGCGTTGCGTTTTAAACAATTGGCTTTTTCAAACATTTGAGTTTAAAATAACGTAATAATCAGCTGTTGCAACGCGAGCAGTCACTTTTTTGATCGCGGTGATTTAAGAAATTCAAATAAGTCCAACGCAAGGTGAAGTGAGGCGTAGCGTTTTACAAAATAAGGGCAATTATCTTTTATAATGTGATTCAGTTTTAATATATCATTTTAAATATATTAGAAAAAAATAAGTCGCATTACTACTTTTTTCATTCGATCAAAATATATTAAAAATCGAGTTTTCAGTGTTCAGATAAAGTACCATAACTTTGTAAATTTTCAACCGATTTTAATAAGTGATGTCTCATTTTAATCAAGAAAACATCTTCTTTAACAATGTTGTTGCCTTGAAAGAAGATTCGAAAAACACCCTCAAAGAAGTTTAAAAAGTTTAAAAAAAACTGAAAATTTTAATTGCTATGAAGAAAATCTCTACATATTTATATTAATAATATAGGAAAAGTATATACCCAGCAAAAAAATTCCGAAAAGGTAAGGGGGTTTGTAATGAAACATTTTGGGAAAAACGCATTTCTTAGTAGATTACCTACTCGATTCTTTCAACAGGGGGTGAGACTAAAATAATTGACCCTTTAGAATTGATTATTTTTTTTACCGAAAAACCATTTACTTTATATTTTTAAGAACTACATACATATTTTAATAAAGAATTAGTTCCATTGTAAAACTACGAAGTACTTTCACAAAAAAAAAATAAATAAATAGTTCCGTAGAAAAAAAAAAAGTACTTACATTTTAAAAACAAAAGAAGTAGTTCCATAAGTAAATTCAACTTTTACTAACACGTGATTCTCCTAGGTCACTCAAATATAACGATCAAAACTCATACGGAAATAAAATCCTAAAAAGTGAAACATCGAATTGTTATGATAACATGGGTTTGTCATAATTTTGGAGCTATAAACCACAAAAAAATATAAATTTTTCAAATAAAAAAGAACAATTCAAAATTGAAAAACAAAAATATGACTCACGCACAATCACCCTCGAAATTTTTTTTTTACACTCACTCACGATAACGTCAGTAATTTCATTTTCCACTCACAATTTTCTGCCCACGTGCGCTTCCCTAATTAGTACCTAACCACAGTTTAACAAAATTTAGCCAACATGCAATTTCTGTTTTTAGTATTATTTTCCTGCAAATAAAAATTTGTTTGAAAAAATATATGAGATAAATTCTTTAAAATTGTATAACTTCTTTTTTCAAAATTAGGAACTACTTCCAATAAAGTCCTTTTATTAAGAAAAAGATATGATTACTTCTTGAGTACAAAAAGTTACACATATAAGTCAATAACAAAGTAATTATTTTCTTTTAAGTAAATAATTACTTTGTCATTGAGTTCATGCTTTCGGGTTTAAATTTAAAGAATTGATTACAATACTACTTGCTTTTTTGACTCTATCGTTGGAATGTGTTTGGTATTGCAGTTACTAAATTTGGCAATGAGAAATGTAGGCAAGTGTGGGCATCACCTTCTTTTTAGAATGTGTAATTTTTTCCTGGGTATACTTAGAAAGATGACGTAATTTTCTTTTTAAACCCGTTTAAAAATTCAAATTCAAAAAATGACAGAGTTATAAATGTTTAAATTTGACAGAATCGCAAAAAATACACTTTTACCGTTATCTCGAAAATTTGGGGGTATATTGGAACTTCTAAATCCGGTTTCGTAATGTACTCACCGAGACTAACAACCTACACTAGATCACTTTCAAAATGATTTTTCTGTGTAGCACTGTGTTATTTATGTATTTTGTCAATGCTTTGCCACATAACCATGGGCGCATTAAAAAAGTTTAAGAAATAAAGATTTTATGGACTAAATGAAATTAAAATAATTTTAATAATTATCATGCAGAAAATACATATTCTCTTCAACAGATGAGTGTAATCTACAAGATAATTATCACGTAAGCCGCAATTTTAAGTTAAAACAAAATTTGTTTGCTTAACGGCAACTCAATCTCTAACCTACACTTGGTATCCAACTATTGTAATTGAATAAAGCGCATCAAAAACGTGATACTTACTTGTGAAAGAGAGAAGCATTCTAGTTGAGAAATTAATTGTGCAATGGTATTAGTTAATTCTGTCTCTTCTGATCAAAAAACAATACTTGTGTGTACGTAGTGTAACAAAACTCCACTTAGCCATAGTCATCGCTGTGTCTCAACTCGTTAAGATTTGAGATTACTATGCATAGCTTGATGCTAAGGCAGTGAGTTTGAATCCCAGTACGACACCAAATAAGTAAAAAAAAAGTTTTTCATATAGAGCAAATTAACAATATAAAATACTTTGTTCAATTGACACATAAATTAACCACTGACGAGTCCCAGGAGGGGGACGAAACTGCGGCAGTCTGGTGTATCCCTTGTGTCCGTAAAATTTTTCAATAAAAATGTTTTCTTCTTCTTTCTTCCTGTAAAGAGACTAACTAAATTTTTTTTGAAACATGCAGAAAAAAAAGAAAATTTAATTTTAAGAATTTTTAAAAATTTTAGACTTTAAACCGCTGTGATTAACGCAAACGGATTTGGTGTGTTACATAGTGGATTATTATCCTGTTTATCTATGTGACATAACATTAAAAAAAAAAAATGTTAACCCCAATTCTAAACATTTTTTAGATAACCCATATATAGGTCATTAAACGTAGGATCGTTAAAAACATTTCCGAATTGAATTATGTTTTTCACACCGAAACTCTATGAAGAATTTTAATGACTGCATACAAAAAAATATTTCTTAAATTCCGCCAAGTAAACATTTTGTTGAAGAAAAAAAACATAATCAATTACTTTTTTAATTGACTCAATTACTTTTTTAATTGACTCAATTAAAAAGTAATCAATATTTTAAATAATATTGATTACTTTAAATAAACAAAAATATTGATTACTTTTTAATTGAATCAATTAAAAAAGTAATTGATTATTTTTTTTTATTCAACAAAATGTTTACTTGGCGCAATTTTTTTTTTCTGTGTGGTGTTTTCAGTTTTTCGAAATTCCAAGGATCCACAGCTTTATTAACAAATATTCGTATTTTCTTTAATATTTATCAGATCATTAACATTTAAATTATATTTGAATGTCACCTTTATATTTTATTTAAAAAAAAAGCATATTTGCATTAAATGAAATTTTAACTCCATTTTGATTCCATTTTGATTTTTTGTTTGGACCCGGCTTTTAAATATTGCAAATCTTTTTTACATAAAAATCTAAAGAAAAAGTAAGGAAATTTATTAGTTAAGTAACCAGCAAAATTTTGCAGAACAGATTACCACTGAATCTGTTCTAGAACAACTTCTTTTTACCACCGGTTACATAGAACCAGTTCTAGAACAGGTTCCTGGGAGTCGAAATGTATGGTTTCAGTGTCACAGAACCAGTTGCATAACTGGTTCTAGAACCGGTTCTGAAGCAACCTGTTCTTGTTTGAAGGTAAAGAACCTATTGCAAATAGGACAAACTTCATATAAAAAGAACCAGTTGCAAAACAGAAATTAGAACCTGTTCTAATACAGTATAAGCTGTTCTGCAACCAGTTATTTGGATTTTACTATTTTACTGGGTAGTATTCAGTGTTTTGTTCGTATTTGTTTTATTTTACATTTAACTTTATTTAGAACAAAAATATATGTTAAAGTTTTGTTTAATCCGAAAAAATGTACATTACGATAATAATAAAACCAATTAATTTTCAAATCAAAATGTACCAAAACATACACAGAAAAAAAAAAATTGCGCCAAGTACACATTTTGTTGAATAAAAAAAAATAATCAATTACTTTTTTAATTGATTCAATTAAAAAGTAATCAATATTTTTGTTTATTTAAGGTAATCAATATTATTTAAAATATTGATTACTTTTTAATTGATTCAATTAAAAAAGTAATTGAGTCAATTAAAAAAGTAATTGATTATGTTTTTTTTATTCAACAAAATGTTTACTTGGCGCAATTTAAGAAATATTTTTTTGTGTGTATCTATAAAATGTTATGATTATGGACGATAAAAAAATAGACAATTTTCATTAAATATTTATAAGCATTACATTTTTATAACTCTGCCATAGAAAACGTAAAAGATAGAATTAAGAAAAATATTTATTTGATACCTTTGACTTTATAATTGTGTTTGTAAAATAAATGGCATTGAAAACTTATGAAATTTTCCCCAGAGCAACGAAATATCCATAAAAAAATATACACAAAATTTTTTAAAAATAGTCATGAAAATTCTATGATTTAGTTTAAGTAGAGTTTACACATACTTGGGACTAGTTTATTGAATAAACCAATAAATTATTGATTTAATTGACATTGTTTGATGTGAATGCTAATTAAATGTTGTTGTCGTTATAATTGTTTAAAAACAATGGCAATAAAATGTTGTTCCAATTGGCATTGACATTCAATTATAATTGATTGTTAAAATTCTTTGTTACAATTATCTGTAATAAAATTTATAAAAATCCTATATTTACGTACTTATACGGTATTTCATCAAGTATACACTCAAAAAAATAAGTTAGTAGAAAAGTTAGTAAAACATCTTGTAAATCAGGTATACAATTTTTCAGCAAATTTTTTGCTAAAATTATGTTTTAAACTAAAATTTTAGTTATACTTAATCAGCACTCAACTGTTTCGAACTTATGTTTCACTAATATTTTACTAATGTTTTACTAATTTATTTTGCTAAAAAAATAGTGTGAATGACAACCAGATTAAAAGCTATACGCAGAATGATTTAGATGTCAAGATGTAGTAGTGACGAGGAAAATTATACTAAAAAGTACAACTCTATTAAGACACATACAAAAAAATCAACCATGGAAGATTTTTGTATCTGTTTTTCATACATAAAACAAAATTGTGTATTGAAACAACTTAAATTTTGCGTTTCCACCGACTTGTGAAAGTAATTGTCTTTTTTTTCTTTGTATTGTATTAAACAAATTATAACTTTTGTGACGTAAGAAAACATAATTCTGTAAGTTTAAATTGTTTTATTGGTGATAAAAATTGTACTAATTTGAAAAATTTTAATTTAAATAGATGAATTCCTTGATAAAGACAGCAAAAAACTGTCGAAACGTCGGAAAAAAATATGTATTAAATGGTTTTTTAATTACATTGGAAATTATAGGCCCTATTAGCTTAAAAAAAACACTGAAAAAATTAAACAAAAGACAAAATAAAATATTTAAATTTAAAAAATATTAAATGTGTATTTGTAGTCAAGTTGATAACAAATATACAGCAGGCAGACAGACTAAAGCGAAAGACAAAGACATGTATCTTAGGTAAAGTTTTATGTTTCCTTTTTATTTTATTGCAAAAAAAAATGGTTGTATATGTTACATTTTGTTATTTTTTCGTTTCGTTTCTGTAATTCTCTGCGACATTAACGTTCCTTTAAAAGATAGCATCATTGTGACAACCATTGATGTAATGTGGGAGTATGAACATTTTTATATTTTGTAACGTATTGTAAATTATTTTAAAAAGAATCACAAAAAATGTTTTATGATTTTCAGCAAAATAAATTAACTAAAGTAAAAATTTTCTACAAATTTTTTCCAGTCTACTAATATTCAGCAAAAATTTTACTAATGTTTAGCAAGGGTTTTTTAATTTCTAATCCACTTAGTTTTAGCAAAAATTTTTTCTGAATCTACTAACTTTGTTGCTAAAAATCAGCTCGCTGATTTTCAGCAGAAGATTTTGCGGACATTAGCAATTTTTTCCTGACTAAAATTTTGCTGACTCAGCAAAATTTTTTGCTGACTTTACTAACTTTTTTATTTGAGAGTACATATAGCACAGCATATTATTACTGTCGTCCGGCATGCAACGTTACATTACAGACAAACTAACAACACACGCTCGTTTTCATACATCAAAAACCAATCAGCTGATTCGTCACGGTACGTAACGTACAAACTAATTCAGCCTTAAAGGCTCAGTTAGTCTTGCCGTTCCGTGCCTTGACGAATCAGTTGTTTTGTTTTTGATGTATGAAAATGAGTGTGTGTGGTTAGTTTGTCTGAACTATAACGTTGCGTGCCGGACGAACCTGTAAAAAACTGAATTTCTGTACTCCGTTAAGTGAAAGCTAAAAACAGCTATTGCTCTCACAGCAAAATACTCAGCTCAGGGATGATAAAGTTGGTACTATAGTACTTTGTATGGTACTATTTTAACCTTGAAAGTACTATGGTACTCCTTTGATCCATTTAGTACTATTTAAAAATTTTTCTATATTATTATTTTTAGTCCCATTAAACAAGCTTATGAATAATTTAATACTTAATTCGATTTATAAATCTTTTAATGAATATATTATATTTATTAATATATGTATTAAAAAAATATTAAAAACTTAAGGAATTTAAGAAAAAATCTATAATTTTTATAATTTTTGTAACTAACATTGTTTAACTTTTTGTTTTTGTATACAAATAAATTTTTATTTACGTTTTTGTTTGGTAATTTATAATAATTTTTTTTTTGTACTATTGGGGTCGAAAAAGTACTATATTCTATGATGGTTGGTACATTTTGAAATTCCCATTTATCGTCCCTGACTCAGATTGCTACGGAATAGACTAACCACACAAAATAGCCATCCGGAACGGCACGTAACAGAAACGGCACGGAACGGCAAGACTAATGGAGCCTTAAGTCTATCTACTTTCTCTTATCTACGCCATCGCTGTAAGAGAGAATTCCATAACCTTACTCTTGTTCCAGAACTCGTTGTTCCTTCGTCGGCAGAGCGCAATTGGTAGTATAAGTGATTTTTTTTATTAATATTTTTTTAAATCACTCTTTTAATCTGTATTTACATATATTTTGTTAAGCCTATTTAAATTGAAGAAAAAAAAATGTTAACGTTAAAATTTGATTTGTACATCAGCCTCTCTTAATCGGTCCTCTTTTTATTTGTTCGTTAACTCTCCCCGAGTAAATAAAAGCATTTTGCTGAAAGTGGGAAGTGTAGTCTTTCTTTTTGTATATACTCTTTGTTTGTACAGATTTCAAGTTAATTTTGGTTGAAAATAATTAATTAAATTTAATACCAATTCAAAATTATTTAAATTTGCATGTATCATTCTTATTTTAAATACAAATTTTATGTTTAATTTTCGTGATCAAAGCTTTAGTAATTTTTATTAGGGCCAATGACCAAAGTATATGATGAATACTCTGACATTAACTTGCGAAATTAATCGCCTTTTTTTTGGTCCTTGTGAATATTGAATGTTTTTATTCAATTTAATTAAAACAGTAAGTTTATTAATTTCATTTTTGCGTAATAATAGTTCTAGCTCGCGATTTGAATTATAAAATTTTTTATTTTTTTAGTGTTTAATTTAATAAAATTTTTAATAAATTTACTAATCTTAGTTTTATAACTTAATTAACTTTTAAATGAGACTTTCTTTGTTTCAATTAATTCTTGGGTTTTATTTAAAGATTATGTTTTTTTAAGCTGAGTTTTAAAAATAAATTAGTCAATATGATTCCTGAGTAACTTGAACAAAATGTGAGATTAATTTGCATATTAATCTCACATTTTGTTTCTTTTATTTCAGTCTTTTATGTTATAAGTGATCAAGGCTGAGAGTGCTGAAAAGGTTGTGACAATTCCATCAGTTTCAACCTGACTTTAGAACTTTTAGGAACATTTTGCTTATCAGATCCGGTTTCTTTTTATCTCTCTTGTTTTGTAATTATAAAATAGTGCTTACCTAGAAGCAGTTCTGAACGGCATTATTTAATTACCGAGCGCTACCGAAACAATTCCAGAAGGCATGATTTTTTTCGCGATGTCCCACTTGCTATATCTCTTTAAATCAGGTGAAAAGCGATTCTTTCATCTGCTCTTAGAAGCAATAAATGCATGCCTTCGTTAGGAAATTAGAACAACATTAATGCTTCATAGTATGCATTCTTTACTGCTTCATTGTATATATTATTTACTGCTTCAAAAGAATGCATTCTGGGAAGCACAGCAAAATGCCTTATCGATTGCTTTATAGAAATGTTATAGAAATTACTTTATAGAAATGCTTACCAAATCGATGTTATTATTTGCTGGGAGCTAATATACCCTACAACGAGATAAAAGGCCGGATAAAATGCGTGCCCTCATTAGCGATGCTTCACCCTTCCCCCGCCAATCTACCAATGGATTTGACATGTTATATGCTACACCGCACACAAAAATACACAACATTTTAAATAAAAAACAATCGGTTACTTGTGGCCAATGGTGTCGGATGCTCCTGGCAGATATTGGGCCTTTAATGTTTACTATTATAAAAACAAATTATACAAAATGAACTTAAGAAAATGTGCTAGAATTAAAAAAAAATGGAAGACATAAAAACTTACGGTTTTTAAATTAAAAAGGACACAGAATATCCTATATACAAAATCCTTAACTTCCAGCTACTAATTGCCTCAATTGTTTTCCAATTATTTTTATTCCTACACATAAAATTAGATTTTAAAATTAATTAATTTTCTACTTACTTCAAACCCTTAAAGATTTTTCACAGCAAGAAAACCGAAGAAAAAAAATATGGTTTTTAAGTTTATGGCACTTTAGCAAAGGTTTTAAAGTTTATGCTCGCTTTGCTGTACTTTAAATGATCAAATATTTTAAAAATGAAAGCAGCTAAGCCTAATTTCTACATAAAATTAATAACTGGATCTGGGATATCACAACAACATCTAGTTAAAAAAAATCGTATACATAACACTGTTCAACAAAATCAAATTTTTTCCAAAATTACAAGGTCCGACCTATAAATTTTGATAGAAGAGACAAAAAAAAGAGCAAAACACAACATTAAAACAGGGATTTTCATTAATTACATTTTTTTAGCTCTACGCAATTCCACTTCATTACACTGTACAACACAAAACCAAATTACAAGGTCCGACCTATAAATTTTGATAGATTGCCAGCTGAAAGATTAGATCCGTTACATTATAACAAAAACAAACAAAAAAAATCAAAACAATAATCAAGTGCTATATTTCTTATTGTACTGAAAACGTGTCAATTTGCGGTGCATATATTGTGTACATAAGTTGTTTTGTGTTTTGAGTGTATTCAGATTTTTGTGTATTCAGGGACCTATAATAAAATTTCACGGCGAATATTTTTGCGGAACATTTTTAACCCCTTAAATCCCTGTTTTAATGGTGTTTTTTGCTCTTTTTTAAAAGAAGGATAAAAAAAAACCATTACCTTGAGAAGTTAGAGGGTTAACATATTCTACAAAAATGTTTGATTTTGGTGTATTCAGGGACTTATACAAAAATTTTAATATTTTAACTCCTTAAATCCCTGTTTAATGGAGCTTTTTGCTCTTTTTTAAAAGAAGGACAAAAAAGACCCTTACCTAGAGGAGTTAGAGGGTTAACCTCTTCTATATAAAATTCTCGTGTCACAATGTTCGTTCCCGTACTCCTCCGAAACGGCTTGAGCGATTCTCATGAAATTTTGTGAGCATATTGAGTAGGTCTGAGAATCGGCCAACATCTAAAAATGGGCGTGATCGGACCAGTGGGCGTGTCAGCTCCCATACAAAGTAAATATTTAATATCATATATCTACAGTTCTATAATAGCCAGAGTCTTAGCAATTTGTGCACGTTGATTATTTGTTAATGTGAATAGTCACGGGAAAAATGGGCTTGATCGGAGCAGTGAGCGTGTCAGCTCCCACACAAAGTTAATATTTAATACCATATATCTACAGTAATATAATAGCCATAGTCTTAGAAATTTGTGCACGTTGATTATTTGTTAATGTGAATAGTCATGGGAAAAATGGGCGTGATCGGACCAGTGGGCGGGTCAGCTCCCATACAAAGTAAATATTTAATATCATATATCTACAGTTCTATAATAGCCAGAGTCTTAGAAATTTGTGCACGTTGATTATATTATGAATAGTCATTGGAAAATTGGGCGGGATCATACCAGTGGGCGTGGCAGCTCCCATACAAAGTGATTATTTAGCTCATATACAAAATTAATATTAATATTAAATATCTAGGGTTCAATATTAGCTATATAGCCTTCAAATTTTGTACGAGTCCATCAATTACAAATATTAGTAGTCGAACTGAAAATGGGCAGAATGGGATAAGTGGCCGTGGTACCAAAAGCAAAAAACAAATAAGCAATAAAATAAATCATCACATTCAAGACTTTTTGCAAGGTTATTTAATAATGTTGTTCAAAAATTGTTTTAGCGTTCCTCATAGTCCTAGAATAAAGGCGATAGAAGGACAAAGAGGCGTTGGGCTTCCCATGAAATTACAAATTTTAAAATGATTTACTAATGTGAATTTATTTTTTTAATTATATATTTGCGTAACAAAATGCTCTTGATTTAAAGAATTAATTACAATTAAAATTTGAAGGCAAAGCAACGTTTGCCGGGTCAGCTAGTATTCTATAAAAACGTTCTACGCAACATTTTACATAAATTTGCTAAACACACCATATACTTTAAACGTAAGCTTTAGTCGATTTTCTATGCCGATTGACAATACAAAATTTGCATTTGGGGGAAACTTTGCCTCCCCCTAAAATGAAACCCAGATGTAAACTTTCAAAACGCCGATACACATGTCTTTTTTTTTTTTGTCTTTTTATCAAAATTTATAGGTCGGACCTTGTACTTTTTTTTTGTGTTGTACAGTGTAATTTTTTCCCTTCACTTACAAAGCCAATGCACCAAAATGTCTGTCTTTTAAATTATTCGTAAAATTTTAAATTTTCGGTTATCGATTTAACTCCCAAATGAAGAGGATTTTCTCTTACACGTACCTAACTACTATACTATCCAACCACAAAAAACCATTTTCTATTTTCTTTCTGGCAATCCTGTACGGATAAACTGATATCAACCCTATTTGCAAATTCTGCAAGCCAACAGACGGCATGAGAGCCGACATTGATATTTTATAATAAAAAGTTAATTAAAATAAAAACTATTAAATAAAATAAAAAAAAAATATACCAACGATAAAATAAAACAAACATTAGTGCAAACAACATACGCATACATACACACAGAGAAATAAAGTGCCCACCGAATTGAAAGGTGTAGTTTAATGGTACCAGACTTATAAATTCAGTTAGTGCAACGATATTTACATAGGATTTCTGAATATTTTGGGTATATCAACTAAAATTCAGTTGAATTGACCTAGCTTTGTTCAGTTGTACCAACCGACTGAAATTCGTAATAAACGAATTTGAGCCATAGTAACCGAATTTTAGTTGGCAAATAGCTAAATGTTTCTCTGTGTGTACTAAACGATTCGTACCAACCCCAAACAAAACAAAAAAAAAACACATTTAGGCAAAACAACAACACAACAAATGTGATTTATCTATAAGAAACAAAAAAAAACTACATCTAGGGTTGCCAAATATGAAACCGACAAAAAAAAGTACATTGAAGAAAAATAGAACTACAATTTAGAAAAAAAAGTACAAATTTTAATTAAAAAAAAAAAAAAATCATAAAATTCAGTACATAAAAGTAGTGACCAACCGGTAATTTAAAGCAATATGAACAAATTTTACAAATGTTTATTGAGCTTATTAAATGCGATTTTTAGTGTTAAATTTAAAGAAAAGTCCGTAGTTAAGCAATTAATTCAGTATTCGGCCACATAACGTTCGGTCAAATCGGAAAAAGTTCGGCGGCCGATTATTTAACTTTATAGCTAAACTTCAGGTTTTTCCTTAAATTTTGTATTTAAAATTGATTTTAAATGGATCAACAAATATGTTTTCTTTATCAAAATTTGTCCACATTGTATGCAACTACCGCAAAACGTATCACATATCGTTTTTTGGCAAAAGTCTTCATTCCGACAGTACATAAATAGAAGTAACAATTTATGTAATTAAGAACTTAAAAATTCAGCTAAAGTTTACTTTTCTGGGCACACCTCAAAACAAAAAGAAGTTTTTCTATTATTGGTTAAGAAAGCAGAGGCCCCCACGATCACCCATGCCTCAAAAACCGGCACTCCTAGTAACTTAAAAGTGCACGCAGAAAAAAGAGCTTCATATTATGGTAGTTTAAGAGCTTCATGTCATGATTGCTGTGCGCAACAATCATAATATGATCATAGCAAACATATTATGATTCTAAATAGCGATACAATCCTCCTCGGTAATCATAATATGATCAACTATAATAATAATAATATGATAATTATAATCATATTATGATAATTTTGTGTTCACAATCATGTTCAACCATATTTTTTCTCTGCGTGTGTGTGTTTGCACGATTTCAGAAATACATTTTATTTTAAGATCCATAAAGTATGGCTCCCTCCATATCTATATTGGATTTATTTTATTTCATCTACAGAACTTCAAATTTTTCAGGAATTAAACTTTTTGTATAATAAATCTTTTATTATACATTGGAGATAATTTTATGACATTTTTTGATGTTTTAAATGAAAAAAAACATTTTTCAGGAATTTATAGAGAAAAAAATTAAAAAATTTGCAAATTTTTAAAAACTGTCATTTCAATACACTGAATTTTGTAAAATCGCCAATCGTCAAAGATGGCAGCGCTGATCAGACATTGTTACATGGCGTTTCAAGCAAACTGCATGTCTTTTTTTTTAATCTGTAAAATTTTTTTCTTATTAAATGAGAAAATTTTTTTCAATTTAATGTTTTTAACAACAAAAAAAAGTACAAAGCTGAAAAAGTACTTGTGTGTACTCCTTTAGACGTTATGCAGAAAAAAGTACAATTGGGAAAAAAGTACGCATACTGTTGAAAACAGTACGTATAGCAAGCCTAACTCCATCTTTACTAAACTTTGGGGGCGTTGTGGTGTAGTTGTTAATCTGTTACACAGATGGTCCCTGGGTTCATTTCCGATGCCGACAACATTAATTTAGAAAAATAATATATATGAGTTTTCGATCTCTTATATGTAAAATAATAGTGAATCAGGTCTATGAATCAAAACGCTTCAAATAATAATACAATTTAAAAACTGGAAAATCATTGATGACGCCTGTCCATAAAAAAAGGAAGAAACTAGTCTTGTCTGATTTCAAAATTAAATAGTGTTTATAACTTTTAGAGAAAAACGTTTATTCTTCTTCTTAACCTCAACATTTCTAAAGCTTCAATAAGTTCACCAACTCTCCATCAGTTGGCAATCAACCTCTTTTCTAAGAGTTATCATCTCGCGCAATTACAGTGTTGCCATGTTAAAAGCACTTCAGCTTTCCCCACCTTTCATCAATCCACTAACCCCTTTTTTAAGAAAGTACCACATTAATAGATAGGAAGAATTTCCTGTGTTGCGGGAATCTTGTAAGTACTATCCACAAACATATTCCTTAATATTTCGTTCTTTCGTTTTTCTATAACTGCGGTGGTAAACTTAATATTTAATAATTTGGCAAATTTCTACAAATTCACTGCCATCAAAAAAAAAAAAAAAATTAATAGGAATCTGCAAAAAAATCTTATGAGCTGAATTCGTACCTATAAACATTTTTTTATACAGTTCTCCAGCATTTTAACATTAGAGATATTCAACACATTTAATGTCAGAGTTAGATTTGGAAAACTTTGCAGGCAATTAAAAAAACTTGCAATTGCGGGTTACAGGTATTAACAAAAATTTATAAATTTTTTTTGAGTACACTGTAAAAAAAGTAATTTGTCAACAACCCAGTGACTACACCCATAACACACATAACTTTATCTTTTTATTAACAATTATTTTTTCGTCAATTATAAACATTTGTGCCATATTATTACAATGGGTCTAATCAATGCCAATGAAAAAAATTTCATTGGTATTAGAAGAGTAATGGCATTTTTTAGCCAAGTAAATTTCAATGCCAATGAAAAATTCTCAAGTAGGGGTTTACACTACAACAAAATTTCTAAATCTTCTCATAAAAAAAAAAGTAATTTTAGTTAAGTATAAAATTATCATCGTTATTTTATAAAATATTCCAAATAAAAAAACAAATTTACAGAAAAGGTTTAAATTTTATATTTCTCTTTCTAAAGACAATTCTCCCCCAAAATATGCTAATCTAAACGTTGCCATACAAGCAAAGAAAAAACATTGTTGGCAGAACCATATTCGAATATATGATTGCGACAACTATGTTACTATGATTGTGACAACCATACTCTTATCTGTTTCTGTGTCATAATATAATAATTAGATTACCATATTATGCTTCTAAATAGACCCCAATGTTATCATATTACGGTTCTGTAAATTTGTATGAACTATCACAATGTGAGCACTGCAATATTCTCCCAGCATTATGTAAAAGCTGGATTAACAAGTTATGCTTGTTTTTTTGAATAGTATGTTTAGTTAAAAATTCACACATTTAAATAAACTAAGGTTTATAATAATTTAAAAAATTAATTAATGCGCTGAAGAATAAGCTTCACGAAATATTCTGTCAGCTATGAAAGCTATACATGAGATTACAGCATATAGCACACAAACAAATATAGTTAAGAACACAATTTCACAATACATTTGTATGGATCAAACCATGTTGGAAGCAATCTAAATATTTGCATTAAACCATATTATAGTCTAAGTTATCATATTATGATCATGGGAAGAATTTCGTCAGCATTTATTTCCATATTATGATTATTGCAAACATATTATCATTAATTCGTACTACAGACTTAAAAGCACTTGTATTTTGTTTAAATTTTTATTTCATATTTCTTTATATTTTTGTCTTTGCATACAATTAAGAAATAAATCACTTTTTTTCTCATTTTATACTTAATTTGTAACACTTTTATTTCCGTATAATAAACAATAACTTTATTTAAGGGGTGCGTGAGAATTAAAGTGTTGGCTGGAATCTCAGGGTAGACTACAAACTTATTCCTTCTTCCACAAAACAAATCGCCAATTACAATTAACGCTTCTACGTTGCTTGTCTATTTTTAATGTATTTTTGTTTAGTATTATTTAATTTTTTGGGGCTGACTGTTTCTCATAACTTCTTTTCACAAAATCTCAAACAAGATTGACACTTAAAGAGCGAATACACTCATAAAAAAACGACTGATCATTTTATGGTTGGCGCAACTATATTATGACTGTAGTTAGGGAGAGGAATATAATTATAAGTACTATATTATATTTGTAGACAACACATAAGATTAATTTTTAATAGTATATGATGAAAACATGTTGAAATATGGTTGATGCAATAATAATATAATTGAAACAACCATTTAAGACTGTAGCTTTGTGGCCGCAATCATATTTAAACCCATTTTTATTTTTTTCTCTGTGTGTAGAAATAATATATCCATTTCGTAGTTTACTTTGTAAAGTCATAGTAAGAAATTGTTTTTGAAAACGTATACCACAAACTGCATCTCCATCTGCTTGTGATTGTAAATGTATATCAAACACTAAAGTAACTGGCAATAATTCAAAATAAGAAATCCAAATTCCTCAAGTACAATTGTATTAAGAATACTTGCATTCAAAATCATTCAAGCATTCAATATGATGCACTTTTACAACATACTTTTCTGTAGAGAATTTTTAGTAGAATAATTTCCACTTAAATGATTTCAACATCTTTTATTTTTTCTCGTTTCCTTTTGTACTCTAGTTAGTTTACACTTTAAGAAAAAATGAACATAAATGATTTTGTAAAATAATTGAGTCGAGAAGTTTGCTAGAAATATATACAAAATTCTTTATATTTTTACATCTTAAACTGTATGGTCATAAGTGGACGGCTTATAAATGTTATTTTTTAGTACTCGAAATCGAAATAATAATGGTTCAGAATGAACTTGTGTATGAAAAAATGCGCACATTTCGATAAAAAGCTAAAAAACTTAAAAAAAAATTAAATTAATTAAAATCAATGAAGAGTAATAGACTCACAAAAAGAGTCATATAGAAAATGTTCGCCACAGGCCATAAACCGTCAGAGAAAAAATATGATTGAACATGATTGCCGACAAAAAGTTATCATATTATTATCCTAGCAATCACAAACATGATTCGGGCTGATCACTGGGAACGATTTTATCATCTTCTAGAATCATAATATGATTATAGGAATCACAGTATGATTGCTACGTGTCTCAATAATAGCATGAATCTCTTAGACTATCATAACATGATGCTCTGTTTTCTGAGTATAAGCATGTCAATGAAAGTTCACTCGCAGAGAAAACTATGGTTGCAATATGATTGTGGCCACAAAACTTTAATGTCTACAGCCATAAATGGTTGTTTATATTAAACTATTATTGTATCCACCATATTTCACTAACAATATGGTTACATTAATCATATTCTTGTAAAAATCTCTCTTTTTTCGGTTATCGTATTATCGTCTTGTCTACAATCATAATATAGTATTTATTGTCATATTTGTCTTTCTAACTACATCCATATTATAGTTGCGCCAAATATAAGATGATCAGTCTGTTTTTCATGAGCGTCTTCGCTGTTTTAGTGTCATCTTGTTTGAGATTTTATGAAAGGAAATTGTGAGAAACAGTCAGCCCAAACACATTAAATAATATTAATATTTAACAAAGCTTATTCTTCAGAGCAAAGACAATTTGATTACTTAAATTACTTTAAGCCTTAATTTATTTAAGGGTGTAAATTATTAAATAAATATACTGTTAAAAAATAATGTGGTAATCTAGTTATAATATTATGATTAAGAAACAGATAAGATTTGGTTTTCACCACCATAAATAGTTACATGGTTGTGGCAACCATAAATCCAAAAATGTAGAATGCTCTTGGATAGATATTTCAGTACATTTAGAAAAAGTAGAGTACAAATCCATTGAAATAAGTAATCAACCATTAAAATCGGGCTACTGGTTTCTATAATACATCAATTTGAATATCGACATGTTGAGAAATTTTCATGTTAAATTTTTTTTAATTTTGAAACACAAATAATGTTTTAAAAAAATACGTTTCAAATAGTTTTGAGCTAAGAGTACTTCTGCAAACTTTGGTGTGACATGGAATGACCCATAAGTATTTTTTGTTGCTTTTAATAGATTTTATATATTTTTCCCCATTCTGGATTTATAGCGATGTAAAAGCATGTTATCAACTACTTTAGTAGTTTTTTGTTAACATTTTTATATTTCTTATTTTTTTTTTTTCAAATATAACGACTTTTTCATCGATTGTATGAGTTTTTTTTTATCTATTTTGGGCAATAGTTTTAATGCAGTTTGGTCCTGTCAATTTTTACCAGTTTTAAGGTATCTCCTTCTGACCATCGATGTGTTATCTATTATTTTCGTTTACTTTTTAAACTATGACAAAATTATAAACTACAAAAAAAAATAAAATAGAAACTTACGAGTTTGTTTCCTTAAGAGTTAACAAGGTTAGAGTGAAAGAAAACAAAAACTACATAAAATAAATAGTCTAAAAATTAAATCCTTGTTGCGGTAAATTATAAGACGAGAATAAATAAAAACGGAACCTTTAAAAAAGCATGCCATTTTGTATGTAAGACAGCATTGAGAAGACTGCAGCAGATTTTATTTATAAATAAAACAATATTTTTTGTCATTTAAAAAATGAAACGTTAAAAAAAGAACAGAAATACAGCAGCAGCAGTGGCAGCTGTAGTAATATTTTTTTTAGTTTTACCTTTAGCGGTGTCATTTTAATTGTAAATGACAAAATACTTAAGGGATTTTCATACACTTTTTTTCTTTATTTTTGCTTTAAATTAAATTTTAATTTACAATTTTGTTTCTAGCTTTGGACTATATTTTTATTATATCGTCCATTTCATGATAAAAAAAAGAAATAAATCTCACCGGGGGTCATTTAAATTCCTTTATGTTTTGTCCACGTATTCTCTAGAACAAGTGACTAATAGACAGTCACTAATAATAGCTTTTTTTGATCTTCAAAGATTAGTAACGTCATGATGCTTGTTAGGAAAAAAACCCTAGCCACGTGTTTGAGACAAGAATGGAGCAAACTTGCTGATTAATAGGCTTTTTGTTAAATCTTTGCCTATTCTGGAGACTTTAGCTTGTCGATAATTTCGGGTTCTGCTGAGATCTTTAGCCAGATCGAAATACTAGTATAAACCTAGCTAATATGTTTGATTTTTATTGTTCTTATTAATATACAGATGTTGGATGCTCGTTATAAATTAAAAATAACAAAAAAATAGTCTCGATGTATATAAAACCAAAAAACTAAAAAGACAGTTTTTCAATTTTGTTTCATACACGAATAAACGTAGCCGGATCTTTAAATGTTTGATCTGCATTTAAATGGCACGAAGGTAAACTCAAAAATTAAAAAACATCAAAAAATCGTTGTTTTTGATTTTTCAAAAAAAGTTCGAGGCAAAAATTTAAAAATGTTAGGGACTTCATTTTTTAGGTCTCTGCAAAACAAAAAAAAAAATCTAAAAATCGGACCACCAGATTTTCAATATCTTGGGTTTTCTCCAAAATTTCTATAGCATACGAGTATATAAAAAAGTTCAAGCTATTGAGATAAAAAAAAAAAAATAAAAAAATCTAAAGCTAGCATACCCTTTTATAATATTTATTATGTTGTTAATGTGAAATTTAATAAAATATTGTGGTTAATATTTTTGTTGAGGGAATTTCAGGGACAATGGTTCAATACGGGTAAATGATGTAAAGGTAAGTTGTAATGGGTCATTCAGATGATGGTTAGAATGAGACTGGTATTGGGTGGGCAACGTAAGTAGAAGTAGCATCGATCCCATTGTGCAACCATTCTCATTTGTAGCGTCCGGCTTCTGTGAATTATTTTTTTAGTTTCTGTGACCAGTTTAGTTTTTAGTTTATTTTTTTCTTTTTTTTTGTTCGCCCTCGATCTATGTTTTGCGGGTTAATGATTTACAGCGTGCTTTGAGCTGGTTGAAGTGGCAACATTGGTACGAAAATTGACAGGGCTTAGGAACAAGTCCTAACTTTAAATGTAGCCGCTGTTTTTTCATTAATATCGCAGTGTTGTTTGGAAACTGATCAGTAGAGAAGACAAAAAATAACAAAATAAACACTTCAAAATTTAAAAAACGTCGAAAATGAACTAAACAATAACAAAAAAAAAAAAGTTCGCAACAATGTTTTTATTTGCAGATTTATTTAAAACTATTTTTATCATATTTTTTATATTTCTAGTAACCGATATCAAAAGCTGTGAAATGGAAATATGTGTTCGCTGATGATAAGTCATGATAAATCAGCATTTTATAATATATGTATACTTGATAAAATACCGAATAAGTGCTCAAATATAGGATTGTTATAAATTTTGTTGTAGACAATTGTAACAAACAAATATAACAATCAATTGTAAATGTATGTCAATGTTAATAGAGACGAAATTTAATTGCTATTGTTTTTAAGCAATTATAATGAAAACAAAATTTAATTAGCATTCACATCAAACAATGCCAATTAAATCATTAATTTATTGGTTCATTCAATGAACTAATCCCAAGTATGTGTAAACTCTACTTAAACTAAATCATAGAATTTTCATGACTATTTTTAAAAAAGTTTGTGTTTATTTTTTGTGGATATTTCATTGCTCTGGGGAAAATTTCATAAGTTTTCAATGCCATTAATTTTACAACCACAAATATTAAGCCAAAGGTACACTCAAATTAAAAAGTTAGTAAAGCAAGCAACATTTTAGTCAGGAGGGTTCATTTTAGCTGATTTTTAGCAACAAAATTAGTAGATTAAGCAAAAGTTTTGCTAAAACTTAATGGATTAGAAATTAAAAAACCCTTGCTAAGAATTAATAAAATTTTTGCTGAATATTAGTAGACTGAAAAAAACTCAAAAAATTTGTAGAAAAATTATGCTTTAGTTAATTTATTTGCTGAAAATCATAAAACATACTTTTGTGATTCTTTTTACAATAATTTGCAATACGTCACAAAAAATAAAAAATGTTCATACTCCAAAATTTCGACATGTAAAAACAATAGAAATAATTATAAGTTTGTTATAATTTTTATTACAAATAAAAATTATGTTTTTTTTTCGACCTTTAATTGTGCAATGAAAATGAAAATTATTCAAGTTCGAAGCCATACTCTATATTTCATCATTAGGATATTGTCCTAAAAAATAATCTATAGAGTTTTTGTTTTCAAATTTATTATCTGACCCCTTCAGGAATGTGTTGATAGATCTATTTCGGGAATTTTCTAGGTACCCATCATCATAACAAGTTTTGAAAGCGGTAACAATCCCATGCCAAACATCAAACATTCATATGAACTAGTTTACTCACTACATGAGAACTAATATACATATGAGTTTGAAGTTAAAGATTATAACCATTGATCAAAAATAAATTGAAAACTTATTTGATGTGCAAGATCCACCTCTGGTGGATATTCAATACACGTTTTTTGTTTTTCTCTCCTTTTTATATTTTGTTTAGTTTGTAAACAAAACAGGGGAAGTAAACTAGGCGGTACTGTATTGAATATCCACCAGAGGTTCATCTTTCACATCAAACAAGTTTTCAATTTATTTTTGATCAATGGTTATAATCTTTAACTTCAAACTCATATGTATATTAGTTCTAGTTGAGATTTGTAATATCTGGTTTCGATAAACTTTAGTTTTTGTAAATATTCGATGGACCATTTCTTTTTAAAAATAAAAAATATTCTATAATGTGCCGGTTTGTTGGTAATTTTGCGATTTTTGTATCGTAACAGAAAATATTTGAACTGCATTTCTTATATTGAAAAAATATTAAATCGCGAGACTTAAAATAATATGAAAATTTGATATAAATTATTTTAAAATTGAAAATTTTTTTTTTTTGTTTTTGTAAATGTTACAAGTCGAATTTGACCCATAATTATATTTTGATTTTTTTAAACAGCTGTAACTTTTTTGTTTGTGAAAAAAATAAGTACAGAAAATTAAAATTATTCAAGTTCGAAGACATACTCTATATTTCTTTATTAGGATATTGTCCTAACAAATAATCTATAGAGTTTTTGTTTTCAAATTTGTTATTTGCCCTTTAAGGAATGTTTTGATAGATCTATTTCGGGAATGATGGGAACATAGAAAATTACCGAAATAGGCTTTTTTTTCTTGTATGTGGACCGACCTACCATAGTGCACAGTGGCACCCAATTTTCAGTATCTTCGTATCTTCATATGTATATTAGTTCTCATGTAGTGAGTAAACTAGTTCATATGAATGTTTGATGTTTGGCATGGGATTGTTACCGCTTGCAAAACGTGTTCTGATGATGGGAACCTAGAAAATTCCCGAAATAGATCTGTCAACACATTCCTGAAGGGGTCAAATAATAAATTTGAAAACAAAAACTCTATACATTATTTGTTAGGTCAATATTCTAATGATGAAATATAGAGTATGGCCTCGAACTTGAATAATTTTCATTTTCAGAAATAATTATATATAACATAAACAAAATTATCTTTCAACTACTTACATCAATGGTTGTCTAAATGACGGCATCTTTTAAAGGACCGCAAATGCCGCAGAGAATCATAGAAACGAAACGAAAAAATAACAAAATATAAAATATACAACAATTTTTTTGCAATAAGAAAAAAGAAACATAAAGAGCTTTCGCTTTAGTCTGTCTACCTGTTGTATATCTGTTTGCAATTTGACCACACTAGATTATTAATATCTATAAATATTTACTTTACAAATACACATTTATTGTTAATTAAATTTAGATATTTTATTTTTTCTTTTATTTAATTAATAAACAATTACTATCACAAGCCGGTGACGACGCAAAATTTAAGTTGTTTTAATCCAAATTTTCTTTTATGTGTGAAAAACTGATACAAAAATCTTCCATGGTTGATTTTTTTATATATCTTACTAAAGTTGTACTTTTTAGTATAATTTTTCTCGTCACTACTACATCGTATCATGCCGCGAAATATAATTCATTCTGCGTATATCTTTCAATCTGGTTGTCGTTCACACTATTGATGTGCTAATCAGCAGAAGTTTTTTAGCAAAATAAATTAGTAAAACACTAGTAAAATATTAGTAAAACAGTAGTTCAAAACAGTTAAGTGCTGAATAAGAATTACTAAAATTTTAGTTTAATACATAATTTCAGCAAACAATTTGCTGAAAAATACCTTACTTACAAATTGTTTTACTAACTTTTCTACTAACTTAATTGTTGAGTATATCAAATAAATATTTTTTTATTCTATCTTTTACGTTTTCTATGCCACATTTATAAAAATATAATGCTTATAGATATTTAATGTAAATTGTCTATTTTTCATCGTCCGTAATCATAACTTTTTATAGATATGTTTTTTTACATTTTGATTTGAAAATTAATTTGTTTTATTATTGTCGTAATATGCGTTTTTTCAGATTAAACAAATCTTTGACATATATTTTTGTTTTAAATAAAGTTAAATGTGAAATAAAACAAATACGAACAAAACACAGAGTATTTAACCCACAAATTACCTTACCTTTTTCTAGATTTTTATATAAAAACATTTGCAATAGTTAAAAAACCGGGACCAATCAAAGTATTAAAATGGAACATTTTGTTAAAATTTTATTTATGCAAATATGCATTCCTTTTAAATAAAATATAAAGGTGCCATTCAAATATAATTTAAATGGTAATGATCTGATAAATATTTAATAATATACAAATATTCGTGAATAAAGCGATGGATCGATTCTTGGAATTTCGAATTTCTAAAAGCTGATAACACCAGTTATTAAGTGGCTTCAAAATGTTTCGATGTCAAAAACATAATACAATTTGATAACGATCCTTCGTGGAATGACCGATATATCGAGTTTCTATTAGAATTTTGGTTAGAATTGGGGTTAAACATTAACTTGTTTTTAATTTTTTTTTGCACATAAATATACAGTCTAATAATCCACTATATTGTATCACACACCAAATACGTTTGCGTTAATCAAAGCGGTTCAAAGTCTAAAATTTTTAAAAATTCTTAAAATTAAATATTTTGATTGATTTAAAAAATATTTCTGGTGTTTTAAAAACAGTTTCTTGAAATACAGTTTTTTGATCCTAGGTTTTTGGAAACAATGCATTTTGCCGAGGAGAAGTGAATATTTTGTGTACACTATTAAAACCACAATTTAAGCAGCTTTAAAATTAAGTATCAATGACTCTCATAGCTTAGCTTTGAGGTAAAATATTTAAAAAAAAAAATTAGTGTTGCATGAATAACCTTTGTATATGGGCAATTCCACCGAAAGGTCTACCAAGACCAAAAAACCAAAAGTTCTTCAATCTAATTTGTTTAAACATATTTTTATAGGAAAACAATAAAATTTAACTAACGTGAACAAATTTTACATTTATTCATAACCCATTGCGAGATATTCGAAAATAAAGTCGAGCTAGCCAATTTTTTCTCATTGTGACATTTCTATTGCACCTTTTGTTTTGATAAAAGTTCTTAAATAGAAGCATTTAATATTAACTTTTGCTTTAAAAAAAATCTTTCTGGAGATACAAAGAGCTAAAAATAAATGCATAACAAACTATGCAATTAAAAATAACGGTAAGTTTTTGCTATGCCTTATCACATATTTCGATGTCCTGTGCGACATTGAAAAACAACATTTGTTATTAGTGCGTCAAGTGGACATGACAAAAGTTCATCAAATATTGAGAACAAACACAGATTTTTATTACAATTGAAATAAAAAAAAACTTTTTGAAAAAATATAAAATCTGTGATCTTGGTTCTTAAATAAAGTTGGTCACGTGCGACATGGTAAGTGTGGATTTTAAAATTTAAAAAAACATTTTTTCTTACATAAATGCTTTATTTATTTCAATACATACTTTTAAATTATTTAAATATAGATGAGTATAAACGGCGAAAGAAATAAAGAGATGCAAACGGTGGAGAGAAAAGTTGAAAAGTTGAAAACAAATTCATTTGGCAAAATTTCAGTTTATGGGGGACACCCCTGGAAAAAAAAAAATGCCACGCCCCCTTAAATGACCCCAGGAGTGCGAAAATCATAATGAATAAGGGGGCTCACGCCCCTTATGGGCGTGGCAATTGAAAAACGACCCGGCCCACCTACGTAGACAATATGGGTATCAAATGAAAGCTAATGTCTTCACGATTCCAAAAATAGCCGTAGTTGCCAGATCGGGGCGATTTTTGTAGCCGATATGGCCATTTTGGCAAAATTTGGGGTGGGGGAAATTTTTTTTTCCTTTTTTTTGCTTATATTTTGTTAAAATCAAACAAAAATGAGCATTTTGTGCGAAAAGATTACTATTGTTAGCGTTACACCCAGGATTACCGCGTGGAGACGAGGAAAACTCTTGAAAGCTTCTGATTGGTTAATGAAAATTTGTTATACTGGCTTCGCTTAGTAAAGTTTTTCTGCGTGACCGGCCTACGGCCGGGCTTAGGGGTTTTTAACTCCAGTATGTCTTAATTCTAGACGGCGGGGATCTCGAGTGCTCGGCCTCTGGCCGAGCTAAAAAGAAATAAACAAAAAAAAGTCCTTCCCCCCATTTTATAAAAATTAACATATCTTCCTCAAATTCTGGACGATCTGGCAACTACGGGTATTTTTGGAATCGTGAAGACATTTCCTTTCATTTGATACCAATATTGCCTAAGTAGGGTGGCATGGGTCGTTTTTCACCCCCGCCCCTATTTAACAAAAATGGCCGTATCGGCTGCAAAAACCGCCCGATCTGGCAACTATGGCTATTTTTGGAATTGTGAAGACATTAGCTTTCATTTGATACCCATATTGTCTACGTAGGTGGGCCGGGTCGTTTTTCGACTGCCACGCCCATAGGGGGCGTGAGCCCCCTTATTCATTATGATTTTCGTACTCCTGGGAACATTCTGAAGGGGATGGCATATTCAGATTTTTTCTCTAGGGGTGTCCCCCATAAACTGAAATTCAGCCATTCATTTTATCAAAACTTGTGGATTTTATAAACAAATTAGGATGTTCCTCAATAGAATGGAATTTTTTCGCAAGCTCACATGAAAAGGGAGCCGTCGATGGAGTCGGAACAGTTATCAAAAGGAAAGTCTGTCAGATAACGAAATCCAAAAACGTAGTTATAAAAGATGCATTTTCATTTTATCAATGTGCAGAAAATAACATAAATGGAGTTAAAATGTATTTTATGTCATCTGAACAGATTTGAGAGCATTCCTTGCTATATAATTTAGACGAAAAATGGAAACAAGTTAAAAGCATTTCAGGTATATCCCAGTTGCACTTCTTTTGTTGCGATCGTCAAGAAGTAAAAGCAGCCAGGACTGCCTATTCTGAAAAAAACTGTGTTTGATATTTCTGACACTATTTTCGTTTAAATTTATTTTGTTTATTATAATGAATACCACACAATACTTTGTTCAAATTACATATTTTTTTTTTGTTAAGTTCGCTGATATATGAAAATAAATACACTGAATTCTTTTGTTGATTTAAAAATATGTTTTCTAAGCTTATTTATTTATAATTTGTTAAAAAAAAAAAACAACTGAAACAACATAGATATGATGATGGAAAAAAGGTCCCGTGCGACAGTGATTAAAGTTAAATTAAAAAAAAGTAGAAATAATTTTGATGTAAACTTTAACAACTTTTAAGAGACATTATTAGCCAACATTCTAAAATTAGTCGCATTGTGATATTGCCTCAGGTTTCGCTGAAACTAGAGTTTTAATTGATAGTCGCGAAAACCACTTCTGTTTTTTGTCCCGTGCGAATGGTTGGTTTTTTGCGATTATATCGAAAGATTGAAAAAATTTACAAAATCAACCTAAGCAACAATTATAGGGCTAGTTAAGAGCTATAAGTTTTCCCTACTGTCAAGAAAAAATTTCTTTTTATTTTGACTTTTTTTTTTAACTTAAATGTGTTCAACGGTCAAGATCGACATGATGGAATTCCCCATATGTTAGCCTAAGTTAAGGCAAGCTAAATCCATTCGCGTTAATCATTTAAATTTACCAGCGCAAAAACTATAGCGTTTTTAAGTTTCAATAAAATTAAAAATATTAAAATTACAGCTTTCGCTTGCATTTAATCAATCAATTTATAGATATATATATATATTACAACAAAATGTATATTACACCAACAAAAAATATAAAAATACACCAAAAAAATGGTTTGTCATATATAAGAACTTATTTTGGAAAACATGCATATTTCGCCGGTTTAATGATATTTAGTTGAGTTTAGGATTACTTATTTTGCAGGAAATCCTATCAAATACTTTACACTGGAAAACTTAAAATTTTTATGTAAGGATGCTTTCTGAGGTAATAAAAATTTTGTTTGCTCCATTAAATTTATAGTCCGTGAATTTTTTTTATGCCTTATTGATTTTAATATTAAGTTCATTAAAATCTTGTATTTGATGTACGTTTTGGTGGAACTCTTAGCAGAGCTTTAGTTGTCACAAACCGAAATGTGTTTGGAAAAAACTACCTAGGAACGAAAAAAACTCAATTTTTTGCACTTTATCAGTTATGTCCATCGTGATGATTGACTATATGAAATATGTTCTCAAGCCATGTTTTTTATAAAAAAAATCCGAAAAAGAAGATTTAATTTCGCAAAATTTTTAAAAAATTCATAAAATTTTTGCATTTAAAAATGTTTTAGTGCTTTTTGACCCGGATGTGCAGTACACTAAGATATTCAGTTCAAGCAATACGCTAGACATTTTCAAATATGATTGTGAAAGTCAGACGTAAAAAACATAAATTTTCCAAATTTTCCTTTTAAGTTTGTGATGTCTGTATCCCGTTATTAGTGCGTTGAAATAAACTTGGTATAAGTAAAACTTTATAAAATTACACCTGTTTTTAAATACTGTTCTCAATTAAACAGTCCCACAACATTATGGAAAAAACTGCAAAATTTTAAATTTCGTAAAATTTTGGTTTCACTTGTATACCAGCATACAAATTTTCACCAAACAGCGATATGGAAAATTAATTTTTAGTGAATTAATATCCCAAGTCTAGTGGCAACCATTTTGTATTGGTTTGGATTTGGAAATTAATAACTATGAGCAAAGAAATTAAATTAATGAAAAAACTCTTATAAGTTTCAAGTAATTTTTTGAACTTTCAAACATTTAAATATCCATAATTTGTTTAGGTAAAGACTCTTCAACGTGAATATTTGCATGAGATATATTTTAAGTACAGTCTTCCAAACCCTGTTCAACGTTTCTCTCAATTCAAAAAGCCTTGAGAAATAAGAGCCATATGTAGTCGGTTTCAGCAGGTGTCGAGAATTTTTGAATTAGCTCATATATTTTACAAAAATTTATAAAAATATTTGACTAGAAATTTGTAAAACTCTCTTTAAAGTCTATCTTTAGTTGTATAATTACTAAGCACTTCGATAAAAATTACACCAGTTTTTTTTTCTGCATGTAGAACCCCGATTTAAGTAGTTTTAAAAATGACTCTCGTAGATTAAGCCTTTAGCAAGATATTTGCAATTATGTCCAACCACTGTAAGATTCTATTTTTCCTTTTTTCAATAAAATATTTTTTATGTAAATCTTTTTATCTACTATATTTAGTATTTTTTTCAGATTTATATCCATAACTTGGGATCATGTAAGAGTTTCCGCATAGGGTTTTGGCAACGGCATAGTGGAATAATTTATAATTTATAAAATTTTTTTGAAAATTAAAAAAACAAACCTCAGGTGTAGTGCTAGAAAATTGAATATTTTTTGGTATGCTTTTATATGTAATGAGTCTACTCCCTTCCCCTAGTTTTTTGAATTTTAAAACAAGTGTGAGTAATTTGTAGCTTGTGTATATATTAGCATAAACAATACCAAGGATTGCAGGAAACTCACGGAAGAAAAAACCAAGAATGAAAAGTAAAATAAAGAACACAAGCTGTGTAACAAGTATCAACCAAATATCTTTATATATTCTTGTAATATTTCAATGAAATTGCGTTGGTAGTCGCAAGTAGTGTCATTATAATATTATCGTCATCAAACACCAACATAGAACAATCATGAAAATGTTTGAAATAGCGATGGAAAGTAGAAGAGACAACATTAAATAAAGGATCCGCCATCTAACGTTTTTTTTTTTTCAACTAGTGCTTATTTCGTGAATGGTAACACTTAGCTCATGTCTGATTTGACAGATAATTAGTTTTATCCTTTCGCTGAACGATCCGTACGTATGTTCGTTATATTGTAAAAAAAGTGAAAGAAACTGGCATCCTTATCGATAAACCAAAGCGTGAAAAGCCAAAAACAGTGCGTACACCCGAGAATATTGCTGCTGTGGCAGAAAGTGTGCGCGAAGCGCCATCATCATCAATTCATCGTCGTTCTCAACAATTGAACATTTCGGAGACATCATTGAGACGAATTTTGCATAAAGACCTTGGTATGACGCCATACAAAGTCCAATTGGTTCAGGAGTTCAAAAAAAAAAGTTATTTGGCGGACCCTTTATAACAAACAAACATAAGGTTACCATATGCTGTTTGATAATAAGAAGGATGGTATGCTAAGTAATATATGATTTTTCTTTTTAATGTTAAACAAACAAAATAAATTTTATTTTATTTTTTTCTACATTTTGTTATAATTTTGCTGCACTGAGATAATTATCTGCGTTATAGTGAAAGAATTTGTGCATTAAATCAATGAAATTTCACTGGAATTCGTCTATTGAAAGTTTTCATTGCAATTTTATGAACGAAAAGTTTCTTACACTAAATGAATAAGTTTCATTTAAAACTAGTTTCTTACAAAATATTAAACGTTTCATTAATTTTAAGAAAATTTGCCATTATTTCGTTAATTTACAGAACAATTTCATTATTTTTATTCTAACAAAATACTGTCTGTGTAGATATTTATATCGACCATTCCACGCAAAACCGGCCAAAATCTGACCTTAGGTTTCCGATTTCAATTAAATTTTGCATTCAGACACTTTATGGACCCAACTTATAGACACACAAGATTGGCGTTTTTAGTTTCGCAAATTTCGAAATATCCACGTTCTTATACCCGATTTAGTTTTTTTGAAAAATTAGAAATATGCAAGAAGTGGTTAAGTCTGTGTATTCGTATTTTCTTTAGTATTAATCGAATCATCCCCATTAAAATTGCATTTGAATGTTATGGTACTCTACTTTTATACTGCGAAGTTTTTTCTAGCATCAAAAATAATAGCATTTTTTATGCAATTTATTTTAAAAAAGCATTTTTCTAACGTTTGGCCACTCTCGGTTTAAAAAGGAATGCATATTTGCAAAATATGGAATTGGTATGTTAAACAGGTGCATTTTTTAAGGGTCCCGGGGCTATTTTTAGTGATTTGAAAAAAAGCTTATAGCACTATTGCATAAAAAAAAACAGCAACTTGTTACTTTTTTTATTTTTCAGATTTATTAGCATTAAATTTAAAAACGTAATGTTAATGAGCCATTTAAACGTCCATGTTTTAAAAAATATACATTTAATTTTGTTGATTATTCTCAGACTAGGGCGACGTCATTTACATTTCAAAATCGTTCACTTATGAAATTTTTTTATATCATTAATAATATCAGACCTACACTCACACTTGTGAGCTTAATCGCTTCCTTGGAAAATTGGTAAAATCTTTAATACCAAACATGGGGATTAGTAACAACATCTGGGTATTTAATTACAGGGCAATTACTCAATTACAACCCAATTACATGTAATTGAACATAAAAAAGTAATTGGCCTGTAATTAAATACACAGATATTGGAATTATGTCCCATGTCTGGTATTGACAAAATTTAAAATTTCCCAAGGAAGCATTTAAGCCCACAAGTGTGAGCGTAGCACAGTGGCCAATTTGGCTTCGCTAGCGGCATTTAATTCAAATTTTCAAATTTGAAAAACCGTTAATTTTTTTTAACAATCGAAAACAAATACATTCACTAGATTTTATCGATTTTTAAAAGCTCAGCTTACAGCTGATGAACAGCTGTGAGCTGTCAAATTCAGCATATGTTTCTGCAAGTGTTGTGCAAAATATTTCCGACTTTTTGATCATCGTTTTGCTATTCGTGTTAAACTTGAAAATTTTATTATTTTCATTAAAAGTTTTGTTATATACTAACGCCAAGGTATGTATTATATAAAAAAAAACTGTGGTTATGATCTGTGTATACTTATGTTATTTATAAAACGTAATCGTGTTTAAGTGTATTAGCAACTCGCCCATTGTAACGTACACCTGTCTTTCGTGGAGTAGAACTTACAAAATTCACCTGCATTCAGTGTAATTGTAAATTTTCCTATATGTGTAAACCATTGTGTGTCCAAAATGTCCAAAATGTCCAATATTAACTGCGAGTACCTACGAGCCCTCAATTTATTGTACTTTTTATGCAAAATGTCAGTGACAAAACGCATCCTTTTTTTAATATGGCATGAAGAAGCGATCCCCACCAAGAAGTTCCTCGCAGTGGAAAATTATGTTTTTGGTACCGTTTTGAGCAAAATTACCTATACTCAGAAGGAGCAGTGCGAAATTGGAAGGAAACTACGAAATTTTGCTAGTAGGCTTATCCAAAAGTGGAAGGCCTGTGGCAGAAGTAAGGTGTTTTTCGAAAAAAAAAACCAAGAATGGCTAGATACACCATTGGTATTATTGGGAAAAAAGCAAATGAAAATATAGGACGACCGGAAAAAGAGCTTTCCGAGTGCTGCAGAAAAACGCAAGTCAATAAAATGTCAGGGCTTACAGAGGAAGAGTCATGTGAAGGATTGTTGGTAGCTGCAAGCTGCAGTTTATATAAAGCTGGAAAGCGCAGTGCTTCCAAAGTTGTAGAAATGGTAAAAGGCGATGAGGATTTTAGCGGAAAGGTAATAAAAAATATAAACAAACCAAAGCCCCTTCCATCAAAATTTTCGGACGATAAAGCGCTTGCGGTATTGTAGATCTTGGACATACCAGATACACTTGGAACTTGAACAAGAAATTAGCAAGAAACCAAAACGCCGATATATATCCATGCTAACGAAAAATTACGCTTCGCCAAAAAAAAAGTGCTATCCTAGTGACATTACAGTCACTGATTATTATGCTGAAGTGCCACTACAAAGTCTTGTGGACCATACAATAAATAGGATCATGGAAGCACACCCCGAAAGTTTTGAAATCCCATCTACAAGTAATAATAACACCCATTTAACTGCTGTCTACAAATGGGGTTGTGATGGCAGCAGCGGCCATTCCACATATAGGCAAAAATTTAACGACTGCGAAGGAAACATGAGAGACCATATTTATTTTCCAATTTGTATTGTACCACTGCAAGTGCAGAACGGACCGACAGTTTTATGGAAAAACAATCGACCTTCTTCTACTCGATACTGACGACCAATCAAAATACTTTGCGAGAAGGAAACGGCGGATCTGAGTCGCAGGGAAATTGAAAATATTAAGAGCCAAATATTAAATATTGTACCAACATATGTAACTCATTGATTATTGATCACCAATTTCACATGACCATGCTTGATGGTAAAACTTTCAGCGTCATTTCAGAATCTTCTTCGCAAATATGCGGAATCTTCAACGCAACACCGAAAAATATGAATGACTTAAATTTGGTGAAGAGCTTTCCAATTAAAGTGAACCTCTTTCAATATGGGTTTTTTTGAATGTATTTTGCACATATCCTATAGAATACCAATAAAAAAAGTGGCAAACTCTTGGTGCTGACAAGGATATTGTTGGACAAAATAAAACAAATATACAGCAGAAGCTACGAGAAGAAATGCATTTATTGTCGACATACCAATGGCTGTTACTGGAAATACCAACAACGGAAATACGGCAAGAAGGTTCTTTCAACAACCAGATTTAGCCGCTCGTATAACTGGAGTGAACGAAAATTTAATATATCGATTCAGCGTCGTCTTACGAGCACTTGCATGTGGATACGATATAAACACGGAGGGCATTCAGACTTTACGCAATGGAAACTGCCGAAATTTTTGTTAGTTTATACCCTTGGTTTACATGCCCTCGTCTGTTCACAGAATTTTAATTCATG